>CM026401.1:5250562-5345761 GCA_014843695.1 Archivesica marissinica | reverse complement strand
TAGCACAGATACATGAGACCTCGGTTTAAAGTCCAAACAAAGACTGTTAATATTATATTGATCAAGTGGATAATCGAACCTGTGATCATTCGATTGGCAGCCCAGCTTGTTGCCGGGTCAGATATCTAGTTGCTACCACCGTCTATACCCGATACAACGAACGTGTCCACATTGAATAACTTCGATTAAAATACATTAGGTGAGTTGCAGAGTGCCATCCGCAACAATGAAGGTAGAACTTGTGGCCCGACCATTTTGTTTTTTTAAGTCGTCATGTTTGAAAATAAGAAATAAATTCAGCATATGTTGCGTTGATTGTTGTGATGTTCTTCCTTATATTTACGATGCATTTTAATCTGTAAATGACAATAAATGCTTCAAACGTTTTGGTAAACATGTATTAAATTTTAAAATTATTTATTTTACAACGATTGCGAAGCAAGTTCTAACAACTTATATTAATCACTCTCGTTGGCGCGGGTGAAAGCGTAACTGTGGTCATTCGTGTGGGAGGAAACCGGAGTACCCGGAGAAAACACACCTTTCCGATATGGCGACCACCGTACCATCTCACATACTTCCCGGTCCGAGGATCGAACCCGGATTGCATTGGTGAGAAGCGAGCGCGCTAACAACTGCGCTAATCGGACAGCCTAGTTAAACATGTCTTAACGTCGTTTCGCTTCAATCAATGGAACAAAAACGGTACTAATGCACAATGTCGTATTATTGACAATTGCATAAAAAAGCGTGCGATTTGTGACTTTAAACAACAACTTTACCCAGCAACGTATCGGGGGCAACTACTACTGCCGTTGTTGCTGCTGGTGTTACTAGTAGCATTGTCTCTACTACTGCTGCTGCTTCTACTGTTGGTTTTACTGTAGAAGCTGCCATTACTGCTCATGTTGCTGTTACTAGAATTCGAACGTACAACATTTAGAGATACGTGATAAGTCAATAACTTTAAGCACTCGGCCACGGAGACAACATAATACGACCACAGATTGACAAAAAACATGCAGTAAATTTATTACCGACAAAGTATTACACACAATATTGAATACATTTTATTCTCATCAAAAAGGGAACTGGACATTCCGTGAGCATGGAACATGATATAATGGAACTGGGACCTTCCGTGAGCATGGGACATGATATAATGGAACTGGGACCTTCCGTGAGCATGGGACATGATATAATGGAACTGGACATTCCGTGAGCATGGAACATGATATACGGGAACGTGACATTCCGTGAGCATGGAACCTGATATAAGGGAACTGGGACCTTCCGTGAGCATTGAACATGATATAAAGAGGGAACGGGACATTCCGTGAGCATGGGACATGATATACTGGAACGGGACATTCCGTGAGCATGGAACATGATATAAGGGAACGTGACATTCCGTGAGCATGGAACATGATATAATGGAACGTGACACTCCGTGAGCATGGGACATGCTATAAGGGAACGTGACATTCCGTGAGCATGGAACATTATATAAGGGAACGGGACATTACGTGAGCATGGAACATGATATAAGGGAACCTGACATTCCGTGAGCATGGAACATGATATAAGGGAACGGGACATTCCGTGAGCATGAAACATGATATAAGGGAACTACATTAATATAAGCTGCATAATCTACATCAATAGAATCTACATAATCTACATCAATAAATCTACATAATCTACATCAATAGAATCTACATAATCCACATCAATAGAATCTACATAATCTACATCAATATAATCTACGTAATCTACATCAATAGAATCTACATAATCTACATCAATAGAATCTACATAATCTACATCAATAGAATCTACATAATCTACATCAATGGAATCTACATAATCTACATCAATAGAATCTACATAATCTACATCAATATAATCTACACAATCTACATCAATAGAATCTACATAATCTACATCAATATAATCCTTCAAATAGTTTGTTCTCCATTCCATACACAACACAAATAATTATAATGTTATTGTTGTAAACTTATTTAAACACAAAGTACTTCAGTGCTGTTTGTATTTCCGCAAAATGATTGTCAACTGTAAACAGTCTAAATTGGACGTGACAATAATGGTGCAATACGCCAGCTATCTATACCAGAACATTCTACGACAAGCGCTGTCATGTGTAAAGCATAACTTTGATATCAGTCGGCAGTTATTTCGCACATGAATGCATACGTACGGGTGCAGGATAGATCAACCCATAACAAAGAAGTGGATAGAGCCATACACCCCTCTCCTAAATCATCCGGTTGCCCGTTTAGCCATTCTGAGATTCCATATGTCTGTCCGTAATGGTACACCCATGGAGAGCTAGCGTCCTTGCGTCGTCCGTCGATCCAGACGTAGGAAGACGTATTTCCCTGGAGAATGACTTTCACATCGCCGAACTTAACTTCACTATCAATATTAATTACGTTACCACCATCATATTTACACTGCCCCTCTGCATCGGACAGGGTTGATTTCGTAACGTAGTACTTCACACAAAATCCATGCTGTGTCACATTGTAGCCATCCGGACAGAAGTCTTCACAAATGCGATAATCTCTTTCCATGGTGACATGTTTGACAGTGTCTTCATGCGTCGCTGAACGTCCCGGGTTCGATACTCGGGCAGGCCAATATTTAGTGTCATTGAGCAAGGCACCTCACACTCATTGCTTAATACTCGTTAACGGCATATGTCGGCTAGGCCTGCCAAGGAATATATGCATAGGTCCCCGCAAGGGGTTTGACATTAATGGAACATATTCGAGCAAATTGTCCGTGAACACTGAACACAATTGTACACTCAACAAACTTCCTACAGTATTTGGAGCAAACTAATAACCATATAATATCAATATTCTTACTTGATACATTTTATTACAGGTTTTTATGTAATGAATTGCAGTATAATCATCTGGAATAAAATGCATTAAATGACAATATGATACTATTTATATTATATGATTATTAATTGGTCCAAATATTATAGAACACCAAGTGACTGTCACAGAATGACACGAGGGCCAGCTTCTCTCAGGGTCACGGATACCCGGATCAAGTGTATGCATAAAGACTAAGTAGATTTACAAAATTTAATATACATCAAACAACACTAGCAACAAAGACACTGAAAGGTAGGAGACGTATGTTTGTCCATAGTTTGGCTCTTCACAGATGGTGGCTTAACTTCCGGTATAGAGTCCGGTCTTCGGCTGGTAATGCCGTTAATTTATGTAACAGTTCCGAGATCTAAATAACTGCCGTTTCCATACTCGGCTTTCACTTTTAGGCTATAATGCACCTATTTAAACATTGGCACGTATGGCCATCACATTGCTATAATGCACATAGTTAAGATTGGCAAGTATTGCCGTCACAGTGCTATAATGCACACTTCAAAGATTTACAATTCACAAGATTATTAACTCCCTGCATCCTAAGGACCCTGTCCACTGACGGCGGACTCGATGCTGCTCAGCTACCGCTACCCGCTGACACTCTCCAGTCTATGGTTGTCACCAGCTCACGCCGGCAAACTCTCCCAGTCGGCTCGTGCCCCAGCTCGTTATGTTAATCGTTATGAACCGGATCTACGCCCCTGAGCTACACCTCTCACGGCTCAGGCATGAAGCGACTACAACAATAACAAATATAATACCCTTGTGCTACGTCAATCTACTCGGCTATTATTACCACCTTATATTATAACATTGTGGTACAACAACAAGACAATAGTTACCATAATGCTTGGACATAAATACACACACGTCTATGTAGAATCAATACATATAATAGACAAAATGTTCTGAAGCCCATTGATAAAGAGGCCCCAACTACACAGTAGTTAAAATGGTCACTTTCATTTTGTTACAATGACCTAATAGGAAGTAGGGTATATGTGTGTGTAGTTTACGTTTATTTATTGTCGCTACATGTTGCCTATATGAGCGAAGCCTCCTGAAGAGATTAGTCATTTTAGATGTGTGGCGGATAGTGCAATGATACAGAGAGAGACCAATTCCAGAGTCTCCTCTGGTTCTTTTACGCACAGCACCGACACGAGCCATCCGTTTAAAGTCCCATCTGAAAGACTGTTATTTTATTAGGGTCAGACGGGGGATCGAACCTGTGTATATGTCCAATCGCTGTGTCTGTTTTATATGTATGAATTGAATAATTATACTATGAGAGAATTGCATTCATTGGTTGTAGACTAATTATTACCTCAGATAAAGTCAAAGGATTTCGAATGAGTCAATTCATTTTTTTTCTGGAAGATAGGGTCACGTGTTCGAGCTCCGCTCTTGCCGTGTCTCATTTATATGAGAAAGTTGGCAGTTTCTTACAGAGGTTGGTGCACCAAGTACTCCTTAACCGCTGGAGCGTGCCCGGGAAAGGTGTTGTTAGGTAACCTGTCCGCCGGCGATGTAGCTCAAATAATGTGCAAGCCTAAACTGCGAACAAACAAACATGTTTGGGGGATAATGCAAGATAGATCTAACTGACGCTTCAACTCCAGAAGCATCCATAGTTCTATTGCATTCCCGGTGAATTGTACAGATACACGAGACCTGAGTTTAAAGTATAGCACAGATACACGAGACCTGGGTTTAAAGTATTGCACCGATACACGAGACCTCGGTTTAAAGTATTGCACCGATACACGAGACCTCGGTTTAAGTATAGCACAGATACACGAGACCTCTGTTTAAAGTATAGCACAGATACACGAGACCTGGGTTTAAAGTATTGCACCGATACACGAGACCTCGGTTTAAAGTATTGCACCGATACAGGAGACCTCGGTTTAAAGTATAGCACAGATACACGAGACCTCGGTTTAACGTATTGCACCGATACATGAGACCTCGGTTTAAAGTATTGCACCGATACACGAGACCTCGGTTTAAAGTATAGCACAGATACATGAGACCTCGGTTTAAAGTATAGCACAGATACATGAGACCTCGGTTTAAAGTATAGCACAGATACACGATACCTCTGTTTAAAGTATAGCACAGATACATGAGACCACGGTTTAAAGTATAGCACAGATACACGAGACCTCGGTTTAAAGTATAGCACCGATACACGAGACCTCGGTTTAAAGTATAGCACCGATACACGAGACCTCGGTTTAAAGTAGAGCACCGATACAAAAGACCTCGGTTTAAAGTATAGCACAGATACATGAGACCTCGGTTTAAAGTATAGCACAGATACATGAGACCTCGGTTTAAAGTATAGCACAGATACACGAGACCTCGGTTTAACGTATAGCACAGATACACGAGACCTCGGTTTAAAGTATAGCACCGATACACGAGACCTCGGTTTAAAGTATAGCACATATACACGAGACCTCGGTTTAAAGTATAGCACAGATACACGAGACCTCGGTTTAACGTATAGCACAGATACACGAGACCTCGGTTTAAAGTATAGCACCGATACACGAGACCTCGGTTTAATGTATAGCACAGATACACGAGACCTCGGTTTAAAGTATAGCACCGATACACGAGACCTCGGTTTAAAATATAGCACAGATACACGAGACCTCGGTTTAAAGTATGGCACCGATACACGATACCTCTGTTTAAAGTATAGCACAGATACACGAGACCTCGGTTTAAAGTATAGCGCCGATACACGAGACCTCGGTTTAAAGTATAGCGCAGATACACGAGACCTCGGTTTAAAGTATAGCACAGATACACGAGACCTCGGTTTAAAGCATAGCACCGATACATGAGACCTCGGTTTAAAGTATAGCACCGATACATGAGACCTCGGTTTAAAGTATAGCACCGATACACGAGACCTCGGTTTAAAGTATAGCACCGATACACGAGACCTCGGTTTAAAGTATAGCGCCGATACACGAGACCTCGGTTTAAAGTATAGCACAGATACACGAGACCTCGGTTTAAAGTGTAGCACCGATACACGAGACCTCGGTTTAAAGTATAGTATGTGGAAGTCGTGATAGCGCAGTGGATGCGCGTTCGCTCCAGGTGCGAAAGGTCCGGAGTTTGAGCCCCACTGGAGCCGTTACGATTGTGCCCTTAGGCAAGGCATTTAAATTCCACATTGCCTCTTCTCTCTCCCTCGTGGCGATGGATTCCATCAGGATAAACTAAAGTATAGCACAGATACATGAGACCTCGGTTTAAAGTCCAAACAAAGACTGTTAATATTATATTGATCAAGTGGATACTCGAACCTGTGATCATTCGATTGGCAGCCCAGCTTGTTGCCGGGTCAGATATCTAGTTGTTACCACCGTCTATACCCGATACAACGAACGTGTGCACATTGAATAACTTCGATTAAAATACCTTAGGTGAGTTGCAGACTGTCATCCGCAACAATGAAGGTAATGTTGTTAGAACTTGCGGTCCGACCATTTTTAAGTCGTCATGTTTGAAAATAAGAAATAGATTAAGCATATGTTACGTTGATTGCTGTGATGTTCTTCCTTATATTTACGATGCATTTTAATCTGTAAATGACAATAAATGCTTCAAACGTTTTGGTAAACATGTATTAAAGTTTAAAATTATTTATTTTACAACTCTTGCGAAGCAAGTTCTAACAACTTATATTAATCACTCTCGTTGGCGCGGGTGAAAGCGTAACTGTGGTCATTCGTGTGGGAGGAAACCGGAGTACCCGGAGAAAACCCACCTGTCCGATATGGCGACCATCGTACCATCTCACATACTTCCAGGGTCCGAGGATCGAACCCGGAATGGATTGGTGAGAAGCGAGCGCGCTAACAACTGCGCTAATCCGAGAGCCTAGTTAAACATGTCGTAACTTCATTTCGCTTCAATCAATGGAACAAAAACGGTACTAATGCAAAATGTCGTATTATTGACAATTGCATAAAAAAGCGTGCGATTTGTGACTTTAAACAACAACTTTACCCAGCAACGTATCGGGGGCACCTACTACTGCCGTTGTTGCTGCTGGTGTTACTGGTAACATTGTCTCTACTACGGCTGCTGCTTCTACTGCTGGTGTTACTTGTAGCATTGTCTCTACTACGGCTGCTGCTTCTACTGTTGGTTTTACTGGAGAAGCTGCCATTACTGCTGATGTTGCTGTTACTAGGATTCGAACGTACAACATTTAGATATACGTGATAAGTCAATAACCTTAACCACTCGGCCACGGAGACCACACAATACGACCACAGATTGACACAAAACATGCAGTCAATTTATTACCGACAAAGTATTACACACAATATTGAAAACGTGTTATTCTCATAAAAGGGAACTGGACATTCCGTGAGCATGGAACATGATATAATGGAACTGGGACATTCCGTGAGCATGGGACATGATATACGGGAACGGGACATTCCGTGAGCATGGAACATGATATAAGGGAACGGGACATTCCGTGAGCATGGAACATGATATAAAGGAACGTGACATTCCGTGAGCATGGAACATGATATACGGGAACGTGACATTCCGTGAGCATGGGACATGATATAAAGGAACGTGACATTCCGTGAGCATGGAACATGATATACGGTGAACTGGACATTCCGTGAGCATGGAACATGATATAAAGGAACGTGACATTCCGTGAGCATGGAACATTATATAAGGGAACGGGACATTCCGTGAGCATGGAACATGATATAAAGGAACGTGACATTCCGTGAGCATGGACCATTATATAAGGGAACGGCACATCCCATGAGCATGGAACATGATATAAAGGAACGTGACATTCCGTGAGCATGGAACATTATATAAGGGAACGGGACATTCCGTGAGCATGAGACATGCTATACGGGAACGGGACATTCCGTGAGCATGGAACATGATATAAGGGAACGGGACATTCCGTGAGCATGGAACATGATATAAGGGAACGTGACATTCCGTGAGCATGGAACATGATATAAGGGAACGGGAAATCCCATGAGCATGGAACATGATATAAGGGAACGGGACCTTCCGTGAGCATGGAACATGATATAAGGGAACGGGATCTTCCGTGAGCATGGGACATGATATAGAGGAACGGGACATTCCGTGAGCATGGCACATGATATAAGGGAACGGGACATGCCATGAGCATGGAACATGATATACGGGAACGGGACATTCTGTGAGCATGGAACATGATATAAAAGAACGGAACACTCCGTGACAATGGAACATGATATAAGGAAACGGGACATTCTGTGAGCATGGAACATGATTTAAGGGAACGGAACATTCCGTGAGCATTGAACATGATATAATGGAACGGGACATTCCGTGAGCATGGGACATGATATAAGGGAACGGGTCATTCCGTGAGCATGGGACATGATATAAGGGAACGGGACATTCCGTGAGCATGGGACATGATATAAGGGAACGGGACATGCCATGAGCATGGAACATGATATAAAGGAACGGGACATTCCGTGAGCATGGGACATGATATAAAGGAATGGGACATGCCATGAGCATGAAACATGATATAATGGAACGGGACATTCCGTGAGCATGGGACATGATATAAAGGAACGGGATATTCCGTGAGCATGGAACATGATATGCGGGAACGGGACATTCTGTGAGCATGGAACATGATATGCGGGAACGGGACATTCCGTGAGCATGGAACATGATATAAATGAACGGGACATTCCATGAGCATGAAACATGATATACGGGAACGGGACTTTCCGTGAGCATTGAACATGATATAAAGGAACGGAACATTCCATGAGCATTGAACATGATATACGGGAACGGGACATTCCATGAGCATGGAACATGATATAAGGGAACGGGACATTCCGTGAGCATTGAACATGATATACGGGAACGGGACCTTCCATGAGCATGGAACATGATATAAGGGAACGGGACATTCCATGAGCATGGAACGTGATATATGGGAACGGGACTTTCCATGAGCATGGAACATGATATAAGGGAACGGGACATTCCATGAGCATGGAACGTGATATAAGGGAACGGGACCTTCCGTGAGCACTGAACATGATATAATGGAACGGGACATTCCGTGAGCATGGAACATGATATAAGGGAACGGGACCTTCCGTGAGCATGGAACATTATATAAGGGAACGGGATCTTCCGTGAGCATGGGACATGATATAAAGGAACGGGACATTCTGTGAGCATGGCACATGATATAAGGGAACGGGACATGCCATGAGCATTGAACATGATATACGGGAACGGGACATTCCATGAGCATTGAACATGATATACGGGAACGGGACATTCCGTGAGCATTGAACATGATATACGGGAACGGGACCTTCCATGAGCATGGAACATGATATAAGGGAACGGGACATTCCATGTGCATGGAACGTGATATAAGGGAACGGGACCTTCCGTGAGCATTGAACATGATATAATGGAACGGGACATTCCGTGAGCATGGAACATGATATAAGGGAACGTGACATTCCTTGAGCATTGAACATGATATAAGGGAACGGGACGTTTTACACAATCGAACACTCAACAAACTTCCTACAGTATTTGGAGCAAACTAATAACCATATAATATCAATATTCTTACTTGATACATTTTATTACAGGTTTTTATGCAATGAATTGCTGTATAATTATCTGGAATAAAATGCATTAAATGACAATATGATACTATTTATATTATATGATTATTAATTGGTCCAAATATTATAGAACACCAGGTGACCTAATAGGAATTAGGGTGTATGTTTGTGTGTTTTACATTTATTTATCGTCGCTACATGTTGCCCATATGAGCGAAGCCTCCTGAAGAGTTTAGTCAATTTAGATTTGTGGCGGATAGTGCAATGATACAGAGAGAGACCAATTCCAGAGTATCCTCTGGTTCTTTTACGCACAGCACCGATACGAGCCATCGGTTGAAAGTCCCATCTGAAAGACTGTTATTTTTATTAGGGTAAGACGGGGGATCGAACCTGTTTATATGTCCAATCGCTGTGTCTGTTTTATATGTATGAATTGAATAATTATACTATAAGAGAATTGCATTCATTGGTTGTAGACTAATTATCACCTCAGATAAAGTCAAAGGATTTCGAATGAGTCAATTGATTTTTTTTCTGGAAGATAGGGTCACGTGTTCGAGCCCCGCTCTTGTCGTGTCTCATTTATATGAGAAAGTTGGCAGTTTCTTACAGAGGTTGGTGCACCAAGTACTCCTTAACCGCTGGAGCGTACCCGGGAAAGGTGTTGTTAGGTAAACTGTCCGCCGGCGATATAACTCAAATAAGGTGCAAGCCTAAACTGCGAACAAACAAACATGTTTGGAGGATAATGCAAGATAGATCTAACTGACGCTTCAATTCCAGAAGCATCCATGGTTCTTTTGCATTCCCGGTGTATAGCGCCGATACACGAGACCTCGGTTTAAAGTATAGCACCGATACACAAGACCTCGGTTTAAAGTATAGCGCCGATACACGAGACCTCGGTTTAAAGTATAGCACAGATACACGAGACCTCGGTTTAAAGTATAGCACAGATACACGAGACCTCGGTTTAAAGTATAGCGCCGATACACGAGACCTCGGTTTAAATTATAGCGCCGCTACACGAGACCTCTGTTTAAAGTATAGCGCCGATACACGAGACCTCGGTTTAAAGTATAGCGCAGATACACGAGACCTCGGTTTAAAGTATAGCACAGATACATGAGACCTCGGTTTAAAGAATAGCACAGATACACGAGACTTCGGTTTAAAGTATAGCACAGATACATGAGACCTCGGTTTAAAGTATAGCACAGATACATGAGACCTCGGTTTAAAGTATAGTGCCGATATACGAGACCTAGGTTTAAAGTATAGCACAGATACATGAGACCTCGGTTTAAAGTATAGCGCTGATACACGAGACCTCGGTTTAATTTATAGCACCGATACATTAGACCTCGGTTTAAAGTATAGCAACGATACATGAGACCTCGGTTTAAAGTATAGCGCCGATACACCAGACCTCGGTTTAAAGTATAGCACAGATACACGAGACCTCGGTTTAAAGTATAGCACCGATACACGAGACCTCGGTTTAAAGTATAGCGCCGATACACGAGACCTCGGTTTAAAGTATAGCACAGATACACGAGACCTCGGTTTAAAGTATAGCACAGATACACGAGACCTTGGTTTAAAGTATAGCACCGATATTCGAGACCTCGGTTTAAAGTATAGCACAGATACACGAGACATCGGTTTAAAGTATAGCACAGATACATGAGACCTCGGTTTAAAGTATAGCACAGATACACGAGACCTCGGTTTAAAGCATAGCACAGATACATGAGACCTCGGTTTAAAGAATAGCACAGATACATGAGACCTCGGTTTAAAGTATAGCACAGATACACGAGACCTCGGTTTAAAGTATAGCACAGATACACGAGACCTCGGTTTAAAGTATAGCACAGATACACGAGACCTCGGTTTAAAGTATAGCACAGATACACGAGACCTCGGTTTAAAGTATAGCACAGATACATGAGACCTCGGTTTAAAGCATAGCGCCGATACACGAGACCTCGGTTTAAAGTATAGCACAGATACACGAGACCTCGGTTTAAAGTATAGCACAGATACATAATACCTCGGTTTAAAGTATAGCACATATACATGAGACCTCGGTTTAAAGCATAGCGCCGATACACGAGACCTCGGTTTAAAGTATAGCACAGATACATGAGACCTCGGTTTAAAGAATAGCACAGATACACGAGACCTCGGTTTAAAGTATAGCACAGATACATGAGACCTCGGTTTAAAGTATAGCACAGATACACGAGACCTCGGTTTAAAGTATAGCACAGATACACGAGACCTCGGTTTAAAGTATAGCACGATACACGAGACCTCGGTTTAAATATAGCACAGATACATGAGACCTCGGTTTAAAGTATAGCACCGATACACGAGACCTCGGTTTAAAGTATAGCACAGATACATGAGACCTCGGTTTAAAGTATAGCACGATACACGAGACCTCGGTTTAAAGTATAGCACCGATACATGAGACCTCGGTTTAAAGTATAGCACCGATACACGAGACCTCGGTTTAAAGTATAGCACCGATACATGAGACCTCGGTTTAAAGTATAGCGCCGATACACGAGACCTCGGTTTAAAGCATAGCACAGATACACGAGACCTCGGTTTAAAGTATAGCACCGATACACGAGACCTCGGTTTAAAGAATAGCGCCGATACACGAGACCTCGGTTTAAAGTATAGCACAGATACACGAGACCTCGGTTTAAAGAATAGCACAGATACACGAGACCTCGGTTTAAAGTATAGCACAGATACACGAGACCTCGGTTTAAAGTATAGCACAGATACATGAGACCTCGGTTTAAAGTATAGCACAGATACACGAGACCTCGGTTTAAAGCATAGCACAGATACATGAGACCTCGGTTTAAAGTATAGCACAGATACACGAGACCTCGGTTTAAAGTATAGCACAGATACACGAGACCTCGGTTTAAAGTATAGCACAGATACACGAGACCTCGGTTTAAAGTATAGCACAGATACACGAGACCTCGGTTTAAAGTATAGCACAGATACACGAGACCTCGGTTTAAAGTATAGTGCCGATATACGAGACCTCGGTTTAAAGTATAGCACAGATACATGAGACCTCGGTTTAAAGTATAGCGCTGATACACGAGACCTCGGTTTAATTTATAGCACCGATACATTAGACCTCGGTTTAAAGTATAGCACCGATACATGAGACCTCGGTTTAAAGTATAGCGCCGATACACGAGACCTCGGTTTAAAGTATAGCACAGATACACGAGACCTCGGTTTAAAGTATAGCACCGATACACGAGACCTCGGTTTAAAGTATAGCGCCGATACACGAGACCTCGGTTTAAAGTATAGCACAGATACACGAGACCTCGGTTTAAAGTATAGCACAGATACACGAGACCTTGGTTTAAAGTATAGCACAGATATTCGAGACCTCGGTTTAAAGTATAGCACAGATACACGAGACATCGGTTTAAAGTATAGCACAGATACACGAGACCTCGGTTTAAAGTATAGCACAGATACACGAGACCTCGGTTTAAAGCATAGCACAGATACATGAGACCTCGGTTTAAAGAATAGCACAGATACATGAGACCTCGGTTTAAAGTATAGCGCCGATACACGAGACCTCGGTTTAAAGCATAGCACAGATACAGGAGACCTCGGTTTAAAGTATAGCACAGATACATGAGACCTCGGTTTAAAGTATAGCACAGATATACGAGACCTCGGTTTAAAGCATAGAACAGATACATGAGACCTCGGTTTAAAGTATAGCACAGATACATGAGACCTCGGTTTAAAGTATAGCACAGATACACGAGACCTCGGTTTAAAGTATAGCACAGATACACGAGACCTCGGTTTAAAGTATAGCACAGATACACGAGACCTCGATTTAAAGTATAGCACAGATACATGAGACCTCGGTTTAAAGAATAGTGCCGATATACGAGACCTCGGTTTAAAGTATAGCACAGATACATGAGACCTCGGTTTAAAGTATAGCGCTGATACACGAGACCTCGGTTTAAATTATAGCACCGATACATTAGACCTCGGTTTAAAGTATAGCACCGATACACGAGACCTCGGTTTAAAATATAGCACCGATACATGAGACCTCGGTTTAAAGTATAGCGCCAATACACGAGACCTCGGTTTAAAATATAGCACAGATACACGAGACCTCGGTTTAAAGTATAGCACCGATACACGAGAACTCGGTTTAAAGTATAACACAGATACACGAGACCTCGGTTTAAAGTATAGCACAGATACACGAGACCTTGGTTTAAAGTATAGCACCGATATTCGAGACCTCGGTTTAAAGTATAGCACAGATACACGAGACATCGGTTTAAAGTATAGCACAGATACACGAGACCTCGGTTTAAAGTATAGCACAGATACACGAGACCTCGGTTTAAAGCATAGCACAGATACATGAGACCTCGGTTTAAAGAATAGCACAGATACATGAGACGTCGGTTTAAAGTATAGCGCCGATACACGAGACCTCGGTTTAAAGCATAGCACAGATACAGGAGACCTCGGTTTAAAGTATAGCACAGATACATGAGACCTCGGTTTAAAGTATAGCACAGATATACGAGACCTCGGTTTAAAGCATAGAACATATACATGAGACCTCGGTTAAAAGTATAGCACAGATACATGAGACCTCGGTTTAAAGTATAGCACAGATACACGAGACCTTGGTTTAAAGTATAGCACCGATATTCGAGACCTCGGTTTAAAGTATAGCACAGATACACGAGACCTCGGTTTAAAGTATAGCACCGATACATGAGACCTCGGTTTAAAGTATAGCGCCGATACACGAGACATCGGTTTAAAGTATAGCACAGATACACGATACCTCGATTTAAAGTATAGCACAGATACATGAGACCTCGGTTTAAAGCATAGCGCCGATACACGAGACCTCGGTTTAAAGTATAGCACAGATACACGAGACCTCGGTTTAAAGTATAGCACAGATACATGATACCTCGGTTTAAAGTATAGCACAGATACATGAGACCTCGGTTTAAAGCATAGCGCCGATACACGAGACCTCGGTTTAAAGTATAGCACAGATACACGAGACCTCGGTTTAAAGTATAGCACAGATACATGAGACCTCGGTTTAAAGTATAGCACAGATACATGAGACCTCGGTTTAAAGTATAGCACAGATACACGAGACCTCGGTTTAAAGTATAGCACAGATACACGAGACCTCGGTTTAAAGTATAGCACAGATACATGAGACCTCGGTTTAAAGTATAGCACCGATACACGAGACCTCGGTTTAAAGTATAGCACCGATACAGGCACCGATACACGAGACCTCGGTTTAAAGTATAGCACCGATACACGAGACCTCGGTTTAAAGTATAGCACAGATACACGAGACCTCGGTTTAAAGTATAGCACCGATACACGAGACCTCGGTTTAAAGTATAGCACAGATACACGAGACCTCGGTTTAAAGTATAGCACCGATACACGAGACCTCGGTTTAAAGTATAGCACAGATACATGAGACCTCGGTTTAAAGTATAGCACAGATACACGAGACCTCGGTTTAAAGTATAGCACAGATACACGAGACCTCGGTTTAAAGTATAGCACAGATACACGAGACCTCGGTTTAAAGTATAGCGCCGATACACACAGATACATGAGACCTCGGTTTAAAGATAGCACAGATACATGAGACCTCGGTTTAAAGTATAGCGCCGATACACGAGACCTCGGTTTAAAGTATAGCACAGATACACGAGACCTCGGTTTAAAGTATAGCACAGATAACGAGACCTCGGTTTAAAACAAACCTCGGTTTAAAGTATAGCACAATACATGAGACCTCGGTTTAAAGATAGCACGATACACGAGACCTCGGTTTAAAGTATAGCACAGATACACGAGACCTCGGTTTAAAGTATAGCACAGATACATGAGACCTCGGTTTAAAGTATAGCGCCGATACACGAGACCTCGTTTTAAAGTATAGCACAGATACATGAGACCTCGGTTTAAAGAATAGCACAGATACACGAGACCTCGGTTTAAAGTATAGCACAGATACATGAGACCTCGGTTTAAAGTATAGCACAGATACACGAGACCTCGGTTTAAAGTATAGCACAGATACATGAGACCTCGGTTTAAAGAATAGCACAGATACACGAGACCTCGGTTTAAAGTATAGCACAGATACATGAGACCTCGGGTTAAAGTATAGCACAGATACATGAGACCTCGGTTTAAAGTATAGCACAGATACACGAGACCTCGGTTTAAAGTATAGCACAGATACATGAGACCTCGGTTTAAAGTATAGCATAGATACACGAGACCTGGGTTTAAAGTATAGCACAGATACACGAGACCTGGGTTTAAAGTATAGCACAGATACATGAGACCTGGGTTTAAAGTATAGCACCGATACACGAGACCTCGGTTTAAAGTATAGCACCGATACACGAGACCTCTGTTTAAAGTATAGCACAGATGCACGAGACCTCGGTTTAAAGTATAACACAGATACATGAGACCTCGGTTTAAAGTATAGCACAGATACACGATATCTCTGTTTAAAATATAGCACAGATACACGAGACCTCGGTTTAAAGTATAGCACAGATACACGAGACCTCTTATTAAAGTATAGTGCCGATACACGAGACCTCGGTTTAAAGTATTGCACATATACACGAGACCTCGGTTTAAAGTATAGCACAGATACATGAGACCTCGGTTTAAAGTATAGCGCAGATACATGAGACCTCGGTTTAAAGCATAGCGCCGATACACGAGACTTCGGTTTAAAGTATAGCACAGATACACGAGACCTCGGTTTAAAGTATAGCACAGATACACGAGACCTATTATTAAAGTATAGCCGATACACGAGACCTCGGTTTAAATTATAGCACATATACACGAGACCTCGGTTTAAAGTATAGCACATATACATGAGACCTCGATTTAAAGTATAGCACAGATACATGAGACCTCGGTTTAAAGTATAGCACAGATACACGAGACCTCGGTTTAAAGTATAGCACCGATACACGAGACCTCGGTTTAAAGTATAGCACCGATACACGAGACCTCGGTTTAAAGTATAGCACAGATACACGAGACCTCGGTTTAAAGTATAGCACAGATACACGAGACCTCGGTTTAAAGTATAGCACAGATACACGAGACCTCGGTTTAAAGTATAGCACAGATACATGAGACCTCGGTTTAAAGTATAGCACAGATACATGAGACCTCGGTTTAAAGTATAGCACAGATACACGAGACCTCGGTTTAAAGTATAGCGCCGATACACGAGACCTCGGTTTAAAGTATAGCGCCGATACACGAGACCTCGGTCTAAAGTATAGCACAGATACATGAGACCTGGGTTTAAAGTATATCACCGATACACGAGACCTCGGTTTAAAGTATAGCACCGATACACGAGACCTCTGTTTAAAGTATAGCACAGATACACGAGACCTCGGTTTAAAGTATAGCACAGATACATAATACCTCGGTTTAAAGTGTAGCACAGATACATGAGACCTCGGTTTAAAGCATAGCGCCGATACACGAGACCTCGGTTTAAAGTATAGCACAGATACATGAGACCTCGGTTTAAAGAATAGCACAGATACATGAGACCTCGGTTTAAAGTATAGCACAGATACATGAGACATCGGTTTAAAGTATAGCACAGATACACGAGACATCGGTTTAAAGTATAGCACAGATACACGAGACCTCGATTTAAAGTATAGCACAGATACATGAGACCTCGGTTTAAAGCATAGCGCCGATACACGAGACCTCGGTTTAAAGTATAGCACAGATACACGAGACCTCGGTTTAAAGTATAGCACAGATACATAATACCTCGGTTTAAAGTATAGCACATATACATGAGACCTCGGTTTAAAGCATAGCGCCGATACACGAGACCTCGGTTTAAAGTATAGCACAGATACACGAGACCTCGGTTTAACGTATAGCACAGATACCTGAGACCTCGGTTTAAATCATAGCGCCGATACACGAGACCTCGTTTTAAAGTATAGCACAGATACATGAGACCTCGGTTTAAAGAATAGCACAGATACACGAGAACTCGGTTTAAAGTATAGCACAGATACATGAGACCTCGGGTTAAAGTATAGCACAGATACACGAGACCTCGGTTTAAAGTATAGCACAGATACATGAGACCTCGGTTTAAAGAATAGCACAGATACACGAGACCTCGGTTTAAAGTATAGCACAGATACATGAGACCTCGGGTTAAAGTATAGCACAGATACATGAGACCTCGGTTTAAAGTATAGCACAGATACACGAGACCTCGGTTTAAAGTATAGCACAGATACATGAGACCTCGGTTTAAAGTATAGCATAGATACACGAGACCTGGGTTTAAAGTATAGCACAGATACACGAGACCTGGGTTTAAAGTATAGCACAGATACATGAGACCTGGGTTTAAAGTATAGCACCGATACACGAGACCTCGGTTTAAAGTATAGCACCGATACACGAGACCTCTGTTTAAAGTATAGCACAGATGCACGTGACCTCGGTTTAAAGTATAACACAGATACATGAGACCTCGGTTTAAAGTATAGCACAGATACACGATATCTCTGTTTAAAATATAGCACAGATACACGAGACCTCGGTTTAAAGTATAGCACAGATACACGAGACCTCTTATTAAAGTATAGTGCCGATACACGAGACCTCGGTTTAAAGTATTGCACATATACACGAGACCTCGGTTTAAAGTATAGCACAGATACATGAGACCTCGGTTTAAAGTATAGCGCAGATACATGAGACCTCGGTTTAAAGCATAGCGCCGATACACGAGACTTCGGTTTAAAGTATAGCACAGATACACGAGACCTCGGTTTAAAGTATAGCACAGATACACGAGACCTATTATTAAAGTATAATGCCGATACACGAGACCTCGGTTTAAATTATAGCACATATACACGAGACCTCGGTTTAAAGTATAGCACATATACATGAGACCTCGATTTAAAGTATAGCACAGATACATGAGACCTCAGTTTAAAGTATAGCACAGATACACGAGACCTCGGTTTAAAGTATAGCACCGATACATGAGACCTCGGTTTAAAGTATAGCACCGATACACGAGACATCGGTTTAAAGTATAGCACAGATACACGAGACCTCGGTTTAAAGTATAGCACAGATATACGAGACCTCGGTTTAAAGTATAGCACAGATATACGAGACCTCGGTTTAAAGTATAGCACAGATACATGAGACCTCGGTTTAAAGTATAGCACAGATACATGAGACCTCGGTTTAAAGTATAGCACAGATACACGAGACCTCGGTTTAAAGTATAGCGCCGATACACGAGACCTCGGTTTAAAGTATAGCGCCGATACACGAGACCTCGGTTTAAAGTATAGCACAGATACACGAGACCTCGGTTTAAAGTATAGCACAGATACATAATACCTCGGTTTAAAGTGTAGCACAGATACATGAGACCTCGGTTTAAAGCATAGCGCCGATACACGAGACCTCAGTTTAAAGTATAGCACAGATACATGAGACCTCGGTTTAAAGAATAGCACAGATACATGAGACCTCGGTTTAAAGTATAGCACAGATACATGAGACATCGGTTTAAAGTATTGCACAGATACACGAGACCTCGGTTTAAAGTATAGCACAGATACATGAGACCTCGGTCTAAAGTATAGCACAGATACATGAGACCTGGGTTTAAAGTATATCACCGATACACGAGACCTCGGTTTAAAGTATAGCACCGATACACGAGACCTCTGTTTAAAGTATAGCACAGATACATGAGACCTCGGTTTAAAGTATAGCACAGATACATGAGACCTCGGTTTAAAGTATAGCACAGATACATGAGACCTCTGTTTAAAGTATAGCATATATACATGAGACCTGGGTTTAAAGTATAGCACCGATACACGAGACCTCGGTTTAAAGTATAGCGCCGATACACGAGACCTCGGTTTAAAGTATAGCACAAATACACGAGACCTCGGTTTAAAGTATAACACAGATACATGAGACCTCGGTTTAAAATATAGCACGGATACACGAGACCTCGGTTTAAAGAATAGCACAGATACACGAGACCTCGGTTTAAAGTATAGCACAGATACACGAGACCTCGGTTTAAAGTATAGCACAGATACACGAGACCTCGATTTAAAGTATAGCACAGATACATGAGACCTCGGTTTAAAGTATAGCGCCGATACACGAGACCTCGGTTTAAAGTATAGCACAGATACACGAGACCTCGGTTTAAAGTATAGCACAGATACACGAGACCTCGGTTTAAAGTATAGCACAGATACACGAGACCTCGGTTTAAAGTATAGCACCGATACATGAGACCTCGGTTTAAAGTATAGCACCGATACACGAGACCTCGGTTTAAAGTATAGCGCCGATACATGAGACCTCGGTTTAAAGTATAGCACCGATACACGAGACCTCGGTTTAAAGTATAGCACAGATACACGAGACCTCGGTTTAAAGTATAGCACCGATACATGAGACCTCGGTTTAAAGTATAGCGCCGATACACGAGACCTCGATTTAAAGTATAGCGCCGATACATGAGACCTCGGTTTAAAGTATAGCGCCGATACACGAGACCTCGGTTTAAAGTATAGCACAGTTACACGAGACCTCGGTTTAAAGTATAGCACAGATACATGAGACCTCGGTTTAAAGTATAGCACCGATACACGAGACCTCGGTTTAAAGTATAGCACCGATACACGAGACCTCGGTTTAAAGTATAGCACAGATACACGAGACCTCGGTTTAAAGTATAGCACAGATACATGAGACCTCGGTTTAAAGTATAGCACAGATACACGAACTCTGTTTAAAATATAGCACAGATACACGAGACCTCGGTTTAAAGTATAGCACAGATACACGAGACCTCTTATTAAAGTATAGTGCCGATACACGAGACCTCGGTTTAAAGTATTGCACAGATACACGAGACCTCGGTTTAAAGTATAGCACAGATACATGAGACCTCGGTTTAAAGTATAGCGCAGATACATGAGACCTCGGTTTAAAGCATAGCGCCGATACACGAGACCTCGGTTTAAAGTATAGCACAGATACACGAGACCTCGGTTTAAAGTATAGCACAGATACACGAGACCTTTTTAAAGTATATGCCGATACACGAGACCTCGGTTTAAATTATAGCACATATACACGAGACCTCGGTTTAAAGTATAGCACAGATACATGAGACCTCGGTTTAAAGTATAGCACAGATACATGAGACCTCGGTTTAAAGTATAGCACAGATACACGAGACCTCGGTTTAAAGTATAGCACCGATACACGAGACCTCGGTTTAAAGTATAGCACAGATACACGAGACCTCGGTTTAAAGTATAGCACAGATACACGAGACCTCGGTTTAAAGTATAGCACAGATACACGAGACCTCGGTTTAAAGTATAGCACAGATACACGAGACCTCGGTTTAAAGTATAGCACAGATACATGAGACCTCGGTTTAAAGTATAGCACAGATACACGAGACCTCGGTTTAAAGTATAGCGCCGATACACGAGACCTCGGTTTAAAGTATAGCGCCGATACACGAGAACTCGGTTTAAAGTATAGCACCGATACACGAGACCTCTATTCAAAGTATAGCACCGATACATAATACCTCGATTTAAAGTATTGCGCCGATACACGAGACCTCGGTTTAAAGGATAGCACCGATACACGAGACCTCGGTTTAAAGTATAGCACCGATACATGAGACCTCGGTTTAAAGTATAGCGCCGATACACGAGACCTCGGTTTAAAGTATAGCGCCGATGCACGAGACCTCGGTTTAAAGTATAGCACCGATACATAATACCTCGGTTTAAAGAATAGCATCGATACACGAGACCTGGGTTTAAAGTATAGCACAGATACATGAGATCTCGGTTTAAAGTATAGCACCGATACATAATACCTCGGTTTAAAGAATAGCACGGATACACGAGACCTCGGTTTAAAGAATAGCACAGATACACGAGACCTCTGTTTAAAGTATAGCACAGATACACGAGACCTCGGTTTAAAGTATAGCACAGATACACGAGACCTCGGTTTAAAGTATAGCACAGATACACGAGACCTCGATTTAAAGTATAGCACAGATACATGAGACCTCGGTTTAAAGTATAGCGCCGATACACGAGACCTCGGTTTAAAGTATATCACATATACACGAGACCTCGGTTTAAAGTATAGCACAGATACACGAGACATCGGTTTAAAGTATAGCACAGATACACGAGACCACGGTTTAAAGTATAACACCGATACACGAGACCTCGGTTTAAAATATAGCACCGAAACACAAGACCTCGGTTTAAAGTATAGCGCCGATACACGAGACCTCGGTTTAAAGTGTAGCACCGATACACGAGACCTCGGTTTAAAGTATAGCACCGATACACGAGACCTCGGTTTAAAGTATAGCACCGATACATGCGACCTCGGTTTAAAGTATAGCGCCGATACACGAGACCTCGATTTAAAGTATAGCGCCGATACATGAGACCTCGGTTTAAAGTATAGCGCCGATACACGAGACCTCGGTTTAAAGTATAGCACAGTTACACGAGACCTCGGTTTAAAGTATAGCACCGATACATGAGACCTCGGTTTAAAGTATAGCGCCGATACACGAGACCTCGATTTAAAGTATAGCGCCGATACATGAGACCTCGGTTTAAAGTATAGCGCCGATACACGAGACCTCGGTTTAAAGTATAGCACAGTTACACGAGACCTCGGTTTAAAGTATAGCACCGATACACGAGACCTCGGTTTAAAGTATAGCGCCGATACACGAGACCTCGGTATAAAGCATAGCGCCGATACATGAGACCTGGTTTTAAAGTATAGCACAGATACATGAGATCTCGGTTTAAAGTATAGCACCGATACACGTGACCTCTGTTCAAAGTATAGCACCGATACACGAGACCTCGGTTTAAAGAATAGCATCGATACACGAGACCTCGGTTTAGAGCATAGCACATATACATGATACCTCGGTTTAAAGTATAGCGCCGATACACGAGACCTCGGTTTAAAGTATAGCGCCGATACACGATACTTCGGTTTAAAGTATAGCGCCGATACACGAGAACTCGGTTTAAAGTATAGCACCGATACACGAGACCTCTATTCAAAGTATAGCACCGATACATAATACCTCGATTTAAAGTATAGCGCCGATACACGAGACCTCGGTTTAAAGTATAGCACCGATACACGAGACCTCGGTTTAAAGTATAGCACCGATACATGAGACCTCGGTTTAAAGTATAGCGCCGATACACGAGACCTCGGTTTAAAGTATAGCGCCGATGCACGAGACCTCGGTTTAAAGTATAGCACCGATACATAATACCTCGGTTTAAAGAATAGCATCGATACACGAGACCTGGGTTTAAAGTATAGCACAGATACATGAGATCTCGGTTTAAAGTATAGCACCGATACATAATACCTCGGTTTAAAGAATAGCATCGATACACGAGACCTGGGTTTAAAGTATAGTACCGATACATGAGACCTCGGTTTAAAGTATAGCGCCGATACACGAGACCTCGGTTTAAAGTATAGCACCGATACACGAGACCTCGGTTTAAAGTATAGCACCGATACACGAGACCTTGTTTTAAATTATAGCACCGATACATGAGACCTTGTTTTAAATTATAGCACAGATACACGAGACCTCGGTTTAAAGTATAGCACAGATACATGAGACCTCGGTTTAAAGTATAACACAGATACACGAGACCTCGTTTTAAAGTATAGCACAGATAAACGAGACCTCGGTTTAAAGTATTGCACAGATACACGAGACCTCGGTTTAAAGTATAACACCGATACACGAGACCTCGGTTTAAAGTATAGCACCGATACACGAGACCTCGGTTTAAAGTATTGCACAGATACACGAGACCTCGGTTTAAAGTATAACACCGATACACGAGACCTCGGTTTAAAGTATTGCACAGATACACGAGACCTCGGTTTAACGTATAACAGCGATACACGAGACCTCGGTTTAAAGTGTAGCACCGATACACGAGACCTCGGTTTAAAGTGTAGCACCGATACACGAGACCTCGGTTTAAAGTGTAGCACCGATACACGAGACCTCGGTTAAAGTATAGCACCGATACACGAGACCTCGGTTTAAAGTATAGCACCGATACATGAGACCTCGGTTTAAAGTATAGCGCCGATACACGAGACCTCGGTTTAAAGTATAGCGCCGATACAGGAGACCTCGGTTTAAAGTATAGCACCGATACACGAGACCTGGGTTTAAAGTATAGCACAGATACACGAGACCTCGGTTTAAAGTATAGCACAGATACATGAGACCTCGGTTTAAAGTATAGCACAGATACATGAGACCTCGGTTTAAAGTCCAAAAAATGACTGTTAATATTATATTGATCAAGTGGATAATCGAACCTGTGATCATTAGATTGGCAGCCCAGCTTGTTGCCGGGTCAGGTATCTAGTTGCTACCACCGTCTATACACGATACAACGAACGTGTGCACATTGAATAACTTCGATTAAAATACCTTAGGTGAGTTGCAGACTGTCATCCGCAACAATGAAGGTAATGTTGTTAGAACTTGCGGCCGGACCATTTTGTTTTTTTTAAGTCGTCATGTTTGAAAATAAGAAATAAATTCAGCATATGTTGCATTGATTGTTGGGATGTTCTTCCTTATATTTACGATGCATTTTAATCTGTATATGACAATAAATGGTTTAAACGTTTTGGTAAACATGTATTAAAGTTTAAAATTATTTATTTTACAACTCTTGCGAAGCAAGTTCTAACAACTTATATTAATCACTCTCGTTGGCGCGGGTGAAAGCGTAACTGTGGTCATTCGTGTGGGAGGAAACCGGAGTACCCGGAGAAAACCCACCTGTCCAATATGGCGACCACCGTATCATCTCACATACTTCCAGGGTCCGAGGATCGAACCCGAATTGCATTGGTGAGAAGCGAGCGCGCTGACAACTGTGCTAATCGGACAGCCTAGTTAAACATGTCTTAACGTCGTTTCGCTTCAATCAATGGAACAAAAACGATACTAATGCACAATGTCGTATTATTGACAATTGCATAAAAAAGCGTGCGATTTGTGACTTTAAACAACAACTTTACCCAGCAACGTATCGGGGGCAACTACTACTGCCGTTGTTGCTGCTGGTGTTACTGGTAACATTGTCTCTACTACGGCTGCTGCTTCTACTGCTGGTTTTACTGGAGAAGCTGCCATTACTGCTGATGTTGCTGCTGTTGTTACTGGGACATTCCGTGAGCATGGGACATGATATAAGTGAACTGGACCTTCCGTGAGCATGGGACATTATATAAAGGAACGGAACATTCCGTGAGCATGGAACATGACATAAAGGAACGTGACATTCCGTGAGCATGGAACATGATATAATAGAACTGGGACCTTCCGTGAGCATGGAACATGATATAAGGGAACGTGACATTCCGTGAGCCTGGAGCATTATATAAGGGAACGGGACATTCCGTGAGCATTGAACATGCTATAAAGGAACGGGACATACCGTGAGCATGGAACATTATATAATGGAACGTGACATTCCGTGAGCATGGAACATGATATAAAGGAACGGGACATTCCGTGAGCATGGAACATGATATACGGGAACGGGACATTCCGTGAGCATTGAACATGATATAAAGGAACGGGTCATTCCGTGAGCATGGAACACGATATAAGGGAACGGGACATTCCGTGAGAATTGAACATGATATACGGGAACGGGACATTCCGTGAGCATTGAACATGATATAAAGGAACGGGACATTCCGTGAGCATGGAACATGATATAAAGGAACGGGACATTCCGTGAGCATGGGACATGATATACGGTAACGGGACATTCTGTGAGCATGGGATATTATATAAAGGAACGGAACATTCCGTGAGCATGGAACACGATATAAAGGAACGGGACATTCCGTGAGCATGGAACATTATATAAAGGAACGGGACATGCCATGAGCATGGAACATGATATAAAGGAACGGGACATGCCATGAGCATGGAACATGATATAAAGGAACGGGACATGCCATGAGCATGGAACATGATATACGGGAATGGGACATTCCGTGAGCATGGAACATGATATAAGGGAACGTGACATTCCGTGAGCATGGAACATGATATACGGGAACGGGACATTCCGTGAGCATGGAACATGATATAAGGGAACGTGACATTCCGTGAGCATGGAACATGATATAAGGGAACGGGACATACCATGAGCATGGAACCTGATAAAAGGGACCGGGACCTTCCGTGAGCATGGAACATGATATAAAGGAAGTGGATCTTCCGTGAGCATGGGACATGATATAAAGGAACGGGACATTCCGTGAGCATGGAACATGATATAAGGGAACGGGACATGCCATGAGCATGGAACATGATATACGGGAACGGGACATTATGTGAGCATGGAACATGATATAAGGGAACGGAACATTCCGTGAGCATGGAACATGATATAATGGAACGGGACATTCCGTGAGCATGGGACATGATATAAAGGAACGGGACATGCCATGAGCATGAAACATGATATAAGGGAACGGGACATTATGTGAGCATGGAACATGATATAAGGGAACGGAACATTCCGTGAGCATGGGACATGATATAAAGGAACGGGACATGCCATGAGCATGGAACATGATATAAGGGAACCTGACATTCCATGAGCATGGAGCATGATATACGGGAACGGGACATTCCGTGAGCATGGAACACGATATAAAGGAAAAGGACATTCCATGATCATGGAACACGATATAAAGGAAAAGGACATTCCATGATCATGGAACATGATATAAGGGAACGGGACATTCCGTGAGCATGGAACATGATATAAGGGAACGGGACATTTTACACAATTGTACACTCAACAAAATTCCTACAGTATTTGGAGCAAATTAATAACCATATAATATCAATATTCTTACTTGAATAAAATGCATTAAATGACAATATGATACTATTTATAGTATATGATTATTAATTGGTCCAAATATTATAGAACACCTGGTGACCTAATAGGAATTAGGGTGTATGTTTGTGTGTTTTACGTTTATTTATCGTCGCTACATGTTGCCCATATGAGCGAAGCCTCCTAAAGAGATTAGTCAATTTAGATTTGTGGCGGATAGTGCAATGATACAGAGAGAGACCAATTCCAGAGTCTCCTCTGGTTCTGTTACGCACAGCACCGACACGAGACATCGGTTTAAAGTCCCATTCTGAAAGACTGTTATTTTTATTAGGGTAAGACGAGGGATCGAACCTGTTTATATGTCCAATCGCTGTGTCTGTTTTATATGTATCAATTGAATAATTATACTATGAGAGAATTGCATTCATTGGTTGTAGACTAATTATCACCTCAGATAAAGTCAAAGGATTTCGAATGAGTCAATTAATTTTTTTTCTGGAAGATAGGGTCACGTGTTCGAACCCCGCTCTTGCCGTGTCTCATTTATATGAGAAAGTTGGCAGTTTCTTACAGAGGTTGGAGCACCAAGTACTCCTTAACCGCTGGGGCGTGCCCGGGAAAGGTGTTGTTAGGTAAACTGTCCGCCGGCGATGTAGCTCAAATAAGGTGCAAGCCTAAACTGCGAACAAACAAACATGTTTGGAGGATAATGCAAGATAGATCTAACTGACGCTTCAATTCCAGAAGCATCCATGGTTCTTTTGCATTCCCGGTGTATTGCACCAATACACGAGACCTCGGTTTAAAGTATTGCACCGATACATGAGACCTCGGTTTAACGTATCGCACAGATACACGAGACCTCGGTTTAAAGCATAGCGCTGATACACGAGACCTCGGTTTAAAGTATAGCACAGATACACGAGACCTCGGTTTAAAGTATAGCATCGATACACGAGACCTCGGTTTAAAGTATAGCACATATATACGAGACCTCGGTTTAAAGTATAGCACCGATGCACGAGACCTCGGTTTAAAGTATAGCACAGATACATGAGACCTCGGTTTAAAGTATAGCACAGATACACGAGACCTCGGTTTAAAGAATAGCACAGATACACGATACCTCGGTTTAAAGTATAGCGACGATACATGATACCTCGGTTTAAAGTATAGCATCGATACACGAGACCTCGGTTTAAAGCATAGCACAGAAACATGAGACCTCGGTTTAAAGTATAGCACAGATACACGAGACCTCGGTTTAAAGTATAGCACAGATACACGAGACATCGGTTTAAAGTATAGCATAGATACACGAGACCTCGGTTTAAAGTATAGCACAGATACACGAGACATCGGTTTAAAGTATAGCACAGATACATGAGACCTCGGTTTAAAGTATAGCACAGATACATGAGACCTCGGTTTAAAGTATAGCACATATACATGAGACCTCGGTTTAAAGTATAGCACAGATACACGAGACCTCGGTTTAAAGTATAGCACCGATACACGAGACCTCGGTTTAAAGTATAGCACAGATACATGAGACCTCGGTTTAAAGTATAGCACAGATACACGAGGCATCGGTTTAAAGTATAGCACAGATAGACGAGACCTCGGTTTAAAGTATAGCACAGATACACGAGACCTCGGTTTAAGGTATAGCACCGATACACGAGACCTCGGTTTAAAGTATAGCACCGATACACGTGACCTCGGTTTAAAGTATAGCACAGATACATGAGACCTCGGTTTAAAGTATAGCACAGATACATGAGACCTCGGTTTAAGCTATAGCACAGATACATGAGACCTCGGTTTAAAGTCCAAAAAAAGACTGTTAATATTATATTGATCAAGTGGATAATCGAACCTGTGATCATTATATTCGCAGCCCAGCTTGTTGCCGGGTCAGGTATCTAGTTGTTACCACCGTCTATACCCGATACAACGAACGTGTGCACATTGAATAACTTCGATTAAAATACCTTAGGTGAGTTGCAGACTGTCATCCGCAACAATGAAGGTAATGCTGTTAGAACTTGCGGCCCGACCATTTTGTTTTTTTAAGTCGTCATGTTTAAAAATAAGAAATAAATTCAGCATATGTTGCGTTGATTGCTGTGATGTTATATTTACGATGCATTTTAATCTGTAAATGACAATAAATGGTTCAAACGTTTTGGTAAACATGTATTAAAGTTTAAAATTATTTATTTTACAACGATTGCGAAGCAAGTTCTAACAACTTATATTAATCACTCTCGTTGGCGCGGGTGAAAGCGTAACTGTGGTCATTCGTGTGGGAGGAAACCGGAGTACCCGGAGAAAACCCACCTGTCCGATATGGCGACCACCGTACCATCTCACATACTTCCAGGGTCCGAGGATCGAACC
Organism: Archivesica marissinica; assembly: GCA_014843695.1. NCBI lineage: Eukaryota > Metazoa > Mollusca > Bivalvia > Venerida > Vesicomyidae > Archivesica > Archivesica marissinica. Next base: position 5,316,574 of record CM026401.1, on the reverse strand, counting down.
CGGATTGCATTGGTGAGAAGCGAGCCCGCTAACAACTGCGCTAATCGGACAGCCTAGTTAAACATGTCTTAATGTCGTTTCGCTTCAATCAATGGAACAAAAACGGTACTAATACACAATGTCGTATTATTGACAATTGCATAAAAAAGCGTGCGATTTGTGACTTTAAACAACAACTTTACTCAGCAACGTATCGGGGGCAACTACTACTGCCGTTGTTGCTGCTGGTGTTACTGGTAACATTGTCTCTACTACGGCTGCTGCTTCTACTGCCGGTTTTACTGGAGAAGCTGCCATTACTGCTGATGTTGCTGTTACTAGGATTCGAACGTACAACATTTACAGATACGTGATAAGTCAATAACCTTAAACACTCGGCCACGGAGACAACACAATACGACCACAGATTGACACAAAACATGCAGTAAATTTATTACCGACAAAGTATTACACACAATATTGAAAACATTTTATTCTCATAAAAGGGAACTGGACATTCCATGAGCATGGGACATGATATAAGGGAAAGGGACATTCCATGAGCATGGGACATGATATAAGGGAACGGGACATTCCGTGAGCATGGAACATGATATACGGGAACGGGACATACCGTGAGCATGGAACATGATATAAGGGAACGTGACATTCCGTGAACATGGAACATGATATAAAGGAACAGGACATTCTGTGAGCATGGGACATGATATAAGGGAACGGGATCTTCCGTGAGCATGGAACATGATATACGGGAACGGGACATACCGTGAGCATGGAACATGATATAAGGGAACGTGACATTCCGTGAGCATGGAACATGATATAAGGGAACTGGACCTTCCGTGAGCATGGAACATTATATAAGGGAACTGGACCTTCCGTGAGCATGGAACATGATATAAGAGAACGGGACCTTCCGTGAGCATGGAACATGATATAAAGGAACGGGACATTCCGTGAGCCTGGAACATGATATAAGGGAACGTGACATTCCGTGAGCATGGAACATTATATAAAGGAAAGGGACATTCCGTGAGCATGGAACATGATATAAGGGAAATGGGCACCCCATGAGCATGGAACATGATATAAAGGAACGGGACATTCCGTGAGCATGTGACATGATATAATGGAACGGGACATTCCGTGAGCATGAAACATGATATAAAGGAACGGGACATTTCGTGAGCATGGCACAAACAAACACCAACAACAAAAAAACCCAAAACATGATATACGGGAACGGGACATTCCATGAGCATGGAACATAATATAAAGGAACGGGACATTCCGTGAGAATGGAACATGATATACGGGAACGGGACATTCCGTGAGCATGGAACATGATATACGGGAACGGGACATTCCGTGAGCATGGAACATGATATAATGGAATGGGACATTCCGTGAGCATGGAACATGATATAAGGGAACGGGATATAAGGGAACGGGACATTCCGTGAGCATGGAACATGATATAAGGGAACGGGACATTCCATGAGCATGGAACATGATATAAGGGAACGGGATATAAGGGAACGGGACATTCCGTGAGCATGGAACTGATATAAGGGACGGGACATCCATGAGATGGAACATGATATAAGGGAACGGGACATTCCGTGAGCATGGAACATGATATAAGGGAACGGGACATTCCGTGAGCATGGAACATGATATAAAGGAACGGGACATTCCATGAGCATGGAACATGATATAAAGGAACGGGACATTCCGTGAGCATGGAACATGATAAAAGGAACGGGACATTCGTGAGCATGGAACATGATATAAAGGAACGGGACATTCCGTGAGCATTGAACATGATATAAAGGAACGGGACATTCCGTAAGCATGGAACATGATATAAAGGAACGGGACATTCCATGAGCATGGAACATGATATAAAGGAACGGGACATTCCGTGAGCATGGAACATGATATAAAGAAACGGGACATTCCGTGAGCATGGAACATGATATAATGGAACGTGACATTCCGTTAACGTCTCTTAACGCCAGACCTCGCATTTGTATTTGGATTATTCAAAACGACTTCAACAACATCTGAGGAACGCCCAACACGAGGACGTATATGTGTGTCCGGGCCCTTACCTGCATCAAATGAATTGAGCTCATGCTGAAATTCATAGAACAGTTAATCCAGGTCGATTTCATGAACAATAGCTTAATTCTACATATTATTATTATTCTACATAATCTACATCAATAGAATCTACATAATCTACATCAATATAATCTACATAATCTACATCAATAGAATCTACATAATCTACATCAATAGAATCTACATAATCTACATTAATAGAATCTACATAATCTACATCAATAGAATCTACATAATCTACATCAATAGAATCTACATAATCTACATTAATAGAATCTACATAATCTACATCAATATAATCTACATAATCTACATCAATATAATCCTTCAAATAGTTTGTTCTCGCATTCCATACACAACACAAATAATTATAATTTTATTGTTGTAAACTTATTTAAAAACAAAGCATTTCAGTTCTGTTTGTATTTCCGCAAAATGATTATCAACTGTAAACAGCCTAAATGGACGTGACAATAATGGTGCAATACGCCAACTATCTATACCAGAACATTCTACGACAAGCGCTGGCATGTGTAAATCATAACTTTGATATCAGTCGGCAGTTATTTCGCACATGAATGAATATGCTAGGCTGCAGGGTAGATCAACCCATAACAAATTATTGTGTAGAGCAATACACACCTCTCCTGAATTAGCCGGATACCCGATTAGCCAATTTGAGAATCCATCTGTCTGTCCGTAATGGTACACCCATGGAGAGCTAGCGTCCTTGCGTCGTCCGTCGATCCAGACGAATGTATACGTATATCCATGAAGAATGACTTTCACATCGCCGAACTTAACTTCACTATCAATATTAAGTACGTTACCACCATCAGATTTACACTGCACCTGTGCATCGGAATGGGTTAATTTCGTAACGTAGTACTTCACACAAAATCCATGCTGTGTCACATTGTAGCTATCCGGACAGAAGCTTTCACAAATGCGATAATCTGTTTCCATAGTGACATGTTTGACAGTGTCTGCATGCGACGCTGTAGTAGTGGATCTATCTACCCTGCAGTTTCGGGTGCGATTCCGAGTCCCAATGTAACCCCATTTAGTGGCGCCACATTCCGTCCACGCGGTCCAGTCTGAACATTTATCAAGATTCTGTATCACCATTCCAATTAATGTCAACAAAGGTTTGTCCATTTTCCGACCCATTTCTACAAGCTTCTGTCCGTCCATTAATGCCACAGACGTGCCCTGACCTTCCGACAAAGGGCCGCATTTTATTCCCCCGTTCATTACACATAATATGCCAACAATTATAATTTGCGTACGATGTAAGACCTCCATCTTAACTCTCATGTATGTCCGATTGAAAGTTTGCTTAAAAGATATTATAAAAGTTACAAACGATGAGTATATCGCTGCGTTCGATGTCACTTTGCTTTCTCAAAACCGTCACCGTACAAGCGCAACCATCAGTCCCAACTCAAACAGAAACGGTGTGTCTGTGCAAAACTGAATGCGTGATTCCCACGATCGACATAATTATGTTATAGTTATTATTTCTGTAAATTAACTTTGTCGATAAAATATGTTTTTCCTTACTTTTCTACAACGACTATGACGCATTTGTGCAAAGATTCAAGCTAATTTGTCGTCGTTAACTAAGCTTCAATCTATTTCCCAGACGACATCGTTCAACGACCGCTATTGTACTAGGCACACGGATGTTTTGTACTAGACAATCGTGAATCATTTATTATTACAGACATAATTGTTTTCTCTTTGGAATTGCCTACTGGCAGTCCGTTTATTCACATATAATACAAGTCATTTACAAGTAAATATATAATAACAAATGACAATTAGCAAAACAGATTTAGATGTTTCAAAAACTTTAGAATAAACTGGTAAGGTTTGTTAACCTTCTTCATGTATTCACTTGTCACAAGCAAGTCATAGTATACAGACATAATTTGCATACATTCAAAGTACCAACTATTGACAATTACAACAACCATATTAACACTTAACCTGCCGAATAAATTGGACGGAATGTACAAACAACATAGATCTAGATCAGCCGTGCCGCAACGCCGCGTTTGATCAGGATCTATGTTGTTTGTTATCCAGACAATACAAATTTAACTCCACTATCCGAATAGCAACCGTCTGATCTGGCTCAATAATGCTGTTTGCAAAAGCGACGTTAGTTAAGATTGGCATGATAAGGGTTAAGGCACCATACAAATGTCATCCATAGATATATTTATCCTAGGTTTACAGTAATTCGGGTAATGGTGTGTAATCAAGTGTTGTGTTTATATGCACGATTATTTCGTGCATTTTTGGTTAGTATAAATAGTGGAATGTAGATAGTTATCTCCATTCAAAGTCGTTTGCATTGCACTCTACACGTCAGTTTATTGGCACCCGCCCACCCACCCTGAATTGAATACGTCAGTCTCGAAAGATTAAGGTTCTGTTGTTGATGAAAATATTCTGTTTGCAATGTTAGCAAGTGGAGGGTATTGATCGTTGCAGATCTTGGGGTACCTGGTAATTCTATTAAAATCGGAATTATTTATCGACAGGTTCGACGCCCTTTACCAGGATTATCCAAGCGTTTATATCCAGAGACGAATCGTCAGAGGAATGGCATCTACATAAATGGCGGCTTAGAAAATTAATTTCGGACTTTTAGCTTTATGTTTTAACTTTGTCACCTAGCTACTCTCAATTACAATGTATGTGATTTAAGTTCTAAGACTGTTAGTTCAGACATGTTGTATTAGGTTTAATCTACGTTGCGGTACCGATTTGAGCCGAAAACAAAATTGATATAATAGATGTTAACACTTTTTAGCCTCTTAATTTATAATACCATTTATTGTTATACTGCTCGTTGGGAAAGTCACGGGGCAGCAAAGAAGGCCTTTTCACACTGGATAGTTGCATGGTTTCTTTCTACCTCCCCCTCCTCCTCCTCCACAAAAAAGAAATAATAGAAAAAGATGAGGAGATTATATTATATATAGTATAATTAGGGGAGTGGGTTGGGGCAGCCGGCACTACAGTTTCGTATTTACGTGGCTGTCTTATATCGAGATGTATACTTTTTACACAGAGTAAGGTGTACTTTACATCACATACTGATTTATTTATGTTGTGAGGTTTTTAAGCATCCATATTCGAGTTAATTTTATGGTCGCAGGTTTAAAATTGAAGGGAATGTTTATACATGTATATATTAATAAATGATTAACATGGTAATGCAAATGGCTCATCCTAAACTCTTGTTTGTAATTCTTTCCTCCATAGAATTACCTGATTATGGGATAACTGATTTATTCACGTTTGAGCGGAGCGAATTAGGGAATAAATATACATTCTTGCTACTGTGAGCTGACAAATGGTGGTGGATGTGGCCCTAAAACACACCGCCTTCGAAAGAACGGATACAGAACTAGTCACACTGGGGAGAAAGAGGATGCCTCTTCGGATGTCTGCATAAGCATCGTAACAGTCAACATAAACTACTTAGAGAAACCAGTCGCACACATGCTTCAGCGGAGGCGAAAATAAATAAAGCTACAGGAGTTTAGTGTCGTAAGCAAACAAATGTGTTAGCATCGCGCATGCGTCCCAACTTCGGTCATATTCGTATTAGGTAGTGAGATTACGTAATCAAATAGGCAACACTCGGCAATGTACGGCGATCGAATAGGCGACACTCGGCAATGTACGGAGATCGAATAGGCGACACTCGGCAATGTACGGCGATCGAATAGGCGACACTCGGCAATGTACGGCGATCGAATAGGCGACACTCGGCAATGTACGGCGATCGAATAGGCGACACTCGGCAATGTACGGCGATCGAATAGGCGACACTCGGCAATGTACGGCGATCGAATAGGCGACACTCGGCAATATACGGAGATCGAATAGGCGATACTCGGCAATGTACGGCGATATCAGCCGATGTTGACCTAGACGGATCTGTAGTCCAGTGGTAACACGCTGGACTGGTAATCCAGGGGTCGCAGGTTCGATCCCCCGTTTGACCCTAATAAGATCAACAGTCTTTCAGATGGGACGTTAAACCGAGGTCTCGGTGCTTTACACCGTGCACGTACAAGTATCAGAAGCGACTCTGCAATGGGGCTCTTGTATGTATCATTGCACTATCCTAAAATGACTAATCTCTTCAGGAGGTGTCGCTCATATGGGAAACCGGTAGCGACAATAAATAAACGTAAAACACACACAGATGTTGACCATGCAATTGTCAAAAGTGTGTTGCGTCCGTGGTCCAGTGGTAGAACGTCATATTTGGAGTCGAAGATTCCGGGTTCGATACTCGGTCAGGTAGTGTCATTGAGCAAGGCACCTCACACTCATTGCTTAGTACTCGTTAACGGCTATGTCGGCGAAGCCTGTCAAGGAAAACATGCATAGATCCCCGCAAGGGGTTTGACATTCAGGCGACTGTCATAGAATGACACGAGGGCCAACTTCTCTCAGGGTCACGGATACCCGGATATTATAGAACACCAGGTGACTGTCACAGAATGACACGAGGGCCCGCTTCTCCCAGGGTCATGGATACCAGAATCAAGTGTATTATAGAACACCAGGTGACTGTCACATAACGACACGAGGGCCCGCTTCTCCCAGGGTCACGGATACCCGGATATTATAGAACACCAGGTGACTGTCACAGAATGACACGAGGGCCAGCCTCTCTCAGGGTCACGGATACCTGGATATTATAGAACACCAGGTGACTGATACAGAATGACACGAGGGCCCGCTTCTCCCAGGGTCATGGATACCCGGATATTATAGAACACCAGGTGACTGTCACAGAATGACACGAGGGCCCGCTTCTCACAGGGTCACGGATACCAGGATATTATAGAACACCAGGTGACTGTCATAGAATGACACGAGGGCCCGCTTCTCCCAGGGTCATGGATACCAGGATATTATAGAACACCAGGTGACTGTCACAGAATGACACTAGAGCCCGCTTCTCTCAGGGTCACGGATACCCGTATATTATAGAACACCAGGTGACTTAGAAGGAGCTCCAGGTCAGATGATATTATAGAACACCAGGTGACTGTCACAGAATGACACGAGGGCCCGCTTCTCCCAGGGTCACGGATACCAGGATATTATAGAACACCAGGTGACTGTCACAGAATGACACGAGGGCCCGCTTCTCCCAGGGTCATGGATACCAATATCATAGAACACCAGGTGACTGTCTCAGAATGACACGAGGGCCAGCTTATCTCAGGGTCACGGATACCAGGATCAAGTGTATGCATAAAGACTAAGTAGATTTACAAATTTTAATATACATCAAACAACACTAGCAACAAAGACACTGAATGGTAGCAGACGTATGTTTGTCCATAGTGTGGCTCTTCACAGATGGTGGCTTAGCTTCCGGTATAGAGTCCGGTCTACGGCTGGTAATGCCGTTAATTTATTTAACAGTTCCGAGATCTAAATAACTGCCGTTTCCACACTCGGCTTTCACTTTTAGGCTATAATGCACCTATTTAAGCATTGCCATGTATGGCCATCACAGTGCTATAATGCACACTTCAAAGATTTACAATTCACAAGATTATTAACTCCCTGCGTCCTAAGGACCCTGTCCACTGACGGCGGACTCGATGCTGCTCAGCTACCGCTACCCGCTGACACTCTCCAGTCTATGGAGGTCACCAGCTCACGCCGGCAAACTCTACCAGTCGGCTCGTGCCCCCGCTCATTATGTTGATCGTTATGAACCGGATCTACGCCCCTGAGCTACACCTCTCACGGCTCAGGCATGAAGCGACTACAACAATAACAAATATAATACCCTTGTTCTACGTCAATCTGCTCGGCTATTATTACCACCTTATATTATAACATTGTGGTACAACAACAAGACAATAGTTACCATAATGCTTGGACATAAATACACACACGTCTATGTAGAATCAATACATATAATAGACAAAATGTTCTGAAGCACATTGATAAAGAGGCCCCCAACTACACAGTAGTTAAAATGGTCACTTTCATTTTGTTACAGTGACCTAATAGGAGGTAGGGTATATGTGTGTGTGTTTTACGTTTATTTATTGTCGCTACATGTTGCCTATATGAGCGAAGCCTCCTGAAGAGATTAGTCATTTTAGATTTGTGGCGGATAGTGCAATGATACAGAGAGAGACCAATTCCAGAGTCTCCTCTGGTTCTTTTACGTACAGTACCGACACGAGCCATCGGTTTAAAGTCCCATCTGAAAGAGTGTTATTTTATTAGGGTCAGACGGGGGATCGAACCTGTGTATATGTCCAATCGCTGTGTCTGTTTTATATGTATGAATTGAATTATTATACTATGAGAGAATTGCATTCATTGGTTGTAGACTAATTATCACCTCAGATAAAGTCAAAGGATTTCGAATGAGTCAATTAATTTTTTTTTCTGGAAGATAGGGTCACGTGTTCGAGCCCCGCTCTTGCCGTGTCTCATTTATATGAGAAAGGTGGCAGTTTCTTACAGAGGTTGGTGCACCAAGTACTCCTTAACCACTGGAGCGTGCCCGGGAAAGGTGTTGTTAGGTAAACTGTCCGCCGGCGATGTAGCTCAAATAAGGTGCAAGCCTAAACTGCGAACAAACAAACATGTTTGGAGGATAATGCAAGATAGATCTAACTGATGCTTCAATTCCAGAAACATCCATGGTTCTTTTGCATTCCCGGTGTATTGCACCGATACACGAGACCTCGGTTTAAAGCATAGCGCCGATACACGAGACCTCGGTTTAAAGTATAGCACAGATACATGAGACCTCGGTTTAAAGTATATCACATATACACGAGACCTCGGTTTAAAGTATAGCACAGATACACGAGACCTCGGTTTAAAGTATAGCACCGATACACGAGACCTCGGTTTAAAGTATAGCACAGATACATGAGACCTGGGTTTAAAGTATAGCACCGATACATGAGACCTCTGTTCAAAGCATAGCACCGATACATAATACCTCGGTGTAAAGAATAGCATCGATACACGAGACCTCGGTTTAAAGTATAGCACAGATACATGAGACCTCGGTTTAAAGTATAGCACAGATACACGAGACCTCGGTTTAAAGTATAGCACAGATACACGAGACCTCGGTTTAAAGTATAGCACAGATACACGAGACCTCGGTTTAAAGTATAGCACCGATACATGAGACCTCGGTTTAAAGTATAGCACAGATACACGAGACCTCGGTTTAAGAATAGCACAGATACACGAGACCTCGGTTTAAATATAGCACCGATACACGAGACTCGGTTTAAAGTATAGCACAGATACACGAGACCTCGGTTTAAAGTATAGCACAGATACATGAGACCTCGGTTTAAAGTATAGCACAGATACACGAGACCTCGGTTTAAAGTATAGCACAGATACACGAGACCTCGGTTTAAAGTATAGCACAGATACATGAGACCTCGGTTTAAAGTATAGCACAGATACACGAGACCTCGGTTTAAAGTATAGCACAGATACACGAGACCTCGGTTTAAAGTATAGCACAGATACACGAGACCTCGGTTTAAAGTATAGCACATATACACGAGACCTCGGTTTAAAGTATAGCACAGATACATGAGACCTCGGTTTAAAGTATAGCACAGATACATGAGACCTCGGTTTAAAGTCCAAAACAAGACTGTTAATATTATATTGATCAAGTGGATAATCGAACCTGTGATCATTCGATTGGCAGCCCAGCTTGTTGCCGGGTCAGGCATCTAGTTGCTACCACCGTCTATACCCGATACAACGAACGTGTGCACATTGAATAACTTCGATTAAAATACCTTAGGTGAGTTGCAGACTGTCATCCAGAACAATGAAGGTAATATTGCTAGAACTTGCGGCCCGACCATTTTGTTTTTTTAAGTCGTCATGTTTGAAAATAAGAAATAGATTCAGCATATGTTGCGTTGATTGTTGTGATGTTCTTCCTTATATGTACGATAGATTCAGCATACGTTGCGTTGATTGTTGTGATGTTCTTCCTTATATTTACGATAGATTCAGCATACGTTGCGTTGATTGTTGTGATGTTCTTCCTTATATTTACGATAGATTCAGCATACGTTGCGTTGATTTTTGTGATGTTCTTCCTTATATTTACGATAGATTCAGCATACGTTGCGTTGATTGTTGTGATGTTCTTCCTTATATTTACGATAGATTCAGCATATGTTGCGTTGATTGTTGTGATGTTCTTCCTTATATTTACGATGCATTTTAATCTGTAAATGACAATAAATGGATCAAACGTTTTGGTAAACATGTATTAAAGTTTAAAATTATTTATTTTACAACTCTTGCGAAGCAAGTTCTAACAACTTATATTAATCACTCTCGTTGGCGCGGGTGAAAGCGTAACTGGTCATTCCTGTGGGAGGAAACCGGAGTACCCGGAGAAAACCCACCTGTCCGATATGGCGACCACCGTACCATCTCACATACTTCCCGGTCCGAGGATCGAACCCGGATTGCATTGGTGAGAAGCGAGCGCGCTAACAACTGCGCTAATCGGACAGCCTAGTTAAACATGTCTTAACGTCGTTTCGCTTCAATCAATGGAACAAACACGGTACTAATGCACAAGGTCGTATTATTGACAATTGCATAAAAAAGCGAGCGATTTGTGACTTTAAACAACAACTTTACCCAGCAACGTATCGGGGGCAACTACTACTGCCGTTGTTGCTGCTGGTGTTACTGGTAGCATTGTCTCTACTACGGCTGCTGCTTCTACTGCTGGTTTTACTGGAGAAGCTGCCATTACTGCTGATGTTGCTGCTGTTGTTACTGGTAACATTGTCTCTACTACGGCTGCTGCTTCTACTGCTGGTGTTACTGGAGAAGCTGCCATTACTGCTGATGTTGCTGTTACTAGGATTCGAACGTACAGCATTTAGAGATACGTAATAAGTCAATAACCTTAACCACGGAGACCACACAATACGACCACAGATTGACACAACACATGCAGTAAATTTATTACCGACAAAGTATTACACACAATATTGAAAACGTTTTATTCTCATAAAAGGGAACTGGACATTCCGTGAGCAGGGAACATGACATAATGGAACTGGGACATTCCGTGAGCATGGGACATGATATACGGGAACGGGACATTCCGTGAGCATTGAACATGATATACGGGAACGGGACATTCCGTGAGCATTGAACATGATATAAAGGAACGGGACATTCCGTGAGCATGGAACATTATATAATGGAACGTGACATTCCGTGAGCATGGAACATGATATAAAGGAACGGGACATTCCGTGAGCATGGAACATGATATACGGGAACGGGACATTCCGTGAGCATGGAACATGATATAAAGGAACGGGACATTCCGTGAGCATGGAACACGATATAAGGGAACGGGACATTCCGTGAGCATTGAACATGATATACGGGAACGGGACATTCCGTGAGCATTGAACATGATATAAAGGAACGGGACATTCCGTGAGCATGGGACATGATATAAAGGAACGGGACTTTCCGTGAGCATGGGACATGATATACGGGAACGGGACATTCTGTGAGCATGGCACATTATATAAAGGAACGGGACAGTCCGTGAGCATGGAACATGATATAAAGGAACGGGACATGCCATGAGCATGGAACATGATATAAAGGAACAGGACATTCCGTGAGCATGGAACATGATATAAAGGAACGGGACATGCCATGAGCATGGAACATGATATACGGGAACGGGACATTCCGTGAGCATGGAACATGATATACGTGAACGGGACATTCCGTGAGCATGGAATATGATATAAGGGAACGTGACATTACGTGAGCATGGAACATGATATAAGGGAACGGGACATCCCATGAGCATGGAACATGATATAAGGGAACGGGACCTTCCGTGAGCATGGAACATGATATAAAGGAACGGGATCTTCCGTAAGCATGGGACATGATATAAAGGAACGGGACATACCGTGAGCATGGAACATGATATAAGGGAACGGGACATGCCATGAGCATGGAACATGATATACGGGAACGGGACATTCTGTGAGCATGGAACATGATATAAGGGAACGGAACATTCCGTGAGCATGGAACATGATATAATGGAACGGGACATTCCGTGAGCATGGGACATGATATAAAGGAACGGGACATGCCATGAGCATAGAACATGATATAAGGGAACCGGACATTCTGTGAGCATGGAACATGATATAAGGGAACGGAACATTCCGTGAGCATTGAACATGATATAATGGAACGGGACATTCCGTGAGCATGGGACATGATATAAAGGAACGGGACATGCCATGAGCATGGAACATGATATACGGGAACGGGACATTATTTGAGCATGGAACATGATATAAGGGAACGGAACATTCCGTGAGCATGGAACATTATATAAGGGAACGGAACATTCCGTGAGCATTGAACATGATATAATGGAACGGGACATTACGTGAGCATGGGACATGATATAAAGGAACGGGACATGCCATGAGCATGGAACATGATATAAGGGAACCTGACATTCCATGAGCATGGAACATGATATACGGGAACGGGACATTCCGTGAGCATGGAACACGATATAAAGGAAAAGGACATTCCATGAGCATGGAACATGATATAAGGGAACGGAACATTCCGTGAGCATGGAACATGATATAAAGGAACGGGAAATTCCGTGAGCATGGAACATGATATAAGGGAACGGAACATTCCGTGAGCATGGAACATGATATAATGGAACTGGACATTCCGTGAGCATGGGACATGATAGAAAGGAACGGGACATGCCATGAGCATGGAACATGATATACGGGAACGGAACATTCTGTGAGCATGGAACATGATATAAGGGAACGGAACATTCCGTGAGCATGGAACATTATATAAGGGAACGGAACATTCAGTGAGCATTGAACATGATATAATGGAACGGGACATTCCGTGAGCATTGGACATGATATAAAGGAACGGGACATTCCGTGAGTATGGAACATGATATAAATGAACGGGACATTCCGTGAGCATGGAACATTATATAAGGGAACGGGACATTACGTGAGCATGGAACATGATATACGGGAAAGGGACATTCCGTGAGCATTGAACATGATATAGGGGAACGGGACCTTCCATGAGCATGAAACATGATATACGGGAACGGGACATTCCGTGAGCATTGAACATGATATAAAGGAACGGGACATTCCGTGAGCATGGAACATAATATAAAGGAACGGGACATTCCGTGAGCATTGAACATGATATAAGGGAACGTGACATTTTACACAATTGTACACTCAATAAACTTCCTACAGTATTTGGAGCAAACTAATAACCATATAATATCAATATTCTTACTTGATACATTTTATTACAGGTTTTTATGCAATGAATTGCTGTATAATCATCTGGAATATAATGCATTAAAGGACAATATGATACTATTTATATTATATGATTATTAATTGGTCCAAATATTATAGAACACCAGGTGACCTAATAGGAATTAGGATGTATGTTTGTGTGTTTTACGTTTATTTATCGTCGCTACATGTTGCCCATATGAGCGAAGCCTCCTGAAGAGTTTAGTCAATTTAGATTTGTGGCGGATAGTGCAATGATACAGAGAGAGACCAATTCCAGAGTCTCCTCTGGTTCTTTTACGCACAGCACCGATACGAGCCATCGGTTTAAAGTCCCATCTGAAAGACTGTTATTTTTATTAGTGTAAGACGGGGGATCGAACCTGTTTATATGTCCAATCGCTGTGTCTGTTTTATATGTATGAATTGAATAATTATACTATAAGAGAATTGCATTCATTGGTTGTAGACTAATTATCACCTCAGATAAAGTCAAAGGATTTCGAATGAGTCAATTGATTTTTTTTCTGGAAGATAGGGTCACGTGTTCGAGCCCCGCTCTTGCTGTGTCTCATTTATATGAGAAAGTTGCCAGTTTCTTACAGAGGTTGGTGCACCAAGTACTCCTTAACCGCTGGAGCGTACCCGGGAAAGGTGTTGTTAGGTAAACTGTCCGCCGGCGATATAGCTCAAATAAGGTGCAAGCCTAAACTGCGAACAAACAAACATGTTTGGAGGATAATGCAAGATAGATCTAACTGACGCTTCAATTCCAGAAGCATCCATGGTTCTTTTGCATTCCCGGTGTATTGCACCGATACACGAGACCTCTGTTTAAAGTATAGCGCCGATACACGAGACCTCGGTTTAAAGTATAGCACCGATACACGAGACCTCGGTTTAAAGTATAGCGCCGATACACGAGACCTCGGTTTAAAGTATAGCACCGATACACGAGACCTCGGTTTAAAGTATAGCACAGATACACGAGACCTCGGTTTAAAGTATAGCACAGATACACGAGACCTCGGTTTAAAGTATAGCGCCGATACACGAGACCTGGGTTTAAAGTATAGCACCGATACACGAGACCTCGGTTTAAAGTATAGCACCGATACACGAGACCTCGGTTTAAAGTTAGCACCGATACACGAGACCTCGGTTTAAAGTATAGCACCGATATACGAGACCTCGGTTTAAAGTATAGCACGATACACGAGACCTCATTTAAAGTATAGCACCGATACACGAGACCTCGGTTTAAAGTATAGCACAGATACACGAGACCTCGGTTTAAAGTATAGCACAGATACACGAGACCTCGGTTTAAAGCATAGCGCCGATACACGAGACCTCGGTTTAAAGTATAGCGCCGCTACACGAGACCACTGTTTAAAGTATAGCGCCGATACACGAGACCTCGGTTTAAAGTATAGCGCCGATACACGAGACCTCGGTTTAAAGTATAGCGCCGATACACGAGACCTCGGTTTAAAGAATAGCACAGATACACGAGGCCTCGGTTTAAAGTATAGCACAGATACACGAGACCTCGGTTTAAAGTATAGCGCCGATACACGAGACCTCGGTTTAAAGTATAGCGCCGATACACGAGACCTCGGTTTAAAGTATAGCGCTGATACACGAGACCTCGGTTTAAAGTATAGCACAGATACACGTGACCTCTGTTTAAAGTATAGCGCAGATACATTAGACCTCGGTTTAAAGAATAGCGCCGATACACGAGACCTCGGTTTAAAGTATAGCACAGATACACGAGACCTCTGTTTAAAGTATAGCACAGATACACGAGACATCGGTTTAAAGTATAGCACAGATACACGAGACCTCGATTTAACGTATAGCACAGATACACGAGACCTCGGTTTAAAGTAGAGCACAGATACACGAGACATTGGTTTAAAGTATAGCACAGATACACGATACCTCGATTTAAAGTATAGCACAGATACATGAGACCTCGGTTTAAAGCATATAGCCGATACACGAGACCTCGGTTTAAAGTATAGCACAGATAAACGAGACCTCGGTTTAAAGTATAGCACAGATACATAATACCTCGGTTTAAAGTATAGCACAGATACGTGAGACATCGGTTTAAAGCATAGCGCCGATACACGAGACCTCGGTTTAAAGTATAGCACAGATACACGAGACCTCGGTTTAAAGTATAGCACAGATACACGAGACATCGGTTTAAAGTATAGCACAGATACACGAGACCTCGGTTTAACGTATAGCACAGATACACGAGACCTCGGTTTAAAGTATAGCGACGATACACGAGACATCGGTTTAAAGTATAGCATCGATACACGAGACCTCGGTTTAAAGTATATCACAGATACACGAGACCTCGGTTTAAATGATAGCACCGATACATGAGATCTCGGTTTAAAGTATAGCACCGATACACGAGACCTCGGTTTAAAGTATAGCACCGATACATTAGACCTCGGTTTAAAGTATAGCGCCGATACACGAGACCTCGGTTTAAAGCATAGCACAGATACACGAGACCTCGGTTTAAAGTATAGCACCGATACACGAGACCTCGGTTTAAAGTATAGCGCCGATACACGAGACCTCGGTTTAAAGTATAGCACAGATACACGAGACCTCGGTTTAAAGTATAGCACAGATACACGAGACCTTGGTTTAAAGTATAGGACCGATATTCGAGACCTCGGTTTAAAGTATAGCACAGATACACGATACATCGGTTTAAAGTATAGCACAGATACATGAGACCTCGGTTTAAAGTATAGCACAGATACACGAGATCTCGGTTTAAAGCATAGCACAGATACATGAGACCTCGGTTTAAAGAATAGCACAGATACATGAGACCTCGGTTTAAAGTATAGCACATATACATGAGACCTCGGTTTAAAGTATAGTGCCGATATACGAGACCTCGGTTTAAAGTATAGCACAGATACATGACACCTCGGTTTAAAGTATAGCACAGATACATAATACCTCTGTTTAAAGTATAGCACATATACATGAGACCTCGGTTTAAAGCATAGCGCCGATACACGAGACCTCGGTTTAAAGTATAGCACAGATACATGAGACCTCGGTTTAAAGCATAGCACAGATACACGAGACATCGGTTTAAAGTATAGCACAGATACACGAGACCTCGGTTTAACGTATAGCACAGATACACGAGACCTCGGTTTAAAGTATAGCGACGATACACGAGACATCGGTTTAAAGTATAGCATCGATACACGAGACCTCGGTTTAAAGTATATCACAGATACACGAGACCTCGGTTTAAATGATAGCACCGATACATGAGATCTCGGTTTAAAGTATAGCACCGATACACGAGACCTCGGTTTAAAGTATAGCACCGATACATTAGACCTCGGTTTAAAGTATAGCGCCGATACACGAGACCTCGGTTTAAAGCATAGCACAGATACACGAGACCTCGGTTTAAAGTATAGCACCGATACACGAGACCTCGGTTTAAAGTATAGCGCCGATACACGAGACCTCGGTTTAAAGTATAGCACAGATACACGAGACCTCGGTTTAAAGTATAGCACAGATACACGAGACCTTGGTTTAAAGTATAGGACCGATATTCGAGACCTCGGTTTAAAGTATAGCACAGATACACGATACATCGGTTTAAAGTATAGCACAGATACATGAGACCTCGGTTTAAAGTATAGCACAGATACACGAGATCTCGGTTTAAAGCATAGCACAGATACATGAGACCTCGGTTTAAAGAATAGCACAGATACATGAGACCTCGGTTTAAAGTATAGCACATATACATGAGACCTCGGTTTAAAGCATAGTGCCGATATACGAGACCTCGGTTTAAAGTATAGCACAGATACATGACACCTCGGTTTAAAGTATAGCACAGATACATAATACCTCTGTTTAAAGTATAGCACATATACATGAGACCTCGGTTTAAAGCATAGCGCCGATACACGAGACCTCGGTTTAAAGTATAGCACAGATACATGAGACCTCGGTTTAAAGCATAGCACAGATACAGGAGACCTCGGTTTAAAGTATAGCACAGATACACGAGACCTCGATTTAAAGTATAGCACAGATACATGAGACCTCGGTTTAAAGCATAGCGCCGATACACGAGACCTCGGTTTAAAGCATAGCACAGATACAGGAGACCTCGGTTTAAAGTATAGCACAGATACATGAGACCTCGGTTTAAAGTATAGCACATATACACAGGACCTCGATTTAAAGTATAGCACAGATACATGAGACCTCGGTTTAAAGCATAGCGCCGATACACGAGACCTCGGTTTAAAGTATAGCACAGATACATGAGACCTCGGTTTAAAGAATAGCACAGATACACGAGACCTCGGTTTAAAGTATAGCACAGATACATGAGACCTCGGTTTAAAGAATAGCACAGATACATGAGACCTCGGTTTAAAGTATAGTGCCGATATACGAGACCTCGGTTTAAAGTATAGCACAGATACATGAGACCTCGGTTTAAAGTATAGCGCTGATACACGAGACCTCGGTTTAAATTATAGCACCGATACATTAGACCTCGGTTTAAAGTATAGCACCGATACACGAGACCTCGGTTTAAAGTATAGCACCGATACATGAGACCTCGGTTTAAAGTATAGCGCCGATACACGAGACCTCGGTTTAAAGTATAGCACAGATACACGAGACCTCGGTTTAAAGTATAGCACCGATACACGAGACCTCGGTTTAAAGTATAGCGCCGATACACGAGACCTCGGTTTAAAGTATAGCACCGATACACGAGACCTCGGTTTAAAGTATAGCGCCGATACACGAGACCTCGGTTTAAAGTATAGCACAGATACACGAGACCTCGGTTTAAAGTATAGCACAGATACACGAGACCTTGGTTTAAAGTATAGCACCGATATTCGAGACCTCGGTTTAAAGTATAGCACAGATACACGAGACATCGGTTTAAAGTATAGCACAGATACACGAGACCTCGGTTTAAAGTATAGCACAGATACACGAGACCTCGGTTTAAAGCATAGCACAGATACATGAGACCTCGGTTTAAAGAATAGCACAGATACATGAGACCTCGGTTTAAAGTATAGCGCCGATACACGAGACCTCGGTTTAAAGCATAGCACAGATACAGGAGACCTCGGTTTAAAGTATAGCACAGATACATGAGACCTCGGTTTAAAGTATAGCACAGATATACGAGACCTCGGTTTAAAGCATAGAACAGATACATGAGACCTCGGTTTAAAGTATAGCACAGATACATGAGACCTCGGTTTAAAGTATAGCACAGATACACGAGACCTCGGTTTAAAGTATAGCACAGATACACGAGACCTCGGTTTAAAGTATAGCACAGATACACGAGACATCGGTTTAAAGTATAGCACAGATACACGAGACATCGATTTAAAGTATAGCACAGATACATGAGACCTCGGTTTAAAGCATAGCGCCGATACACGAGACCTCGGTTTAAAGTATAGCACAGATACACGAGACCTCGGTTTAAAGTATAGCACAGATACATAATACCTCGGTTTAAAGTATAGCACATATACATGAGACCTCGGTTTAAAGCATAGCGCCGATACACGAGACCTCGGTTTAAAGTATAGCACAGATACATGAGACCTCGGTTTAAAGTATAGCACAGATACATAAGACCTCGGTTTAAAGTATAGTGCCGATATACGAGACCTCGGTTTAAAGTATAGCACCGATACATGAGACCTCGGTTTAAAGAATAGCACCGATACACGAGACCTCGGTTTAAAGTATAGCAAAGATACATGAGACCTCGGTTTAAAGTATAGCGCCGATACACGAGACCTCGGTTTAAATTATAGCACCGATACATGAGACCTCGGTTTAAAGTATAGCACCGATACACGAGACCTCGGTTTAAAGTATAGCACCGATACATGAGACCTCGGTTTAAAGTATAGCGCCGATACACGAGACATCGGTTTAAAGTATAGCACAGATACACGAGACCTCGGTTTAACGTATAGCACAGATACACGAGACCTCGGTTTAAAGTAGAGCACAGATACATGAGACATCGGTTTAAAGTATAGCACAGATACACGAGACCTCGATTTAAAGTATAGCACAGATACATGAGACCTCGGTTTAAAGCATAGCGCCGATACACGAATCCTCGGTTTAAAGTATAGCACAGATACACGAGACCTCGGTTTAAAGTATAGCACAGATACATAATACCTCGGTTTAAAGTATAGCACAGATGCGTGAGACATCGGTTTAAAGCATAGCGCCGATACACGAGACCTCGGTTTAAAGTATAGCACAGATACACGAGACCTCGGTTTACAGTATAGCACAGATACACGAGATATCGGTTTAAAGTATAGCACAGATACACGAGACCTCGGTTTAACGTATAGCACAGATACACGATACCTCGGTTTAAAGTATAGCGACAATACACGAGACATCGGTTTAAAGCCTAGCGCCGATACACGAGACCTCGGTTTAAAGTATAGCACAGATACACGAGACCTCGGTTTAAAGTATAGCATCGGTACCCGAGACCTCGGTTTAAAGTATAGCACAGATACACGAGACCTCGGTTTAAATGATAGCACCGATACATGAGATCTCGGTTTAAAGTATAGCACCGATACACGAGACCTCGGTTTAAAGTATAGCACCGATACATGAGACCTCGGTTTAAAGTATAGCACGATACACGAGACCTCGGTTTAAAGTATAGCACAGATACACGAGACCTCGGTTTAAAGTATAGCGCCGATACACGAGACCTCGGTTTAAAGTATAGCACAGATACACGAGACCTCGGTTTAAAGTATAGCACCGATACACGAGACCTCGGTTTAAAGTATAGCACCGATACATGAGACCTCGGTTTAAAGTATAGCGCCGATACACGAGACCTCGGTTTAAAGTATAGCACAGATACACGAGACCTCGGTTTAAAGTATAGCACAATACACGAGACTCGGTTTAAAGCATAGCGCCGATACACGAGACCTCGGTTTAAAGTATAGCACAGATACACGAGACCTCGGTTTAAAGTATAGCACGATACACGAGACCTCGGTTTAAAGTATAGCACAGATACACGAGACCTCGGTTTAAATGATAGCACCGATACATGAGATCTCGGTTTAAAGTATAGCACGATACACGAGACCTCGGTTTAAAGTATAGCACGATACATTAGACCTCGGTTTAAAGTATAGCGCCGATACACGAGACCTCGGTTTAAAGTATAGCACAGATACACGAGACCTCGGTTTAAAGTATAGCACAGATACACGAGACCTCGATTTAAAGTATAGCGCCGATACACGAGACCTCGGTTTAAAGTATAGCACAGATACACGAGACCTCGGTTTAAAGTATAGCACAGATACACGAGACATCGGTTTAAAGTATAGCACAGATACACGAGACCTCGGTTTAAAGTATAGCACAGATACACGAGACCTCGGTTTAAAGCATAGCACAGATACATCAGACCTCGGTTTAAAGTATAGCACAGATACATGAGACCTCGGTTTAAAGTATAGCGCCGATACACGAGACCTCGGTTTAAAGTATAGCACAGATACAGGAGACCTCGGTTTAAAGTATAGCACAGATACATGAGACCTCGGTTTAAAGTATAGCACAGATACACGAGACCTCGATTTAAAGTATAGCACAGATACATGAGACCTCGGTTTAAAGCATAGCGCCGATACACGAGACCTCGGTTTAAAGTATAGCACAGATACACGAGACCTCGGTTTAAAGTATAGCACCGATACACGAGACCTCGGTTTAAAGTATAGCGCCGATACACGAGACCTCGGTTTAAAGTATAGCACCGATACATGAGACCTCGGTTTAAAGTATAGCACCGATACACGAGACCTCGGTTTAAAGTATAGCACAGATACATGAGACCTCGGTTTAAAGTATAGCACCGATACATGAGACCTCGGTTTAAAGTATAGCACCGATACACGAGACCTCGGTTTAAAGTATAGCACCGATACACGAGACCTCGGTTTAAAGTATAGCGCCGATACACGAGACCTCGGTTTAAAGTATAGCACAGATACACGAGACCTCGGTTTAAAGTATAGCACAGATACACGAGACCTGGTTTAAAGTATAGCACCGATACACGAGACCTCGGTTTAAAGTATAGCACCGATACACGAGACCTCGGTTTAAAGTATAGCACAGATCACGGACCTCGGTTTAAAGTATAGCACAGATACACGAGACCTCGGTTTAAAGTATAGCACAGATACACGAGACCTCGGTTTAAAGTATAGCGCCGATACATGAGACCTCGGTTTAAAGCATAGCACAGATACAGGAGACCTCGGTTTAAAGTATAGCACAGATACATGAGACCTCGGTTTAAAGTATAGCACAGATACACGAGACCTCGGTTTAAAGTATAGCACAGATACATGAGACCTCGGTTTAAAGCATAGCGCCGATACACGAGACCTCGGTTTAAAGTATAGCACAGATACATGAGACCTCGCTTTAAAGAATAGCACAGATACACGAGACCTCGGTTTAAAGTATAGCACAGATACATGAGACCTCGGTTTAAAGTATAGCACAGATACATGAGACCTCGGTTTAAAATATAGTGCCGATATACGAGACCTCGGTTTAAAGTATAGCACAGATACATGAGACCTCGGTTTAAAGTATAGCGCTGATACACGAGACCTCGGTTTAAATTATAGCACCGATACATGAGACCTCGGTTTAAAGTATAGCACCGATACACGAGACCTCGGTTTAAAGTATAGCACCGATACACGAGACCTCGGTTTAAAGTATAGCACAGATACACGAGACCTCGGTTTAAAGTATAGCACCGATACACGAGACCTCGGTTTAAAGTATAGCGCCGATACACGAGACCTCGGTTTAAAGTATAGCACAGATACACGAGACCTCGGTTTAAAGTATAGCACAGATACACGAGACCTTGGTTTAAAGTATAGCACCGATATTCGAGACCTCGGTTTAAAGTATAGCACAGATACACGAGACATCGGTTTAAAGTATAGCACAGATACACGAGACCTCGGTTTAAAGTATAGCACAGATACACGAGACCTCGGTTTAAAGCATAGCACAGATACATGAGACCTCGGTTTAAAGAATAGCACAGATACATGAGACCTCGGTTTAAAGTATAGCGCCGATACACGAGACCTCGGTTTAAAGCATAGCACAGATAAAGGAGACCTCGGTTTAAAGTATAGCACAGATACATGAGACCTCGGTTTAAAGTATAGCACAGATATACGAGACCTTGGTTTAAAGCATAGAACAGATACATGAGACCTCGGTTTAAAGTATAGCGCTGATACACGAGACCTCGGTTTAAATTATAGCACCGATACATGAGACCTCGGTTTAAAGTATAGCACCGATACACGACACCTCGGTTTAAAGTATAGCACAGATACAAGAGACCTCGGTTTAAATTATAGCACAGATACACGAGACCTCGGTTTAAAGTATAGCGCCGATACAAGAGACCTCGGTTTAAAGTATAGCACAGATACATGAGACCTCGGTTTAAAGTATAGCGCCGGTACAAGAGATCTCGGTTTAAAGTATAGCACAGATACATGAGACCTCGGTTTAAAGTATAGCGCCGATACAAGAGACCTCGGTTTAAAGTATAGCACAGATACACGAGACCTCGGTTTAAAGTATAGCGCCGATACACGAAACCTCGGTTTAAAGCATAGCACATATATACGAGACCTCGGTTTAAGGTATAGCACCGATACACGAGACCTCGGTGTAAAGAATAGCATCGATACACGAGACCTGGGTTTAAAGTATAGCACAGATACATGAGACCTCGGTTTAAAGTATAGCACAGATACATGAGACCTCGGTTTAAAGTATAGCACAGATACATGAGACCTCGGTTTAAAGCATAGCACAGATACATGAGACCTCTGTTCAAAGTATAGCACCGATACATAATACCTCGGTGTAAAGAATAGCATCGATACACGAGACCTGGGTTTAAAGTATAGCACAGATACATGAGACCTCGGTTTAAAGTATAGCACAGATACATGAGACCTCGGTTTAAAGTATAGCACAGATACATGAGACCTCGGTTTAAAGTATAGCACAGATACACGAGACCTCGGTTTAAAGTATAGCGCCGATACATGAGACCTCGGTTTAAAGTATAGCACAGATACATGAGACCTCGGTTTAAAGTATAGCACAGATACACGAGACCTCGGTTTAAAGTATAGCGCCGATACATGAGACCTCGGTTTAAAGTATAGCAACGATACACGAGACCTCGGTTTAAAGTATAGCACAGATACACGATACCTCGGTTTAAAGTATAGCACAGATACATGAGACCTCGGTTTAAAGTATAGCACAGATACACGAGACCTGGGTTTAAAGTATAGCACAGATACATGAGACCTCGGTTTAAAGTATAGCACAGATACACGAGACCTCGGTTTAAAGCATAGCATCGATACACGAGACCTGGGTTTAAGGGTCCAAACAAAGACTGTTACTATTATATTGATCAAGTGGATAATCAAACCTGTGATCATTAGATTGGCAGCCCAGCTTGTTGCCGGGTCAGATATCTAGTTGCTACCACCGTCTATTCCCGATACAACGAACGTGAGCACATTGAATAACTTCGATTAAAATACCTTAGGTGAGTTGCAGACTGTCATCCGCAACAATGAAGGTAATGTTGTTAGAACTTGCGGCCCGACCATTTTGTTTTTTTAAGTCGTCATGTTTGAAAATAAGAAATAAATTCAGCATATGTTGCGTTGATTGCTGTGATGTTATATTTACGATGCATTTTAATCTGTAAATGACAATAAATGCTTCAAACGTTTTTGGTAAACATGTATTAAAGTTTAAAATTATTTATTTTACAAATCTTGCGAAGCAAGTTCTAACAACTTATATTAATCACTCTAGTTGGCGCGGGTGAAAGCGTAACTGTCATTCGTGTGGGAGGAAACCGGAGTACCCGGAGAAAACCCACCTGTCCGATATGGCGACCACCGTACCATCTCACATACTTCCAGGGTCCGAGGATCGAACCCGGATTGTATTGGTGAGAAGCAAGCGCGCTAACAACTGCGCTAATCGGACAGCCTAGTTAAACATGTCTTAACGTCGTTTCGCTTCAATCAATGGAACAAACACGGTACTAATGCACAAGGTCGTATTATTGACAATTGCATAAAAAAGCGTGCGATTTGTGACTTTAAACAACAACTTTACCCAGCAACGTATCAGGGGCAACTACTACAGGCGTTGTTGCTGCTGGTGTTACTGGTAACATTGTCTCTACTACGGCTGCTGCTTCTACTGCTGGTGTTACTGGTAACATTGTCTCTACTACGGCTGCTGCTTCTACTGTTGGTGTTACTGGTAACATTGTCTCTACTACGGCTGCTGCTTCTACTGCTGGTGTTACTGGTAACATTGTCTCTACTACTGCTGCTGCTTCTACTGCTGGTGTTACTGGTAACATTGTCTCTACTACGGCTGCTGCTTCTACTGCTGGTGTTACTGGTAACATTGTCTCTACTACGGCTGCTGCTTCTACTGCTGGTGTTACTGGTAACATTGTCTCTACTACGGCTGCTGCTTCTACTGCTGGTGTTACTGGTAACATTGTCTCTACTACTGCTGCTGCTTCTACTGCTGGTGTTACTGGTAACATTGTCTCTACTACGGCTGCTGCTTCTACTGTTGGTGTTACTGGTAACATTGTCTCTACTACGGCTGCTGCTTCTACTGCTGGTGTTACTGGTAACATTGTCTCTACTACTGCTGCTGCTTCTACTGCTGGTGTTACTGGTAACATTGTCTCTACTACGGCTGCTGCTTCTACTGCTGGTGTTACTGGTAACATTGTCTCTACTACGGCTGCTGCTTCTACTGCTGGTGTTACTGGTAACATTGTCTCTACTACGGCTGCTGCTTCTACTGCTGGTGTTACTGGTAACATTGTCTCTACTACGGCTGCTGCTTCTACTGCTGGTGTTACTGGTAACATTGTCTCTACTACGGCTGCTGCTTCTACTGCTGGTGTTACTGGTAACATTGTCTCTACTACTGCTGCTGCTTCTACTGCTGGTTTTACTGGAGAAGCTGTCATTACTGCTGATGTTGATGTTACTAGGATTCGAACGTACAACATTTAGAGATACGTGATAAGTCAATAACCTTAACCACTCGGCCACGGAGACCACACAATACGACCACAGATTGACACAAAACATTCAGTAAATTTATTACCGACAAAGTATTACACACAATATTGAAAACGTTTTATTCTCATAAAAGGGAACGGGACATTCCGTGAGCATGGAACATGATATAACGGAACGTGACATTCCGTGAGCATGGAACATGATATAAAGGAACGGGACATTCCGTGAGCGTGGAACATTATATAAGGAAACGGGACATTCCGTGAGCATGGAACATGATATAAGGTAACGGGGCATTCCGTGAGCATGAAACATGATATAAAGGAACGGGACATTCCGTGAGCGTGGAACATGATATAAGGGAACGGAACATTCCGTGAGATTGAAACATGATATAAAGGAACGGGACATTCCATGAGCATGGAACATCATATAAGGGAACGGGACATTCCGTGAGCATTGAACATGATATAAGGGAACGGGACATTCCGTGAGCATGGAACATGATATAAGGGAACGGGACATTCCGTGAGCATGGAACATGATATAAGGAAACGGGACATTCCGTGAGCATGGAACCTGCTATAAGGTGAACGGGATATTCCGTGAGCATGGAACATGATATAAAGGAACGTGTCATTCCGTGAGCATGGAACATGATATAAGGGAACGGGACATTCCGTGAGCATGGAACAAGATATAAAGGAAAAGGACATTCCATGAACGTGGAACATGATATAAAGGAACGTGTCATTCCGTGAACATGGAACATGATATAAGGGAACGGGACATTCCGCGAGCATGGAACATAATATACGGGAACGGGACATTCAGTGAGCATGGAACATGATATAAAGGAACGTGACATTCCGTGAGCATGGAACATGATATAAGGGAACGGGACATCGCGTGAGCATGGAACATGATATAAAGGAACGGAACATTCGTGAGCATGGAACCTGATATAAGGGAACGGGACATTCCGTGAGCATGGAACCTGATATAATGGAACGGGACATTCCGTGAGCATTGAACATGATATAATGGAACGGGACATTCCGTGAGCATGGAACATGATATAAGGGAAATACATCAATATAATCTGCATAATATACATCAATATAATCTACATAATCTACATCAATATAATCTACATAATCTACATCAATATAATCTGCATAATCTACATCAATATAATCTACATAATCTACATCAATATAATCTGCATAATATACATCAATATAATCTACATAATCTACATCAATATAATCTACATAATCTACATCAATATAATCTGCATAATCTACATCAATATAATCTACATAATCTACATCAATATAATCTGCATAATATACATCAATATAATCTACATAATCTACATCAATATAATCTGCATAATATACATCAATAGAATCTACATAATCTACATCAATACAATCTACATAATCTACATCAATAGAATCTACATAATCTACATCAATAGAATCCTTCAAATAGTTTGTTCTCGCATTCCATACACAACACAAATAATTATAATTTTATTGTTGTAAACTTATTTAAACACAAAGTACTTCAGTGCTGTTTGTATTTCCACAAAATGATTGTCAACTGTAAACAGCCTAAATGGACGTGACAATAATGGTGCAATACGCCAGCTATCTATACCAGAACATTCTACGACAAGCGCTGTCATGTGTAAAGCATAACTTTGATATCAGTCGGCAGTTATTTCACACATGAATGAAAATTCTCTGGTGCAGGGTATATCATACCATAACAAATCAGTGTGTAGAACCATACACACCTCTCCGACTCATTCGGTTGCCCTCTAAACCATTTTGAGAATCCATCTGTCTGTCCGTAATGGTATACCCATGGAGAGCTAGAGTCCTTGCGTCGTCCGTCGATCCAGAGGAAGGTATACGTATATCCCTGGAAAATGACTTTCACATCGCCGAACTTAACTTCACTATCTATATTAATTACGTTACCACCATCAGATTTACACTGCCCCTGTGCATCGGACTGGGTTAATTTCGTAACGTAGTACTTCACACAAAATCCATGCTGTGTCACATTGTAGTCATCCGGACAGATGCCTTCACAAATGCGATAATCTGTTTCCATGGTGACATGTTTGACAGTGTCTTCATGCGACACTGTAGTAGTGGATGTATCTACCCTGCAGTTTCGGGTGCGATTCCGAGTCCCAAAGTAACCCCATTTAGGGGCACCACATTCCGTCCACGCTGTCCAGGATGAACATTTATCAAAACTGGTAAGGTTTGTTAACCTTCTTCATGTATTCACTTGTCACAAGCAAGTCATAGTATACAGACATAATTTACATACATTCAAAGTACCAACTATTGACAATTACAACAACCATATTAACACTTAACCTGCCGAATAAATTGGACGGAATGTACAAACAACATAGATCTAGATCAGCCGCGCCGCAACGCCGCTTTTGATCAGGATCTATGTTTGTTATCCAGACAATACAGATTTAGCTCCACTATCCGAATAGCAAACATCATAGAGCCTGATCAAGAATCTGCCGTCGCCGTCTGATCTGGCTCAATAATGCTGTTTGCAAAAGCGACTTTAGTTATGATTGGCATGATAAGGGTTAAGGCACCATACAAATGTCATCCATAGATATCTATTCTTGCTACTGTGAGCTGACAAATGGTGGTGAATGTGGCCCTAAAAGGCACCGTCTTCGAAAGAACGGATACAGAACTAGTCACACCGAGGAGAAAGAGGATGCCTCTTCGGATGTCTGCATAAGCATCATAACAGTCAACATAAACTACTTAGAGAAACCAGTTGCCCACATGCCTCGGCGGATGTCTACATAAGCATCGTAACAGTCAACATAAACTACTTAGAGAAACCAGTTGCCCACATGCCTCAGCGGATGTCCGCATAAGCATCGTAACAGTCAACATAAACTACCTAGAGAAACCAGTCACACACATGCCTCAGCGGAGGCACCTATACATAAAGCTACAGGAGTTTAGCTGTCGTAAGCAAACAAATGTGTTAGCATCGCGCATGCGTCCAACATCGGTCATATTCGTATTAGTTTATGAGATTACGTAATCGAATAGGCGACACTCGGCAATGTACGGCGATCGAGTAGGCGACACTCGGCAATGTGCGGCGATCGAATAGGCGACACTCGGCAATGTACGGCGATCGAATAGGCGACACTCGGCAATGTACGGAGATCTAATAGGCGATACTCGGCAATGTACGGCGATCGAATAGGCGACACTCGGCAATGTACGGAGATCATATAGGCGACACTCGGCAATATACGGCGATCGAATAGGCGACACTCGGCAAAGTACGGCGATCGAATAGGCGACACTCGGCAATGTACGTAGATCGAATAGGCGACACTCGGCAATGTACGGAGATCGAATAGGCGACACTCGGCAATGTACGGCGATCGAATAGGCGACACTCGGCAATGTACGGAGATCGAATAGGCGACACTCGGCAATGTACGGCGATCGAATAGGCGACACTCGGCAATGTACGGCGATCGAATAGGCGACACTCGGCAATGTACGGCGATCGAATAGGCGACACTCGGCAATGTACGGCGATCGAATAGGCGACACTCGGCAATGTACGGCGATCGAATAGGCGACACTCGGCAATGTACGGCGATCGAATAGGCGACACTCGGCAATGTACGGAGGTCGAATAGGCGACACTCGGCAATGTACGGAGATCGAATAGGCGACATTCGGCAATGTACGGCGATCGAATAGGCGACACTCGGCAATGTAAGGAGATCGAATAGGCGACACTCGGCAATGTAAGGAGATCTAATAGGCGACACTCGGCAATGTACGGAGATCTAATAGGCGACACTCGGCAATGTACGGCGATCGAATAGGCGACACTCGGCAATGTACGGCGATCGAATAGGCGACACTCGGCAATGTACGGCGATCGAATAGGCGACACTCGGCAATGTACGGAGATCGAATAGGCGACACTCGGCAATGTACGGAGATCTAATAGGCGACACTCGGCAATGTACTGCGATCGAATAGGCGACACTCGGCAATGTACGGCGATCGAATAGGCG
The DNA here is from genome assembly GCA_014843695.1 of Archivesica marissinica. NCBI lineage: Eukaryota > Metazoa > Mollusca > Bivalvia > Venerida > Vesicomyidae > Archivesica > Archivesica marissinica. The sequence goes on along the minus strand of CM026401.1, from coordinate 5,286,608 downwards.
ATACTCGGCAATGTACGGAGATCGAATAGGCGACACTCGGCAATGTACGGCGATCGAATAGGCGACACTCGGCTCTATACGGCGATCGAATAGGCGACACTCGGCAATGTACGGCGATCGAATAGGCGACACTCAGCAATGTACGGAGATCGAATAGGCGACACTCGGCAATGTACGGCGATCGAATAGGCGACACTCGGCAATGTACGGAGATCGAATAGGCGACACTCGGCAATGTACGGAGATCGAATAGGCGACACTCGGCAATGTACGGCGTTCGAATAGGCGACACTCGGCAATGTACGGCGATCGAATAGGCGACACTCGGCAATGTACGGAGATCGAATAGGCGACACTCGGCAATGTACGGAGATCGAATAGGCGACACTCGGCAATGTACGGAGATCGAATAGGCGACACTCGGCAATGTACGGCGATCTAATAGGCGACACTCGGCAATGTACGGCGATATCAGCCGATGTTGACCTAGACGGATATGTAATCCAGGGATCGCAGGTTCGATCCCCCGTTTGACCCTAATAAAATCAAGTCTTTCAGATGGGACGTTAAACGGAAGTCTCGGTGCTTTACACCTTGCACGTAAAAGTACCAGAAGAGACTCTGGAATGGGGATCTTGTATGTATCATTGCACTATCCATCAAAATCTAAAATGACTAATCTCTTCAGGAGGCGTCGCTCATATGGGAAACCGGTAGCGACGATAAATAAACGTAAAACACACAAAGATGTTGGCCATACAATTGTCAAAAGTGTGGCGTCCGGGGTCCAGTGGTAGAACGTCAGATTTGGAGTCGAACGTCCCGGGTTCGATACTCGGTCAGGCCACTATGTAGTGTCATTGAGCAAGGCACCTCACACTCATTGCTTAGTAAACGTTAACAGCATATGTCGGCTAAGTCTGCCAAGGAAAACATGCATAGGTCCCCGCAAGGGGTTTGACATTAATGGAACATATTCGAGCAAATTGTCCGTGAACACTGAACACAAGTGTACACTCAACAAACTTCCTACAGTATTTGGAGCAAACTAATAACCATATAATATCAATATTCTTACATGATACATTTTATTACAGATATTTATGTAATGAATTGCTGTATAATCATCTGGAATAAAATGCATTAAATGACAATATGATACTATTTATATTATATGATTATTAATTGGTCCAAATATTATAGAACACCAGGTGACTGTCACAGAATGACACGAGGGCCCGCTTCTCTCAGGGTCACGGATACCAGGATCAAGTGTATGCATAAAGACTAAGTAGATTTACACATTTTAATATACATCAAACAACACTAGCAACAAAGACACTGAAAGGTAGCAGACGTATGTTTGTCCATAGTTTGGCTCTTCACAGATGGTGGCTTAGCTTCCGGTATAGAGTCCGGTCTACGGCTGGTAATGCCATTAATTTATTTAACAGTTCCGAGATCTAAATAACTGCCGTTTCCACACTCGGCTTTCACTTTTAAGCTATAATGCACCTATTTAAACATTGGCACGTATGGCCATCACAGTGTTATAATGCACATAGTTAAGATTGGCAAGTATTGCCGTCACAGTGCTATAATGCACACTTCAAAGATTTACAATTCATAAGATTATTAACTCCCTGCGTCCTAAGGACACTGTCCACTGACGGCGGACTCGATGCTGCTCAGCTACCACTACCCGCTGACACTCTCCAGTCTATGGAGGTCACCAGCTCACGCCGGCAAACTCTCCCAGTCGGCTCGTGCCCCAGCTCGTTATGTTGATCGTTCTGAACCGGATCTACGCCCCTGAGCTACACCTCTCACGGCTCAGGCATGAAGCGACTACAACAATAACAAATATAATACCCTTGTTCTACGTCAATCTACTCGGCTATTATTACCACCTTATATTATAACATTGTGGTACAACAACAAGACAATAGTTACCATAATGCTTGGACATAAATACACACACGTCTATGTAGAATCAATACATATAATAGACAAAATGTTCTGAAGCCCATTGATAAAGAGGCCCCAACTACACAGTGGTTAAAATGGTCACTTTCATTTTGTTACAGTGACCTACTAGGAAGTAGGGTATATGTGTGTGTGTTTTACGTTTATTTATTGTCGCTACATGTTGCCTATATGAGCGAAGCCTCCTGAAGAGATTAGTCATTTTAGATTTGTGCCGGATAGTGCAATAATACAGACAGAGACCCATTCCAGAGTCTCCTCTGGTTCTTTTACGCACAGCACCGACACGAGCCATCTGTTTAAAGTCCCATCTGAAAGACTGTTATTTTATTAGGGTCAGACGGAGGATCGAACCTGTTTATATGTCCAATCGCTGTGTCTGTTTTATATGTATGAATTGAATAGTTATACTATGAGAGAATTGCATTCATTGGTTGTAGACTAATTATCACCTCAGATAAAGTCAAAGGATTTCGAATGAGTCAATTAATTTTTTTCTGGAAGATAGGGTCACGTGTTCGAGCCCCGCTCTTGTCGTGTCTCATTTATATGAGAAAGTTGGCAGTTTCTTACAGAGGTTGGTGCACCAAGTACTCCTTAACCGCTGGAGCGTGCACGGGAAAGGTGTTGTTAGGTAAACTGTCCGCCGGCGATGTAGCTCAAATAAGGTGCAAGCCTACACTGCGAACAAACAAACATGTTTGGAGGATAATGCAAGATAGATCTAACTGACGCTTCAACTCCAGAAGCATCCATTGTTCTTTTGCATTCCCGGTGAATTGCACCGATACACGAGACCTCGGTTTAAAGTATGGCGCCGATACCCGAGACCTCGGTTTAAAGTATAGCGCCGATTCACGAGACCACGGTTTAAAGTATAGCACCGATACACAAGACCTTGGTTTAAAGTATAGCGCCGATTCACAAGACATCGGTTTAAAGTATAGCACCGATACACGAGACTTCGGTTTAAAGTATAGCACCGATACACGATACCTCGGTTTAAAGTATAGCACCGATACATAAGACCTCGATTTAAAGTATAGCGCCGATTCACGAGACCTCGGTTTAAAGTATAGCACCGATACACAAGACCTCGGTTTAAAGTATAGCGCCGATTCACGAGACCTCGGTTTAAAGTATAGCACCGATACACGAGACCTCGGTTTAAAGTATAGCACCGATACATAAGACCTCGATTTAAAGTATAGCGCCGATTCACGCGACCACGGTTTAAAGTATAGCACCGATACACAAGACCACGGTTTAAAGTATAGCGCCGATTCACGAGACCACGGTTTAAAGTATAGCACCGATACACAAGACCTCGGTTTAAAGTATAGCGCCGATTCACGAGACATCGGTTTAAAGTATAGCACCGATACACGTGACTTCGGTTTAAAGTATAGCACCGATATACGAGACCTCGGTTTAAAGTATAGCGCCGATTCACGAGACATCGGTTTAAAGTATAGCACCGATACACGAGACTTCGGTTTAAAGTATAGCACCGATACACGATACCTCGGTTTAAAGTATAGCACCGATACATAAGACCTCGATTTAAAGTATAGCGCCGATTCACGAGGCCTCGGTTTAAAGTATAGCACCGATACACGAGACATCGGTTTAAAGTATAGCACCGATACATAAGACCTCGATTTAAAGTATAGCGCCGATTCACGCGACCACGGTTTAAAGTATAGCACCGATACACAAGACCACGGTTTAAAGTATAGCGCCGATTCACGAGACATCGGTTTAAAGTATAGCACCTATACACGTGACTTCGGTTTAAAGTATAGCACCGATACACGAGACCTCGGTTTAAAGTATAGCACCGATACATAAGACCTCGATTTAAAGTATAGCGCCGATTCACGAGACCTCGGTTTAAAGTATAGCACAGATACACGAGACCTCGGTTTAAAGTATTGCACCGATACACGAGACCTCGGTTTAAAGTATAGCGCCGATACACGAGACCTCGGTTTAAAGTATAGCACAGATACATAAAACCGCGGTTTAAAGTATAGCACATATACACGAGACCTCGGTTTAAAGTATAGCATAGATACACGAGACCTCGGTTTAAAGTATAGCGCCGATAAACGAGACCTCGGTTTAAAGTATAGCACCGATACACGAGACCTCGGTTTAAAGTATAGCGCCGATACACGAGACCTCGGTTTAAAGTATAGCGCCGATACACGAGACCTCGGTTTAAAGTATAGCACCGATACACGAGACCTCGGTTTAAAGTATAGCAACGATACACGAGACCTCGGTTTAAAGTATAGCGCCGATACACGAGACCTCGGTTTAAAGTATAGCACAGATACACGAGACCTTGGTTTAAAGTATAGCGCCGATACACGAGACCTCGGTTTAAAGTATAGCACCGATACACGAGACCTCGGTTTAAAGTATAGCGCCGATACACGAGACGTCGGTTTAAAGTATAGCACAGATACACGAGACCTCGGTTTAAAATATAGCACAGATACACGAGACCTCGGTTTAAACATAGCGCCGCTACACGAGACCTCGGTTTAAAGTATAGCGCCGATACACGAGACCTCGGTATAAAGTATAGCACAGATACACGAGACCTAGGTTTAAAGTATAGCACAGATACATGAGACCTCGGTTTAAAGACTAAAAAAAGACTGTTAATATTATATTGATCAAGTGGATAATCGAACCTGTGATCATTAGATTGGCAGCCCAGCTTGTTGCCGGGTCAAGTATCTAGTTGTTACCACCGTCTATACCCGATACAACGAACGTGTGCACATTGAATAACTTCGATTAAAATACCTTAGGTGAGTTGCAGACTGTCATCCGCAACAATGAAGGTAATGTTGTTAGAACTTGCGGCCCGACCATTTTGTTTTTTTTAAGTCGTCATGTTTGAAAATAAGAAATAAATTCAGCATATGTTGCGTTGATTGTTGCGATGTTTTTCCTTATATTTACGATGCATTTTAATCTGTAAATGACAATAAATGGTTCAAACGTTTTGGTAAACATGTATTAAAGTTTAAAATTATTTATTTTACAACTCTTGCGAAGCAAGTTCTAACAACTTATATTAATCACTCTCGTTGGCGCGGGTGAAAGCGTAACTGTGGTCATTCGTGTGGGAGGAAACCGGAGTACCCGGAGAAAACCCACCTGTCCGATATGGCGACCACCGTACCATCTCACATACTTCCCGGTCCGAGGATCGATCCCGGATTGCATTAGTGAGAAGCGAGCGCGCTAACTACTGTGCTAATCGGACAGCCTAGTTAAACATGTTATAACGTCGTTTCGCTTCAATCAATGGAACAAAAACGGTACTAATGCACAATTTCGTATTATTGACAATTGCATAAAAGAGCGTGCGATTTGTGACTTTAAACAACAACTTTACCCAGCAACGTATCGGGGGCAACTACTACTGCCGTTGTTGCTGTTGGTGTTACTGGTAACATTGTCTCTACTACGGCTGCTGCTTCTACTGCTGGTTTTACTGGAGATGCTGCCATTACTGCTGATGTTGCTGTTACTAGGATTCGAACGTACAACATTTAGAGATACGTGATAAGTCAATAAATTAACCACTCGGCCATGGAGACCACACAATACGACCACAGATTGACACAAAACATGCAGTAAATTTATTACCGACAAAGTATTACACACAATATTGAAAACGTATTATTCTCATAAAAGGGAACGTGACATTCCGTGAGCATGGAACATGATATAACGGAACGTGACATTCCGTGAGCATGGAACATGATATAAAGGAACGTGACATTCCGTGAGCATGGAACATGATATACGGTGAACTGGACATTCCGTGGGCATGGAACATGATATAAGGGAACGGGACATTCCGTGAGCATGGAACATGATATAAGGGAACGTGACATTCCGTTAGCATGGAATATGATATAAAGGAACGGGACAATCCGTGAGCATGGAACATGATATAAAGGAACGTGACATTCCGTGAGCATGGAACATGATATAATGGAACGGGACATTCCATGAGCATTGAACATGATATAATGGAACGGGACATTCCGTGAGCATTGAACATGATATAATGGAACGGGACATTCCATGAGCATGGAACATGATATAATGGAATGGGACATTCCGTGAGCATTGAACATGATATAATGGAACTACATTAATATAATCTACATAATCTACATCAATAGAATCTGCATAATCTACATCAATAAATCGACATAATCTGCATCAATATAATCTACATAATCTACATCAATATAATCTACGTAATCTACATCAATATAATCTACATAATCTACATCAATAGAATCTACATAATCTAAATCAATACATTCTACATAATCTACATCAATAGAATCTACATAATCTACATCAATAGATTCTACACATATTCTACATCAATAGAATCTACATAATCTACATCAATATAATCTACATAATCTACATCAATATAATCTACATAATCTACATCAATAGAATCTACACAATCTACATCAATATAATCTACATAATCTACATCAATGTAATCCTTCAAATAGTTTGTTCTCGCATTCCATACACAACACAATTAATTATAATTTTATTGTTGTAAACTTATTTAAAAACAAAGCATTTCAGTGCTGTTTGTACTTCCGCAAAATGATTGTCAACTGTAAATAGCCTAAATGTACGTGACAATAATGGTGCAATACACCAGCTATCTATACCAGAACATTCTACGACAAGCACTGTCATGTGTAAAGCATAACTTTGATATCAGTCGGCAGTTATTTCACACACGAAAGGATATGCTCTGGTGCAGGCTATATCATACCATAACAAAGAAGTGTGTATAATCATACACACCTCACATGAATCATTCGGTTGCCCGCTATTCCATATTGAGAATCCATCTGTCTGTCAGTAATGGTACACCCATGGAGAGCTAGCGTCCTTGCGTCGTCCGTCGATCCAGACGCGGGAAGACGTATTTCCCTGGAGAATGACTTTCACATCGCCGTACTTAACTTCACTATCTATATTAATTACGCTACCACCATCAGATTTACACTGCCCCTGTGCATCGGACTGGGTTGATATCGTAACGTAGTACTTCACACAAAATCCATGCTGTGTCACATTGTAGCCATCCGGACAGAAGCGTTCACAAATGCGATAATCTGTTTCCATAGTGACATGTTTGACAGTGTCTTCATGCGACGCTGTAGTAGTGGATCTATCTACCCTGCAGTTTCGGGTGCGATTCCGAGTCCCAAAGTAACCCCATTTAGTGGCATCACATTCCGTCCACGCGGTCAAGTCTGAACATTTATCAAGATTCTGTATCACCATTCCAATTAATGTCAACAAAGGTTTGTCCATTTTCCGACCCATTTCTACAAGCTTCTGTCCGTCCATTAATGTCACAGACGTGCCCTGACCTTCCGACAAAGGGCCGCATTTTATTCCCCCGTTCATCACACATAATATGCCAACAATTATAATTTGCCTACGATGTAAAACTTCCATCTTACCTCTCATTTGCTTAAAAGATATTATAAAAGTTACAAATCATGAGTACATGTATATCGCTGCGTTCGATGTCACTTTGCTTTCTCAAAACCGTCACCGTACAAGCGCAACCATCAGTCCCAACTCAAATAGAAACGGTGTGCCTGTGCAAAACTGAATGCGTGATTCCCACGATCGACATAATTGTGTTATAGTTATTATTTCTGTAAATTAACTTTCTCGATCAAATATGTTTTTGCTTACTTTTTTACAACGACTATGACGCATTTGTGCAAAGATTCAAGCCAAGTTTTCGTCGTTAACTAAGCTTCAAGCTATTTCCCAGACGGCATCGTTCAACGACCGCTATTGTACTAGGCACCCGGATGTTTTGTACTAGACAATCGTGATCATTTATTATTAAAGACATAATTTACATACATTCAAAGTACCAAATATTGACAATTACAATAACCATATTAACACTTAACCTGCCGAATAAATTAGACGGAATGTACAAACAACATGGATCTAGATCAGCCGCGCCGCAACGCCGCTTTTGATCAGGATCTATGTTGTTTGTTATCCAGACAATACAGATTTAGCTCCACTATCCGAATAGCAAACAGCATAGAGCCTGATCATGAATGTGCTGTCGCCGTCTGATCTGGCTCAATAATGCTGTTTGCAAAAGCGACGTTAGTTATGATTGGCATGATAAGGGTTAAGGCACCATACAAATGTCATCCATAGATATACATTCTTGCTACTGTGAGCTGACAAATGGTGGTGAATGTGGCCCTAAAAGGCACCGCCTTCGAAAGAACGGATACATAACTAGTCACACCGGGGAGAAAGAGGATGCCTCTTCGGATGTCTGCATAAGCATCGTAACAGTCAACATAAACTACTTAGAGAAACCAGTCACACACATGCCTCAGCGGAGGCGAAAATAAATAGAGCTACAGGAGTTTAGCAGTCGTAAGCAAACACATGTGTTAGCATCGCGCATGCGTCCCAACTTCGGTCATATTCGTATTAGGTAGTGAGATTACGTAATCGAATAGGTGACACTCGGCAATGTACGGCGATCGAATAGGCGACATTCGGCAATGTACGGAGATCGAATGGGCGACACTCGGCAACGTACGGCGATCGAATAGACGACACTCGGCAATGTACGGCGATATCAGCCGATGTTGACCTACACGGATCTGTAGTCCAGTGGTAACACACTGGGCTGGTAATCCAGGGGTCGCAGGTTCGATCCCCCGTTTGACCCTAATAAAATCAACAGTCTTTCAGATGGGACGTTAAACCGAGGTATCGGTGATTTACACCGTGCACGTAAAAGACCCAGAGGAGACTCTGGAATGGGTCTCTGTCTGTACCATATCACTATCCTCCAATATCTAATATGACTAATCTCTTCAGGAGGTGTCGCTCATATGAGCAACCGGTAGCGACGGCAAATAAACGTAAAACACACAAATATGTTGACCATGCAATTGTCAAAAGTGGGTGGCGTCGGTGGTCCAGTGGTAGAACGTCAGATTTGGAGTCGAACGTCCCGGGTTCGATACTCGGTCAGGCCACTATGTAGTGTCATTGAGCAAGGCACCTCACACTCATTGCTTAGTACTCGTTAACAGCATATGTCGGCTCTGCCAAGGAAAACATGCATAAGTCCCATCAAGGGGTTTGACATTAATGGAGCATACATACAAATTCGAGCAAATTGTCCGTGAACACTGAACACAATTGTACACTCAACAAACTTCCTACAGTATTTGGAGCAAACTAATAACCATATAATATCAATATTCTTACTTGATACATTTTATTACAGGTCTTTATGTAATGAATTGCTGTATAATCATCTGGAATAAAATGCATTAACCCATTCAACACCAAGTAACTGACATGGACTGATCCATGATATGTTTAGACCAATAAATTAATAAGAAAATTACATTTGGACCAGTTCATTTATTAAAATGGGTAATGTTGTCTAAAAATAGTAATATTACTGGCAAAAAGTGAAAATCCTGATGAGACAGCTCGTCATGAGCTGGCTCATCTGGATCAACACTCTTTGTAAGCCAATTTAGAGGTCTGTGGTGTAGAAAGGGTTAAATGACAATATGATACTAGTTATATTATATGATTATTAATTGGTCCAAATATTATAGAACACCAGGTGACTGTCACAGAATGACACGAGGGCCAGCTTCTCTCAGGGTCACGGATACCAGGATCAAGTGTATGCATAAAGACTAAGTAGATTTACAAATTGTAATATACATCAAACAACACTAGCAACAAAGAAACTGAATGGTAGGAGACGTATGTTTGTCCATAGTTTGGCTCTTCACAGATGGTGGCTTAACTTCCGGTATCGATTCCGGTCTACGGCTGGTAATGCCGTTAATTTATTTAACAGTTCCGAGATCTAAATAACTGCCGTTTCCACACTCGGCTTTCACTTTTAGGCTATAATGCACCTATTTAAACATTGGCACGTATGGCCATCACAGTGCTATAATGCACATAGTTAAGATTGGCAAGTATTGCCGTCACAGTGCTATAATGCACACTTCAAAGATTTACAATTCACAAGATTATTAACTACCTGCGTCCTAAGGACCCTTTCCACTGACGGAGGACTCGATGCTGCTCAGCTACCGCTACCCGCTGACACTCTCCAGTCTATGGAGGTCACCAGCTCACGCCGGCAAACTCTCCCAGTCTGCTCGTGCCCCAGCTCGTTATGTTGATCGTTATGAACCGGATCTACGCCCCTGAGCTACACCTCTCACGGCTCTGGCATGAAGCGACTACAACAATAACAAATATAATACCCTTGTTCTACGTCAATCTACTCGGCTATTATTACCACCTTATATTATAACGTTGTGGTACAACAACAAGACAATATTTACCATAATGCTTGGACATAAATACACACACGTCTATGTAGAATCAATACATATAATAGACAAAATGTTCTGAAGCCCATTGATAAAGAGGCCCCAATTACACAGTAGTTAAAATGGTCACTTTCATTTTGTTACAGTGACCTACTAGGAGGTAGGGTATATGTGTGTGTGTTTTATGTTTATTTATTGTCGCTACATGTTGCCCATATGAGCGAAGCCTCCTGAAGAGATTAGTCATTTTAAATTTGTGGCGGATAGTGCAATGATACAGAGAGAGACCAATTCCAGAGTCTCCTCTGGTTCTTTTGCGTACAGCACCGACACGAGCCATCGGTTTAAAGTCCCATCTGAAAGAATGTTATTTTATTATGGTCAGGCGGGGGATCGAACCTGTGTATATGCCCAATCGCTGTGTCTGTTTTGTATGTATGAATTGAATAACTATACTATGAGAGAATTGCATTCATTGGTTGTAGACTAATTATCACCTCAGATAAAGTCAAAGGATTTCGAATGAGTCAATTCATTTTTTTTCTGGAAGATATGGTCACGTGTTCGAGCCCCGCTCTTGCCGTGTCTCATTTATAAGAGAAAGTTGGCAGTTTCATACAGAGCTTGGTGCAGCAAGTACTCCTTAAAATCTGAAGCGTGCCCGGCAAAGGTGTTGTTAGGTAAACTGTCCGCCGGCGATGTAGCTCAAATTAGGTGCAAGCCTAAACTGCGAACAAACTAACATGTTTGGCGGATAATGCAAGATAGATCTAACTGACGCTTCAATTCCAGAAGCATCCATGGTTCTTTTGCATTCCCGGTTTATTGTACCGATACACGAGACCTCGGTTTAACGTATATCACATATACACGAGACCTCGGTTTAACGTATAGCACAGATACACGAGACCTCGGTTTAAAGTATAGCACAGATACATGAGACCTCGGTTTAAAGTATGGCGCCGATACACGATACCTCGGTTTAAAGTATAGCGCCGATACACGAGACCTCGGTTTAAAGTATAGCGCCGATACACGAGACCTCGTTTTAAAGTATAGCACCGATACACGAGACCTCGGTTTAAAGTATAGCACAGATACATGAGACCTCGGTTTAAAGTATAGCGCCGATACACAAGACCTCGGTTTAATGTATAGCACAGATACATGAGACCTCGGTTTAAAGTATAGCGCCGATACACGAGACCTCGGTTTAAAGTATAGCACAGATACACGAGACCTCGGTTTAAAGTATAGCACCGATACATGAGACCTCGGTTTAAAGTATAGCACAGATACATGAGACCTCGGTTTAAAGTATAGCACAGATACATGAGACCTCGGTTTAAAGTCAAAAAAAGACTGTTAATATTATATTGATCAAGTGGATAATCGAACCTGTGATCATTAGATTGGCAGCCCAGCTTGTTGCCGGGTCAAGTATCTAGTTGTTACCACCGTCTATACCCGATACAACGAACGTGTGCACATTGAATAACTTCGATTAAAATACCTTAGGTGAGTTGCAGACTGTCATCCGCAACAATGAAGGTAATGTTGTTAGAACTTGCGGCCCGACCATTTTGTTTTTTTTAAGTCGTCATGTTTGAAAATAAGAAATAAATTCAGCATATGTTGCGTTGATTGTTGCGATGTTTTTCCTTATATTTACGATGCATTTTAATCTGTAAATGACAATAAATGGTTCAAACGTTTTGGTAAACATGTATTAAAGTTTAAAATTATTTATTTTACAACTCTTGCGAAGCAAGTTCTAACAACTTATATTAATCACTCTCGTTGGCGCGGGTGAAAGCGTAACTGTGGTCATTCGTGTGGGAGGAAACCGGAGTACCCGGAGAAAACCCACCTGTCCGATATGGCGACCACCGTACCATCTCACATACTTCCCGGTCCGAGGATCGATCCCGGATTGCATTAGTGAGAAGCGAGCGCGCTAACTACTGTGCTAATCGGACAGCCTAGTTAAACATGTTATAACGTCGTTTCGCTTCAATCAATGGAACAAAAACGGTACTAATGCACAATTTCGTATTATTGACAATTGCATAAAAGAGCGTGCGATTTGTGACTTTAAACAACAACTTTACCCAGCAACGTATCGGGGGCAACTACTACTGCCGTTGTTGCTGTTGGTGTTACTGGTAACATTGTCTCTACTACGGCTGCTGCTTCTACTGCTGGTTTTACTGGAGATGCTGCCATTACTGCTGATGTTGCTGTTACTAGGATTCGAACGTACAACATTTAGAGATACGTGATAAGTCAATAAATTAACCACTCGGCCATGGAGACCACACAATACGACCACAGATTGACACAAAACATGCAGTAAATTTATTACCGACAAAGTATTACACACAATATTGAAAACGTATTATTCTCATAAAAGGGAACGTGACATTCCGTGAGCATGGAACATGATATAACGGAACGTGACATTCCGTGAGCATGGAACATGATATAAAGGAACGTGACATTCCGTGAGCATGGAACATGATATACGGTGAACTGGACATTCCGTGGGCATGGAACATGATATAAGGGAACGGGACATTCCGTGAGCATGGAACATGATATAAGGGAACGTGACATTCCGTTAGCATGGAATATGATATAAAGGAACGGGACAATCCGTGAGCATGGAACATGATATAAAGGAACGTGACATTCCGTGAGCATGGAACATGATATAATGGAACGGGACATTCCATGAGCATTGAACATGATATAATGGAACGGGACATTCCGTGAGCATTGAACATGATATAATGGAACGGGACATTCCATGAGCATGGAACATGATATAATGGAATGGGACATTCCGTGAGCATTGAACATGATATAATGGAACTACATTAATATAATCTACATAATCTACATCAATAGAATCTGCATAATCTACATCAATAAATCGACATAATCTGCATCAATATAATCTACATAATCTACATCAATATAATCTACGTAATCTACATCAATATAATCTACATAATCTACATCAATAGAATCTACATAATCTAAATCAATACATTCTACATAATCTACATCAATAGAATCTACATAATCTACATCAATAGATTCTACACATATTCTACATCAATAGAATCTACATAATCTACATCAATATAATCTACATAATCTACATCAATATAATCTACATAATCTACATCAATAGAATCTACACAATCTACATCAATATAATCTACATAATCTACATCAATGTAATCCTTCAAATAGTTTGTTCTCGCATTCCATACACAACACAATTAATTATAATTTTATTGTTGTAAACTTATTTAAAAACAAAGCATTTCAGTGCTGTTTGTACTTCCGCAAAATGATTGTCAACTGTAAATAGCCTAAATGTACGTGACAATAATGGTGCAATACACCAGCTATCTATACCAGAACATTCTACGACAAGCACTGTCATGTGTAAAGCATAACTTTGATATCAGTCGGCAGTTATTTCACACACGAAAGGATATGCTCTGGTGCAGGCTATATCATACCATAACAAAGAAGTGTGTATAATCATACACACCTCACATGAATCATTCGGTTGCCCGCTATTCCATATTGAGAATCCATCTGTCTGTCAGTAATGGTACACCCATGGAGAGCTAGCGTCCTTGCGTCGTCCGTCGATCCAGACGCGGGAAGACGTATTTCCCTGGAGAATGACTTTCACATCGCCGTACTTAACTTCACTATCTATATTAATTACGCTACCACCATCAGATTTACACTGCCCCTGTGCATCGGACTGGGTTGATATCGTAACGTAGTACTTCACACAAAATCCATGCTGTGTCACATTGTAGCCATCCGGACAGAAGCGTTCACAAATGCGATAATCTGTTTCCATAGTGACATGTTTGACAGTGTCTTCATGCGACGCTGTAGTAGTGGATCTATCTACCCTGCAGTTTCGGGTGCGATTCCGAGTCCCAAAGTAACCCCATTTAGTGGCATCACATTCCGTCCACGCGGTCAAGTCTGAACATTTATCAAGATTCTGTATCACCATTCCAATTAATGTCAACAAAGGTTTGTCCATTTTCCGACCCATTTCTACAAGCTTCTGTCCGTCCATTAATGTCACAGACGTGCCCTGACCTTCCGACAAAGGGCCGCATTTTATTCCCCCGTTCATCACACATAATATGCCAACAATTATAATTTGCCTACGATGTAAAACCTCCATATTAACTCTCATGTATGTCCGATTGAAAGTTTGCTTAAAAGATATTATAAAAGTTACAAACGATGAGTATATCGATGCGTTCGATGTCACTTTGCTTTCTCAAAACCGTCACCGTACAAGCGCAACAATCAGCTGTTGTAATTATGTAGAGAAATTGCGTGGTGAATTCGTTCTTGAGAGTGTACGGTGATTTGTTTAGCCACGCCTCCATGTCAAAATTAAAAGCCGCTACCATACTATTTAGTTACATGCTTCACAGAGAGAGTGCGATGATAACATGCTCATATTCTTCCTAGTACATATACTTAATCGAAGTAATGAGAGTGCATGTATGATATGCGCATATCGAGTAATACATTGGAGTAGAGAGAGTGTACGGCGAAATTCTTCAAAGTAGTGAGAGTGCATGTATGATATGTGTATGTCGACCATACCTTCTTCCTAGTACTGGTTGTTGTGGGTAACTGTCGTCTATCATAGCTAGGTAATGTATACACACACGTGTGTGAGAGATCAGCCTCAGAAAAGCAGGTGTTCGTGCAGGAAACTACCATACGTTAGATTAGAGATGGTGTACAGCGAAATTATTCAAAGTAGTGAGAGTGCATGTATGATATGTGTATGTCGACCATACCTTTACTTGTTACAATTATGTACAACGAAAAGCGTTCAGATGATACAGATAAGTAAGTATGTATGTTCCATTAATGTCAAACCCCTTGCGGGGACGTAGACATGTTTTTCCTGGGCATGCTTAGCCGACCTAAGTGGTTAATCAGTACTAAGCAATGTGTGTGAGGTGCCTTGCTCACTAACACTACATACGTGGCCTGACCGAGTATCGAACCCGGTGTAGCGTGAGCCCCGTAAGTCCGTGAGGATTGTAAGTTCGCTAGTTGCGGCTTACGGGGCTCACGCTACGGGTATAACAAACGTAAGTTGTGAGAATTGAAAGTCAATAACAATATCTTTCCTCCACTTTAGTTTAAAGATTTTATTTCTCAATTATTTACAGTCTTTCAGATGGGACTTTAAACTAAGGTCTCGTGTCGGTGTTGTACACCGTGCACGTAAAAGAACCACAGGAGACTGGAATGGGTCTCTGTCTGTATCATTGTACTATCCTCCAAACGTCTAAGAGGACTAATTTCTTCAGGAGGCGTCGCTCATATGGGCAACCGGTAGCCACGATAAATACACATAAAACACACACACACACACACACATTAAAACCACCTACATAATTAACGTGAACTTCAATCTGTGTTAATTATCGTTATTGCTGGACAATTATATATATATTAAATTAGTAACTGGAATCGTCATTGGTTTAATTCAAATTGACCATACACCGTGGACTGACCCCTTCATATGCCACCACTTTGTGTACGCTACTCTGCTGTACCACACTAATTCCCCATTTAGAGTTAACCTGCACACAAGTTCAAACCCCAGGAACTCGAGTCGGTGACATATTGTAAACAAAACGAAATTGGATTCAATCGAAAGCTTATAGCTTATTGAGATTATCTCCATTAAATATATAAGTGTGTGCACTATCGGCGATTAAGAGATAAACGTATTATGTAGTAATACCAAAATATATAATACGTGTATGAAAGTATAGTTTTATATTAAGTGAAAAACTAACAAAATGGGGATTGGGTGAGGATTGAAAGTGATGAAATAACAAAACAATTCTCAAAGTGAATCACTCTGCCAATGCATCAGTCCCTCAAAGACTATTGAATGGGTCTCTCTGCCTGTATCATTGCACTATCCTCCAAAATCTAAAATGACTCTTCAGGTGTCGCTCACTTATGCAACCTGAGTAGTGACGATTACAAAAAGTAATGCATGTTAGTATTTATAAACATATAAAATAGCGAAAGACACTGGACCCGCTACACTCTCAAGCATGGTAGCTTGGGCAGGAGCTCGGATTTTATTCATATTCCTGTCTGGCCTCTATACAGTGCAATCGTGGGACAAGCCGTCCGTGTGTCGAGTACCTAGTCAGTATGTATTTATGTACACAGTCATGCACAAAACCACACCCACAGGCAGGCACACACACAATCTTATCTTTATATAAGATAATTATTCAAACTTAAAGCGAGTCGGGTGAGGGAGGTGTACGTTTATATATCGTCGTTACCGGTTGCCCATATGAGCGACGCCTCCTGAAGAGATTAGTCATTATATATTTTTGGAGGATAGTGCAATAATACAGACAGAGACCCATTCCAGAGTCTCTTCTGGTTCTTTTACGTGCACGGTTTAAAGTCCCAATTGAAAGACGGTTAATTTTATTAGTGTCAGATGGGGGGTCGAACTTGCGATCCCTGGATTACCAGTCCAGCGTGTTAACCGCTAGACTACATATCCGTTTGTAAAAGCGAGTTTCTAGTGGCCTTGTTTATCTTTTATATTTAAAATATTGATTTCGTGGCATTGACATTGTGGAAGTCGCGATAGTGCAGTTGTAGCGCATTCGCTTCAGGTACGAAAGGACCCGAGTTCGCGCCCAGCTGTAGCTGTTATGATTGTGTCCCTTAGCAAGGGACTTAAATTGCTTCTTCTCTCCTTTATCGAGATGGATTCTACCAGAAATGAGGCCTCGAGGACGATTAATATAATGTAGTAAACACTTGTTCTGCAATCTAGTTAAGTTAAATTTGTATAAACTAAACTACAAAAATCTATCTTGATTTATCTAACTTTAAATTATTTATGACAGTCAAAAGGGTCATAAACAATATACAGATACGATTTTGCCCAATAATTTTATGTCCGTTGGTAGAATTGTGTGAATTATTAATATATTCACATTGTAATAGAACATGTAGCATCAACAGCTTAGGTCATAAGACTCCAGACTTTCATACAAATATTACGACAACACAATATTTCTACTTAGTAGTTGTGGCCTAACTAATACAGTTTCGGTAATGACAATGGCATTCATATTGTATGATAAAATCTAGATTATTAATCCATAATCGATTTCATAGTTGCATTTAAATTAGCTGGCTAATCTTACAATCAACTTAAAACTGCACACAAGCTTACTTGAGGATGTGTGAAATATCGATAGCTGATTGGATTATCCATTATAGTTTGATTGACAGGTGTCGTGATCGATACCAATAAGCTGTTCCATCAATTGACCGCGTATTCTGTAAGTCATGGTTATACACAAACACGAGCGTTTTTAAACCTCATACACTGGAAATTGGAGTCTCATTAGTAGCCTTTATCTACTATCATTTATCTCTGTAAATAATTGAGAAATAAAATCTTTAAACTAAAGTGGAGGAACGATATTGTTATTGACTTTCAATTCTCACAACTTACGTTTCTTATACCCGTAGCGTGAGCCCCGTAAGCCGCAACTAGCGAACTTACAATCCTCACGGACTTACGGGGCTCACGCTACACCGGGTTCGATACTCGGTCAGGCCACGTATGTAGTGTCAGTGAGCAAGGCACCTCACATACATTGCTTAGTACTGGTTAACCACTTAGGTCGGCTAAGCATGCCCAGTAAAAACATGTCTACGTCCCCGCAAGGGGTTTGACATTAATGGAACATACATACTTACTTATCTGTATCATCTGAACGCTTTTCGTTGTACATAATTGTAACAAGTAAAGGTATGGTCGACATACACATATCATACATGCACTCTCACTACTTTAAATAATTTCGCCGTACACCATTTCTAATCTAACGTATGGTAGTTTCCTGCACGAACACCTGCTTTTCTGAGGCTGATCTCTCACACACGTGTGTGTATACATTACCTAGCTATGATAGACGACAGTTACCCACAACAACCAGTACTAGGAAGAAGGTATGGTCGACATACACATATCATACATGCATACTCACTACTTTGAAGAATTTCGCCGTACACTCTCTCTACTCCAATGTATTATTCGATATGCGCATATCATACATGCACTCTCATTACTTCGATTAAGTATATGTACTAGGAAGGATATGAGCATGTTATCATCGCACTCTCTCTGTGAAGCATGTAACTAAATAGTATGGTAGCGGCTTTTAATTTTGACATGGAGGCGTGGCTAAACAAATCACTGTACACTCTCAAGAACGAATTCACCACGCAATTAGAACGAATTCACCACGCAATTTCTCTACTTAATTACAACCGCTGATGGTTGCGCTTGTACGGTGACGGTTTTGAGAAAGCAAAGTGACATCGAACGCAGCGATATACTCATCGTTTGTAACTTTTATAATATCTTTTAAGCAAACTTTCAATCGGACATACATGAGAGTTAAGATGGAGGTTTTACATCGTACACAAATTATAATTGTTGGCATATTATGTGTAATGAACGGGGGAATAAAATGCGGCCCTCTGTCGGAAGGTCCGGGCACGTCTGTGGCATTAATGGACGGACAGAAGCTTGTAGAAATGGGTCGGAAAATGGACAATCCTTTGTTGACATTAATTGGAATGGTGATACAGAATCTTGATAAATGTTCAGACTGGACAACGTGGACGGAATGTGGTGCCCCTAATACGTTACACCCACTCCGATGCACAGGGGCAGTGTAAATCTGATGGTGGTAACGTACTTAATATTGATAGTGAAGTTAAGTTCGGCGATGTGAAAGTCATTCTCCAGCGATATACGTATACCTTCCTCTGGATCGACGGACGACGCAAGGACGCTAGCTCTCCATGGGTGTACAATTACGGACAGACAGATGGATTCTCAAATTGGCTAAGCGGGAAACCAGCTGGTTCAGGAGAGGTGTGTATTGCTCAACACAAGACTTTGTTATGGGTTGATCTACACTGCACCATAGCATATTCATTCATGTGCGAAATAACTGCCGACTGATATCAAGGTTATGCTTTACACATGCCAGCGCTTGTCGTAGAATGTTCTCGTATAGATAGCTGGCGTATTGCACCATTATCGTCACGTCCATTTAGGCTGTTTACAGTTGACAATCATTTTGCGGAAATACAAACAGCACTGAAGTACTTTGTGTTTAAATAAGTTTACAACAATAAAATTATAATTATTTGTGTTGTGTATGGAATGGAGAACAAACTATTTGAAGGATTATATTGATGTAGATTATGTAGATTCTATTGATGTAGATTATGTCGATTATATTGATGTAGATTATGTAGATTCTATTAATATAGATTATGTAGATTCAATTGATGTAGATTATGTAGATTATATTGATGTAGATTATGCAGATTCTATTAATGTAGATTATGTAGATTATATTGATATAGATTATGTAGATTATATTGATGTAGATTATGTAGATTCTATTGATGTAGATTATGTAGATTATATTGATGTAGATTATGTAGATTATATTGATGTAGATTATGTAGATTATATTGATGTAGATTATGTAGATTATATTGATGTAGATTACGTAGATTATATTGATGCAGATTACGTAGATTATATTGATGTAGATTACGTAGATTATATTGATGTAGATTATGTAGAATAATATGTAGAATTAAGCTATTGTTCATGAAATCGACCTGGATTAACTGTTCTATGAATTTCAGCATGAGCTCAATTCATTTGATGCAGGGAAGGGCCCGGACACAAATATACGTCCTTGTATTGGGCGTTCCTCAGATGTTGTTGAAGTCGTTTTGAATAATCCAAATATAAATGCGAGGTCTGGCGTTAGGAGAAGTTAACGGAATGTCCCGTTCCATTATATAATGTTCCATGCTCACGGAATGTCCCGTTCCATTATATCATGTTCAATGCTCACGGAATGTCCAATTCACCTTATATCATGTTCAATGCTCACGGAATGTCCGTTCCTTTATATCATGTTCCATGCTCACGGAATGTCCCGTTCCATTATATCATGTTCCATGCTCACGGAATGTCCCGTTCCATTATATAATGTTCCATGCTCACGGAATGTCCCGTTCCATTATATCATGTTCAATGCTCACGGAATGTCCAATTCACCTTATATCATGTTCAATGCTCACGGAATGTCCGTTCCCTTATATCATGTTCCATGCTCACGGAATGTCCCGTTCCCTTATATCATGTTCAATTCTCACGGAATGTCCCGTTTCCTTATATCATGTTCCATGCTCACGGAATGTCCAATTCACATTATATCATGTTTCATGCTCAGGGAATGTCCCGTTCCCTTATATCATGTTCCATTCTCACGGAATGTCCCGTTCCCGTATATAATGTTCCATGCTAGCGGGATTTCCCGTTCCCTTATATAATGTTCCATGCTCACGGAATGTCACGTTCCTTTTTATCATGTTCCATGCTCACGGAATGTCCCGTTCCCTTATATAATGTTCCATGCTCACAGAATGTCACGTTCCCTTATATCATGTTCCATGATCATGGAATGTCCCGTTCCCTTATATAATGTTCCATGCTCACGGAATGTCCCGTTCCCTTATATCATGTTCCATGCTCACTGAATGTCCCGTTCCTTTATATCATGTCCCATGCTCATGGAATGTCCAGTTCCCTTTTATGAGAATAAAACGTTTTCAATATTGTGTGTAATACTTTGTCGGTAATAAATTTACTGCATGTTTTGTGTCAATCTGTGGTCGTATTGTGTGGTGTCCGTGGCCGAGTGGTTAAGGTTATTGACTTATCACGTATCTCTAAATGTTGTACGTTCGAATCCTAGTAACAGCAACATCAGCAGTAATGGCAGCTTCTCCAGTAAATCCAGAAGTAGAAGCAGCAGCCGTAGTAGAGACAATGTTACCAGTAACACCAACAGTAGAAGCAGCAGCCGTAGTAGAGACAATGTTACCAGTAACACCAACAGTAGAAGCAGCAGCAGTAGTAGAGACAATGTTACCAGTAACACCAGCAGCAACAACGGCAGTAGTAGTTGCCCCCGATACGTTGCTGGGTAAAGTTGTTGTTTAAAGTCACAAATCGCACGCTTTTTTATGCAATTGTCAATAATACGACATTGTGCATTAGTACCGTTTTTGTTCCATTGATTGAAGCGAAACGACGTTAAGACATGTTTAACTAGGCTGTCTGATTAGCTCAGTTGTTAGCGCGCTCGCTTCTCACCAATGCATTCCGGGTTCGATCCTCGCAAGAGTTGTAAACTAAATAATTTTAAACTTTAATACATGTTTACCAAAACGTTTGAAGCATTTATTGTCATTTACAGATTAAAATGCATCGTAAATATAAGGAAGAACATCCCAACAATCAACGCAACATATGCTGAATTTATTTCTTATTTTCAAACATGACGACTTAAAAAAAACAAAATGGTCGGACCGCAAGTTCTACCTTCATTGTTGCGGATGGCAGTCTGCAACTCACCTAAGGTATTTTAATCGAAGTTATTCAATGTGGACACGTTCGTTGTATCGAGTATAGACGGTGGTAGCAACTAGAAACCTGACCCGGCAACAAGCTGGGCTGCCAATCTAATGACCGAAGGTTCGATTATCCACTTGATCAATATAATAGTAACAGTCTTTGTTTGGACTTTAAACCGAGGTCTCGTGTATCGGTGCTATACTTTAAACCGAGGTCTCATGTATCTGTGCTATACTTTAAACCGAGGTCTCATGTATCTGTGCTATACTTTAAACCGAGGTCTCATGTATCTGTGCTATACTTTAAACCGAGGTCTCATGTATCTGTGCTATACTTTAAACCGAGGTCTCATGTATCTGTGCTATACTTTAAACCGAGGTCTCGTGTATCTGTGCTATACTTTAAACCGAAGTCTCATGTATCTGTGCTATACTTTAAACAGAGGTCTCGTGTATCTGTGCTATTCTTTAAACCGAGGTCTCATGTATCTGTGCTATTCTTTAAACCGAGGTCTCATGTATCTGTGCTATTCTTTAAACCGAGATCTCATGTATCTGTGCTATACTTTAAACAGTTCTCGTGTATCGGTGCTACATGTATACTTTAAACCGAGGTCTCGTGTATCGGTACTATTCTTTAAACCGAAGTATCGTGTATCGGCGCTATGCTTTAAACCGAGGTCTCGTATATCGATGCTATACTTTAAACCGAGGTCTCGTGTATCTGTGCTATACTTTAAACCGAGGTCTCGTGTATCGGCGCTATACTTTAAACCGAGGTATCATGTATCTGTGCTATTCTTTAAACCGAGGTCTCATGTATCTGTTCTATACTTTAAACAGAGGTCTCGTGTATCGGTGCTACATGTATACTTTAAACCGAGGTCTCGTGTATCGGTGCTATTCTTTAAACCGAAGTATCGTGTATCGGCGCTATACTTTAAACCGAGGTCTCGTGTATCGATGCTATACTTTAAACAGAGGTCACGTGTATCTGTGCTATACTTTAAACCGAGGTCTCGTGTATCAGTGCTATACTTTAAACCGAGGTCTCATGTATCTGTGCTATACTTTAAACCGAGGTCTCGTGTATCGGTGCTATACTTTAAACCGAGGTCTCATGTATCTGTGCTATGCTTTAAACCCAGGTCTCGTGTATCGGTGCTATACTTTAAACCGAGGTCTCATGTATCTGTGCTATACTTTAAACCGAGGTATCGTGTATCGGTGCTATACTTTAAACCGAGGTCTCGTGTATCGGTGCAATACACCGGGAATGCAAAAGAACCATGGATGCTTCTGTAATTGAAGCGTCAGTTAGATCTTTCTTGCATTATCCTCCAAACATGTTTGTTTGTTAGCAGTTTAGGCTTGCACCTTATTTGAGCTACATCGCCGGCGGACAGTTTACCTAACAACACCTTTCCCGGGTACGCTCCAGCGGTTAAGGAGTACTTGGTGCACCAACATCTGTAAGAAACTGCCAACTTTCTCATATAAATGAGACACGGCAAGAGCGGGGCTCGAACAAGTAAAGAGTAGCTGCTATAGAGTACCCGATACGTAAGTTCCCTGGTCCTATAGCGACTACTTCAGTAATGCCTACAAAGCGTGACCGGATCAACGTCAACATACGAGTAATTAATTAACGTCATTCTCAAATTTCCTTACTTCAATGTCACATGTTCTCAAAATACTCGCACTTGTACCGGAAACATTTCTCCCATCTATGCACCCATGTTAGAAATGATCTTCTGAAACTATCTTTCGGGATGCTTTTAAAAACGGAACAGACAGTGTTTTGAATTTCCTCTATCGAGCCCATTCGTCTGCCACGAAGTTCAGCTTTCAAAGTAGAGAATAGATAAAAGTCATTTGGTGCCAAATCGGGTGAGTAGGGCGGGTGATCCACAGTTTTCATATTCAACGTATCCATCATCGCCTGTGTGTATGCAGACTTGTGACTGGGAGCATTGTCTTGATGCAGAAGGTAGTCATTTAAGAGCCCAGGTCGCTTCTTTCTCATCGCTGCTATGAAATTTCTGCTCAACACCTGAAACACAATTGCAAAAATATCACAACCCGCCCATTTGTAAGGCAAAAAAAGGAGAAAATAATGTATAAATCATATAGATTGTACTGTACATACCTTTGAATAGTACTTGGAGGTAATTGTAGTCCCCACAGGTACGGCATGAGTTAGGACCACACCTCGCACGTCGTAGAATACGATAAACATCTGCTTCTTCGCTGAGCGGACGACACGTGCCTTTTGTGGTGATGGGGATGCCGGTGTTTTCCAAACTGACGACATTTGCTTGGTTTCAGAATCGAACGTTGATACCCATGTTTCATCAACTGTCACTATTTTATTTAAATATCTCATGCCTTTTTTACGAAAGTTCTGTAGAAATTGTGTAGCCGCCGCCATTCTTTTCTCTTTGTGTTCGCTTGAAAGTAACCGAGGTATCCATCTAGCTGCAACACGACGCATATTCAACTTATCCGTAACTATAGAATACGCACTTCCCGTTGAAATATCCAATTTATTAGCTAAATGCCTGACACGTATACGTCTATCCGAATCCAGAATGGATTTGGCCCGACAGATGATTTTATCGTTTTTCGACGTTGCAGGACGTCAGTCTCGTTTTACGTCCTTAGGTAAATCGACGCCGTCGCTGAATCTGTTGTACCACTTATATATTGCAGTTTTCTTCAAAGCTTTTTCAACATATGTTTTCGTAATATCAGTCACAGTTTCTGATTTAGTTTTCTTTTGCAAAACACAACATTTTATTGCGTAGCACTGTTCTAACGACATCGTGATGTGAATCCGGTCTGCTAATAGACGGTGCGCACGTTGAACATGTGTTGACGTCACAAATGACGTCGTAATAGTCTACTGACGTCACAGTATTAATGTACGGGAACCGTATGTGAACGTGATGTAATTTTTGAGAAAATCAATTAGCGCATACAAAAGTAATGAACATGTAAATTGGTAACAATTTTCCAAAAAATTGGTTAAAATACGAAAAGTGATCCGGTGACGGTTATGAATACAGTGCTGTTTTTCGGTAAATCAATTAGGAATATAAAAAGAGTTCACTATGTTAAATTTCAAGTCATATAGAAGACAAATAAATATTTTATAAGCACTTTCCGCGAACTTTTTGAACATCCCTCGTATATAAGTAGGCTTAAAGATATTTATTCGTTCATAATGTACAGCAGATGTACACGGACGGATCTGTAGTCCAGTGGTAACACGCTGGACTGGTAATCCAGGGACCGAGGTCTCGTGTCGGTGCTTTACACCGTGCACGTAAAAGAACAAGAGGAGACTCTGGAATGGGTCTCTGTCTGTATCATTGCACTATCCTCCAAAAATCTAAAATGACTAATCTCTTCAGGAGGCGTCGCTCATATAGGCAATCGGTAGCGACGATAAATAAACGTAAAACACACAAGCACATGTACACGTATATATATTATATACAAAAACGAAGATGGATTCAATCGACAGCTTATAGCTTATTAACAACCATATATAAGTGTTGGCTCGATCCTACTGTAAACTACCCTTAGTAAGAATGCATTGAATCATCAGTTAAGTAACCTTAGTAAGCACTGTGCATCGTCAGTGAACTAACCTCAGTAAGCACTGTGCATCGTCAGTGAACTAACCTCAGTAAGCACTGTGCATCGTCAGTGAACTAACCTCAGTAAGCACGCACTGTGCATCGTCAGTGAACTAACCTCAGTAAGCACTGTGCATCGTCATTGAGCTAACCTTAGTAAACACGCACTGTGCATCGTCAGTGAACTAACCTCAGTAAGCAATGTGCATCGTCAGTGAACTAACCTTAGTAAACACGCACTGTGCATGGTTAGTGAACTAAACTCAGTAAGCACTGTGCATCGTCAGTGAACTAAACTCAGTAAGCACTGTGCATCGTCAGTGAACTAATCTCAGTAAGCACTGTGCATCGTCAGTGTACTAACCTTAGTAAGCACGCACTGTGCATCGTTAGTGAACTAACCTCAGTAATCATTGTGGCGTAAAGGCAACTACACGCCTGTCTGCTGTGGTTCGGACATGGGGCCATTTTCACTTGCACCCTCTATTTACATGCATGGAACTGCAAAGTAAATTATCATAGAGGACACAGTTTAATTGCAAACCATTGGAGAAACTAATTAAACATGTACTAACCTCATGGTACTTACAATTACCACAAAACAATGAAACATCGTACAGCTTTGAAATATCAACAAATTATGAACTCTGTCATGTGACAGGAAGAGCGGGAAAAACTAAATATCGGCACGCCTGACATACGAAATGGAATATTGTGTGCGTAATGGACGAAATGTAAATCTCATGCGCGAAATGGAATTTAGCGAAACTAAACGAAAGAAATGACTTATATTGTATTATTTATATATCGAAAATTAATTGCATTTAATGAAAATCGCACAGATTGCAATTAAATATATTAACATATACCAGATTTATAGCTCGAACTGTAATGTCATATGATACAAGTCATATTATTCAATGACATATGATGCAAGCCATATGATACAAGTCATATTATACAAGTCATATGATACAAGCCATATGATACAAGTCATATGATACAAGTCATATGATACAAGTCGTATGATACAAATCAAATGATTCAACAACATATGATACAAGTCATGTGATACAAGTCATATGATACAATCCATATGATACAAGTCATATGATACAAGTCATATAATACAAGCCATATGATACAAGTCATATGATAATATGATACAAGTCATATGATACAAGCTATATGATACAAGCCATATGATACAAGTCATATGATAATATGATACAAGTCATATGATACAAGCCATATTATACAAGTAATATGATAATATGATACAAGCCATATGATACAAGTCATATGATACAAGTCATATGATACAAGCCATATGATACAAGTCATATGATACAAGCCATATGATACAAGTCATATGATACAAGTCATATGATACAAGCCATATGATACAAGCCATATGATACAAGCCATATGAAGTAATTCAAATACAAGAGAATACAATTTGTATATCCATTATTTCCATTATGTTTCTGATTAATATCTACATGCATATAACAATGTGGGTATACACATTGTGGGATGGTATAAATGTCTTATTTTAATGTCCTGGCGCCGCGACTAAAACATCCATTATATTATGAATCCATTATAGAAAGGGTATCAACTTGAAATAGCTATAATTGTTTCATAATATAATGGGCTTCTTTAGTTCCGGTGTCTTAACATAATTGAAATACCGTAAGAACTGAAAGTTGCGCATGCGCATAATGATCTATAATGGTACATCTTAGTGGCCGTGAGGAATGAGAGACATTCGCTTTATTTTCAATAGTTGTGCTAATTATCAGTATTATGTGACATGTATGAACCTATAGATATTTATAAAGTGTGTCTGTGAAGGGGATTTTCCAATTTCTATATAGATTACTCCGGCGTATGTTTTATCCTTACTTACCGGATACGAATACACGCGGTCAATTGATGGAACAGCCTACTTTATTGACATCTAGCTAAATGAGGTAAATAATTATATTAGAAATCTACTGTTTGATTTTTTTTTTTTATTAATTGAAGCAGTTATCACATTCCATTATTCAGTAATGATGTTAGTGACTTGTTTGTAACAGTTGTCACTGTGTTATCAGTTGTAATTTGACTGTAAATGTTTCGAAACTCCGAAACCACACACTGGCTCATTTTTCAACCCAATTTAACCCAAATCTACATGAGCTTTGTACAGGTAAACTTTTATCCCAAATTAATGTGACAATTAACACAAATTATGTCATTTTCAGTTTTGTTTTGTACAAATAATATATTAATTTTGTTTACAAAGATGATCAAATGACACGGTCCCTAGAACAGGTTGGAGAACAGTCCAGAACAAGTTATAATAGCTATCTATCTTCCTTTAATGTCGAACCCCTCGCGGGGACGTAGACATGTAGCTTGATCGAGCAATAATCTAACGAATAGAAACGTTAAACATCACATATATGTTCACATTTATCCGAAATATCGAACGAGGACGGAAAGTATGCCACTTACATTTTTTGTAGAAATAGACTGTTCTCCAACATATAGAAATACCGAAAGACACCGGAAAAAAGTATATAACAACAATATAAGAACGAGGCAGCTTGTGTTTAACTATTTATTAAGCTAAATACATGTACACCTTATTGACTTAATATCTGCCAACAATGTCAAACCCCTTGCGAGGAACTACGCTTGTTTTCCTGGACACGCTTAGCTGACCTGACTAGGCAGGCTTAGCCGACCTGACTAGGCAGGCTTAGCCGACCTGACTGGGCAGTCTTAGCCGACCTAAGCGGTTAACAGTACTAAGCAATGTGTGTGAGACCCCTACCTCGACGACACTACATATGTGGCCTGACCGAGTATTGAACCTGGTGTATAGAATATTGACCCCCCTCAAAATAATGTCTCTCGGGTTATTAGTCGGTCATGGAATATTGACCCCCTTGCGGAACAATTACTCCCCTTGCGAATGGCAATATATAGTGGGAAAATATTACATTTATTATAATTAATTGTTAATTAACACTGTTTAAGGCCTAGCAACATTTATTTTGAATAAATGATGTACAGAATAACATAAATATATTGAATATGAAAATATAAGTACACAGATAATTTGTCTCTATCAATTTCTAACGATGATATGGTGGGTGCTGTATAACTAGGAGGTTCACATAATGTATATGCATAATATTTACACAGACAAGCATACAACAAATAATAACAATGACCCCCACCCCCTATGTATACACTGAACAAGTGAGGGCATGTCACTTTTCGATGCCATAGAATAATGACCCTTCTATGTGTAGACTGTACATGTATGAGAGAGAGGGTCACTTTTCGATGCCATGGATTAATGACTACCCTATGATTTAGGGTGACAGGTGGACTGTAGTCCAGCGGTTAACTATTGGACTGGTAATCCAGGGATCGCAGGTTCGATCCACCGTCTGACATAATAAAATTAACAGTCTTTCAGATGGGACTTGAAACCAAGGTCTCGTGTCGGTGCTTTACACCGTGCATGTAAAAGAACCAGAGGAGATTCTGGAATGGGTCTCTGTCGGTATCATTGCACTATCCAAAAATGACTTATCTCTTCAGGTGGCGTCGCTCATATGGGCAACTTGTAGCGAGAATAAATAAACGTAAAACGCACACACACATCAAGTTAAAATGCTAGTTGGATGCTTATTCAGCAGAAATGTATGTATATTTCTTTAATAAATTTAATTAATATGTCTGACTAATAAGTTTATTTAAAGTCACCACCGCATAAATGCATTTGGGCGAGTTTTCTAATATAATTAAAATGCCCATCATCTAAGTGATGGTTTTGCCTATCGCAATTATTATAACTAGATGTTTTAAAGTGGGCTATGAGGGCTGCTGTAATCTCAGTGTGTGTTTGGTTTTCATATCGCCAACTGTCACTCACACAGGAATTTGTGTCAGCGACAGTCAGGGGTAGACCGGGTGAATACAATACCCGGTGCACATATACTTCTAAGATGTCTAAGATTGCATATCTATATATATAAAAATATGTTTACCATTTCTAATACAACGAGAATACCTTGTTACATGTGCAATATCGTGTTATACTGTAATACTGTGATCTACATGTCACAAGACAATAAAGTCTTGCACCCATATCCATGGATCCAGCATCCAACATTATGCATTAAAATTGTTATGGACTAAAATACTTTTAGTTAAGACTACGAAGTTTAAAATATGTGTACTAAGAAGATTACGAGCAAGTGGACTGTCTTAATATGTATCTGTACTATGATAGTTCATAACTTATCCCCCGAGTACATATATAGATATATAGCCGGTAATAACAAATCTCCCATATACATGGGAAATTATAATTCAAATTGTGTTTATATATTACATTTGTGTCCTCGGCCCACTATGTCGTTTGGACATCTTTTTTAACATTTTAAGAAAGATCAAACTAATATGGGTTACCCCTAAAAACATAAATATATAACTAAACCCATATTTCTTTGCAGTAAGCTGCAATAAGTGAAAGTTCATTTTCACTTGAAACATAGTAGGTTACTGAGGATGTGATTTTGTGTTCCCTCCCTCATATTCCCACCCCCCATGTTTTATATTCCCCCGTGTACTGGGATCATTAATTGTTATAAAATAACAACTATACCCCTGTGTGACAACATTTATGATCAGTACGTTAAAAAACACTTCCGTAGCAATTCCAACGGTCTCCTTAGTAGAGCCAGTAAAATTGTAATAATGTTTGAAATAATACTCAAGTATTTACATTAAAAAGACAGTCACACAGGGAATAGCCAAACAAATAATAACCGTAGATCCTTGTCGAATGAAAAAACTTGTATGGCAGTAATCCGGTTCGGTTGTTCATGCTTACTTGGAGATAGACCGACAGCACGCAGGCATTTTTCGCGACAAGACTATTACCATTGATAGGCGGTTTGCTGTCATAATGTTCCTATCTATGCTTCTTTTACTAAATTAAACTAAACTGGATTCTTGCATGGATTTGGACAATGAAGATTTACATAAAAAGGTGACCTGAAATGATAATTGAAATTTCCTCGAACACCCTAGTATAATTCCAGGGATAAAGTATCATTTTTGCAAGAATTTTGAGATATATGTTCATATTATCATTCCTCTGCCTCAGGAATGTGTACCGAGTTGACCTTTGTTAAGCGTGGGGATCAAAATACAGACCAGAAAGGGTTATTTCAGGATCTAGGGGGTAAGGGGGAATTATAACAGCTTGCAATAAGTATAGTGTTATATTCTATACATTTTAGGATATTTATCCCTAGAAGCACTCGCAGGATAGTTTGACTGAGCACATATAATCCCAAAACAAAAAGTCAGAATTGGACAACATTGCCCATATGTCACAGCATAAGGGCCTCAACTGTGGTAATAATACAGTTATGTAACCATATTTAATTGTTTGAAGTCAATATCATATTGATGTTTATAGAAAGGCATAAACATTCTGTGGATATTAGATAAATGATCATAAAAACTAGGTTATGTATGCATATAATCCCAAAAAGTAAGAATTGGACAACATTGCCCACATGTCATAGCATAAGGGCCTCAACTGTGGTAATAATACAGTTATGTAACCATATTTATTTGTTTGAAGTCCAAATCATATTGATGTTTATAGAAAGGCATAAACATTCTGGTGATATTAGATAAATGATCATAAAAACTAGGTTATGGTGTATGCATGACACATGTGGTATAATAAATCAGATTTCTCACTTTATATGGCAACAATCTCAAAGGGCATTTTCTTGGAAATTTTACCAACCTCACTCTAGTTTGTTTAATTATGTATATAATATTTTATTATGTATACAAGGGGATTTTTTTTTATCCCTATATACTTTCAATCTTTTGTGTAATTGACCAAAAACTGAACAAACACACTATGTTTTGACATTACACATATGTCATAGCATAGGGGCCTCAATTATGATCCTACTATAATCAGGCTACCTTAATTGATAATTTTGGGTCAATAACATGTTAATGCTTCTGAAAAATATACAAATAATCTGGATAAATCAGATAATTTGAGAAAATACTGGGTTCCAAATTGTGCTAAATATTTGTTTTTGAAGAAATCTCTATGTTTGGTCAGTTTTGATAAGGGATATTCAAATTTCTATTATCATGATCTGGTCAGGATAACCAGGGACAGGTACACTAAGTGTACCATCCACTTAGGTACATAGAACACCCAATAGGTAGAGAGTATTCCTCGCCTCGGACTACCGGTAGCCCAAATGAGACGGTCGAAAACCGCAGACCCTGGCATCCCGATACAATTGATCATTGGTTTGGTACCTAGCCTGGCTGTACTTATCAATTGTTCTGCTTGCTATCTTACCTACTACTCTGGGTGGATTGGACCAAGGGCTCTGGATTTCACCTGGTCTGACTCAGACAATATTAACGGTATTCCCATATATATGATTAAATCTATTAGTTTAGGGCAGATTTTATGAAGAGATGAACAAATGTTTGTCTCCTACATATTTGGTCACAGGAGGGAGAGGCGATATTATTAATACAAAAATAGGGGGGTCATATAAGTAATTACTTATATTACTGAAACTATTGTATTAACTGATAAGTAGTTATTTATTTTCATAATATATTAACGTGGCTGTGTGGACAGAGGCATAAGCGTGGGATCTGTCCGAAGAGTTCTATTAGCGGGGGTATTGATATATAAAATTTATTTTTTCCAGGTCATTGTAGATTTTCCCAAATTTATATTGATTTAAGTTATAGTGATGACTGTAGCCCTAAAAGAGCCCTAAGATGAAATTTAAGTAATCTCTCTCACCTGGGGTCAAACATCTCCCACTCAAATGATGAGAAACCGGCAATAAAATTGCTTTTCGGAAAGGACTCTAGTGAGGCTAGTTTCTGCACTACTAACTGGTTTATTGATCTACTAACAAGCTGCAAAAGTATGGGAACTTGTGTCTGAGTCAGCCATAACTGCACAGGTCCTCTTATATTTTGTCGGACATCTGACAGTCTAAGATGTAGGTCTCCAGAGCTTTGTATACTGATGTTTGGGCAGCCTTTCTGGGGTTGAGGACATTCTCAAGATTGCAACAGCAGCCCGCATATCAGCTCGATGAGTCCCGTGCACACTACAGTCTAGCGGAAAATGTTCGGTGGAGTACTTCACCCAACATGTGGGACAAACCGGATCCAATTTAAGTATATGTTGTCCATCGTTACCAGGCAACATATTTGTCCCCAGTCTCAGTCTACTAATGCACTTATCTATTTTTATAGAATGGGAATATTAGGCACCGGTCAACTGAGCCCCACAGAGCTCAACTTATAGGTTTGTTTAAAAGGCCTATTACGGTATATAAAGTTTGGCTCCAACGTGAAATTGTTTCAGCCCTGATAAATGAGTAGATCTCCATGGGTGCGAGCTTCACATTATTTTCTACATTTGTATGCTCCAGGCCCGACTTGGCTGCCCTGTCAGCCAGCTCATTTCCAGTGATACCTATATGTGCACTGCTGCACACCATGCTATGATAACCTGAAGGTCCAAGTTCAAACCCTCATTATGTAATTTACCTATGTCTTTGATTAGATCTGGTCTAGACTTACTATTCCTTGATTGTAATGAGACCAGTGATGAAAGTGAGTCAGATAATATCACATTTTTCGGTGAATTATTATCTACTATCCAGCAACTTTCTACATATTCACATTGTAGGGATGGCATGACTACAGCTGCAGCTACTTTGTCATAATCGGGACATTTTGATCCATCTGTATATCTATCACTGGATCTCAGGTAACTACCGGTAGCATCCAGGGCGGTGCCAGGTCCGCTGGTCCGGTCTGAAGTCTGCTACCTGAACACCCTTGAGGCCGTGTGCCACCACAAGTTCTTTCTGACTATTGTGGACCATATTAAGCCTTATCCTGTTTGCCACAGGTGTGAAAAGCAATAAAACCTTATTTTTAGGGATCTGCAACCAACAGTGACACTTCCTGTGTTCCCAATACACTGGTTACATGTTTTATATCATTTATAATAAGTTCTCAGGTTCTGAATCCCCCATCTGACCCTAATAAAATTAACAGACTTTCAGATGTGATGATAAACCGAGGTCTCGTGTCGTTGCTTTACACCGTGCACATAAAAGAAACAGAGCAGACGCTGGAATGGGTCTCTGTCTGTATCATTGAACTATCCTCCAAAAATCTAAAATGTCTAATCACTTCAGGAGGCGTCGCTCATATGGGCAAACGGTAGCGACGATAAATTGAACGTAAATAAGTAATATTTTATTATTGCATGAGCAAGGACAGACAACATTATGTTTTATGACGTGTGCCTCCCTATGTGCAGGAAACTGGTCCATGCATAGAATATGACACCCTTAATGTAGATTATCCGAGTGAAGGCAGGCCCTAATCTGAATGTAGTGATTATGTTATTACCTGGAATATTGTATGAGGGGTATGTCTATAATACTCATACAATAAATGATATAAGTGACTTATCCGGCTGAAACTTATGCAGAAGATCTTTGTATTGGACATACCCATGGATGGGTAGGGCTGTCATAATCATTTAATTTTAAGTAGTTTACAACAATATGAAATGTGGTGATGATGAACATGGGCTAACTTGTCCAGCTCATTTGCTACACAATATATATCTGGACTCGCGCATGGTACTCTCCCAGTTTGATACTGTAATAACAAGGATCTTGGGAGATATGAAGGACACATTATGAGCTGTCAACATTAAATAAATTTACTAGTCAGTCATCCTTACTGTATCAAATCCTTACATAGGCACTGTGACCTACTAAAAATTAAACCCATAAATTACTTTTAGTTTATACAAATTTATTTGTGCTCGATTGCGAAACAAGTTCTTATAACTTATATTAATCACTCTCGAGACCTCATTCCTGATGGAATCCATAGCCACCAGGGAGAGAGAAGAAGCAACATGGAATTTAAATGCCTTGCCTAAGGACACAATCTTAACGGCTCCAGCGGGGCTCAAACTCCAGGCCTTTCGCACCTGAAGCGAACGCGCTACCATTGCGCTATCATGACTTTCACTAAAATTGCTTTTGTTTACTGACAAAACGGCATTTGTGTTCTCTGACACATTTTGTAACTTAACAGTTATATTTGTTATCTATGTATTTTGACAACAGTTTGTTCTTTATTTCAGGCAATGTATTATGTAAGAGAGATACTGCGAACCTAATATGACTTATGAGAGACGCACCAATATCTTAAATAAAGAAGTTTCATGGCAGCCCTCTGGGTGGTCACGGTGGTGTCACCAAGACCATATCATCAATCACCTTATGATACTGGTGGTATGGCCTTACTGAATATGTCAAGAACTACGTAAGTTCTCTCCAATATACATATAATAGCTTACACAACAACCATGTTCATGTGCAGCTACCCTGCTGATTAGCTATTAGCATATTTTTTTACAAACTAGTACAGGTTATATATAGCGGTCTTGTAGGATTTCCACTGGAGAAAATCAAATTGCCACCACTTTTTACCCCCCTCCCCCTGTCGATCCGGCTACCCCCCCCCCCCCAAACCCATTTATTTTGTTTTCTTTTTACATTTTATTGTGTTGCTCCATTCTCTGTTCTATTACAGTTGTTGCCATCTGTTTGCAATTGACTCAGTAATATTAGTATAATGGTCATGTACTATAAGTTAATATTATGCAAGGTATCCACATGAACAATGAATGTAAACAAATCTATCACCTAAATATTAACTGAAAACAGTGACAACAATTTTAAATAGCTTTTAATAATAATGAAACATTTAATTATTCCAGTACTCAGGGAAAATATTTTTGACAGACAGACACAGAGCTTGTCCCCTCTGAAAATGGACAAGCCGTAATTTATTATGCAAATTATTAGCGACGCCTCCTGGAGAGATTAGTCATTTTAGATTTGTGGAGGATAGTGCAATGATACAGACAGACAGAGACCCATTCCAGAGTCTCCTCTGGTTCTTTTACGTGCACTGTGTACAGCACCGACACAAGACTTCGGTTTAACGTCCCATCTGAAAGACTGTTAATTTTATTAGGGTCAGACGGGGGATCTAACCTGCGATCCCTGGATTACCAGTCCAGCGTGTTACCACTGGACTACATATCCGTCTGTAGAATTATTCAATTGTAGAGTAACTTTCTTAACCCATTTGATTCTGGATACCGTTCAAACAGTATATGCAAAGAATATAGAGCCATATCAGCCACCATGAAACATGTCGTCTGATCAAGCTCTATGC
>CM026401.1:5226229-5249562 GCA_014843695.1 Archivesica marissinica | reverse complement strand
ATTCTTTAAACCGAGGTCTCGTGTATCGGTGCAATACACCGGGAATGCAAAAGAACCATGGATGTTTCTGGAATTGAAGCGTCAGTTAGATCTATCTTGCATTATCTTCCAAACATGTTTGTTCGCAGTTTAGGCTTGCACCTTATTTGAGCTACATCGCCGGCGGACAGTTTACCTAACAACACATTTCCCGGGCACGCTCCAGCGGTTAAGGAGTACTTGGTGCACCAACCTCTGTAAGAAACTGCCAACTTTCTCATATAAATGAGACACGGCAAGAGCGGGGTTCGAACACGTGACCCTATCTTCCAGAAAAAATTAATTGCCTCATTCGAAATCCTTTGACTTTATCTGAGGTGATAATTAGTCTACAACCAATGAATGCAATTCTCTCATAGTATAATTATTCAATTCATACATATAAAACAGACACAGCGATTGGACATATACACAGGTTCGATCCCCCGTCTGACCCTAATAAAATAACAGTCTTTCAGATGGGACTTTAAACCGATGGCTCGTGTCGGTGCTGTACGTAAAAGAACCAGAGGAGACTCTGGAATTGGTCTCTCTCTGTATCATTGCACTATCCGCCACAAATCTAAAATGACCAATCTCTTCAGGAGGCTTCCCTCATATGGGCAACATGTAGCGACACTAAATAAACGTAAAACACACACACATATACCCTACTTCCTAGTAGGTCACTGTAACAAAATGAAAGTGACCATTTTAACTACTGTGTAGTTGGGGCCTCTTTACCAATGGGCTTCAGAACATTATGTCTATTATATGTATTGATTCTACATAGACGTGTGTGTATTTATGTCCAAGCATTATGGTAACTATTGTCTTGTTGTTGTACCACAATGTTATAATATAAGGTGTTAATAATAGCAGAGTAGATTGACGTCGCACAAGGGTATTATATTTGTTATTGTTGTAGTCGCTTCATGCCTGAACCGTGAGAGGTGTAGCTCAGGGGCGAAGATCCGGTTCATAACGATCAACATAACGAGCTGGGGCACGAGCCGACTGGGAGAGTTTGCCGGCGTGAGCTGGTGACCTCCATAGACTGGAGAGTGTCAGCGGGTAGCGGTAGCTGAGCAACATCGAGTCCGCCGTCAGTGGACAGGGTCCTTAGGACGCAGATAGTTAATAATCTTGTGAATTGTAAATCTTTGAAGTGTGCATTATAGCACTGTGACGGCCATACGTGCCAATGTTTATATAGGTGCATTATTGCCTAAAAATTCAAACCGAGTGTGGAAACGGCAGTTATTTAGATCTCGGAACTGTTAAATAAATTAACGGCATTACCAGCCGTAGACCGGACTCTATATTGGAAGCTAAGCCACCATCTGTGAAGAGCCAAACTATGGACAAACATACGTCTGCTACCATTCAGTGTCTTTGTTGCTAGTGTTGTTTGATGTATATTAAAATTTGTAAATATACTTAGTCTTTATGCATACACTTGATCCGGGTATCCGTGACCCTGAGAGAAGCGGGCCCTCGTGTCATTCTGTGACAGTCACCTGGTGTTCTATGATATCCGGGTATCCGTGACCCTGGGAGAAGCGGGCCCTCGTGTCATTCTGTGACAGTCACCTGGTGTTCTATGATACATTTGATCCTGGTATCCATGACCCTGGGAGAAGCGGGCCCTCGTGTCATTCTGTGACAGTCACCTGGTGTTCTATGATACACTTGATCCGGGTATCCGTGACCCTGGGAGAAGCGTGCCCTCGTGTCATTCTGTGACAGTCACCTGGTGTTCTATAATATCCGGGTATCCGTGACCCTGAGAGAAGCGGGCCCTCGTGTCATTCTGTGACAGTCACCTGGTGTTCTATAATACACTTGATCCGGGTATCCGTGACCCTGAGAGAAGCGGGCCCTCGTGTCATTCTGTGACAGTCACCTGGTGTTCTATAATATCCTGGTATCCGTGACCCTGGGAGAAGCGGGCCCTCGTGTCATTCTGTGACAGTCACCTGGTGTTCTATAATATCCGGGTATCCGTGACCCTGAGAGAAGCGGGCCCTCGTGTCATTCTGTGACAGTCACCTGGTGTTCTATGATACACTTGATCCGGGTATCCGTGACCCTGGGAGAAGCGGGCCTTCGTGTCATTCTGTGACAGTCACCTGGTGTTCTATAATATCCGGGTATCCGTGACCCTGAGAGAAGCGGGCCCTCGTGTCATTCTGTGACAGTCACCTGGTGTTCTATGATACACTTGATCCGGGTATCCGTGACCCTGGGAGAAGCTGGCCCTCGTGTCATTCTGTGACAGTCACCTGGTGTTCTATAATATCCGGGTATCCATGACCCTGGGAGAAGCGGGCCCTCGTGTCATTCTGTGACAGTCAACTGGTGTTCTATAATATCCGGGTATCCGTGACCCTGGGAGAAGCGGGCCCTCGTGTCATTCTGTGACAGTCACCTGGTGTTCTATAATATCCGGGTATCCGTGACCCTGAGAGAAGCTGGCCCTCGTGTCATTCTGTGACAGTCACCTGGTGTTCTTTAATATCCGGGTATCCATGACCCTGGGAGAAGCGGGCCCTCGTGTCATTCTGTGACAGTCACCTGGTGTTCTATAATATCCGGGTATCCATGACCCTGGGAGAAGCGGGCCCTCGTGTCATTCTGTGACAGTCACCTGGTGTTCTATGATATCCGGGTATACGTGACCCTGGGAGAAGCTGGCCCTCGTGTCATTCTGTGACAGTCACCTGGTGTTCTATAATACACTTGATCCGGGTATCCGTGACCCTAGGAGAAGAGGGCCCTCGTGTCATTCTGTGACAGTCACCTGTTGTTCTATAATACACTTGATCCGGGTATCCGTGACCCTGGAAGAAGCGGGCCCTCGCGTCATTCTGTGACAGTCACCTGGTGTTCTATAATATCCAGGTATCCGTGACCCTGGGAGAAGCGGGCCCTCGCGTCATTCTGTGACAGTCACCTGGTGTTCTATAATATCCTGGTATCCATGACCCTGAGAGAAGCGGGCCCTCGTGTCATTCTGTGACAGTCACCTGGTGTTCTATAATATCCAGGTATCCGTGACCCTGGGAGAAACGGGCCCTCGTGTCATTCTGTGACAGTCACCTGGTGTTCTATAATACACTTTATCCGGGTATCCATGACCCTGGGAGAAGCGGGCCCTCGTGTCGTTCTGTGACAGTCACCTGGTGTTCTATAATATCCGGGTATCCGTGACCCTGAGAGAAGCGGGCCCTCGTGTCATTCTGTGACAGTCACCTGGTGTTCTATAATATCCGGGTATCGGTGACCCTGGGAGAGGCGGGCCCTCGTGTCATTCTGTGACAGTCACCTGGTGTTCTATAATATCCGGGTATCCATGACCCTGGGAGAAGCGGGCCCTCGTGTCATTCTGTGACAGTCACCTGGTGTTCTATGATATCCGGGTATCCATGACCCTGAGAGAAGCGGGCCCTCGTGTCATTCTGTGACAGTCACCTGGTGTTCTATGATACACTTGATCCGGGTATCCGTGACCCTGGGAGAAGCGGGCCCTCGCGTCATTCTGTGACAGTCACCTGGTGTTCTATAATATCCAGGTATCCGTGACCCTGGGAGAAGCGGGCCCTCGCGTCATTCTGTGACAGTCACCTGGTGTTCTATAATATCCTGGTATCCATGACCCTGAGAGAAGCGGGCCCTCGTGTCATTCTGTGACAGTCACCTGGTGTTCTATAATATCCAGGTATCCGTGACCCTGGGAGAAACGGGCCCTCGTGTCATTCTGTGACAGTCACCTGGTGTTCTATAATACACTTTATCCGGGTATCCATGACCCTGGGAGAAGCGGGCCCTCGTGTCGTTCTGTGACAGTCACCTGGTGTTCTATAATATCCGGGTATCCGTGACCCTGAGAGAAGCGGGCCCTCGTGTCATTCTGTGACAGTCACCTGGTGTTCTATAATATCCGGGTATCGGTGACCCTGGGAGAGGCGGGCCCTCGTGTCATTCTGTGACAGTCACCTGGTGTTCTATAATATCCGGGTATCCATGACCCTGGGAGAAGCGGGCCCTCGTGTCATTCTGTGACAGTCACCTGGTGTTCTATGATATCCGGGTATCCATGACCCTGAGAGAAGCGGGCCCTCGTGTCATTCTGTGACAGTCACCTGGTGTTCTATGATACACTTGATCCGGGTATCCGTGACCCTGGGAGAAGCGGGCCTTCGTGTCATTCTGTGACAGTCACCTGGTGTTCTATAATATCCGGGTATCCGTGACCCTGAGAGAAGCGGGCCCTCGTGTCATTCTGTGACAGTCACCTGGTGTTCTATAATACACTTGATCCGGGTATCCGTGACCCTGGGAGAAGCGGGCCCTCGTGTCATTCTGTGACAGTCACCTGGTGTTCTATAATATCCTGGTATCCGTGACCCTGGGAGAAGCGGGCCCTCGTGTCATTCTGTGACAGTCACCTGGTGTTCTATAATATCCGGGTATCCGTGACCCTGAGAGAAGCGGGCCCTCGTGTCATTCTGTGACAGTCACCTGGTGTCTATGATACACTTGATCCGGGTATCCGTGACCCTGGGAGAAGCGGGCCTTCGTGTCATTCTGTGACAGTCACCTGGTGTTCTATAATATCCGGGTATCCGTGACCCTGAGAGAAGCGGGCCCTCGTGTCATTCTGTGACAGTCACCTGGTGTTCTATAATACACTTGATCCGGGTATCCGTGACCCTGGGAGAAGCTGGCCCTCGTGTCATTCTATGACAGTCACCTGGTGTTCTATAATATCCTGGTATCCGTGACCCTGTGAGAAGCGGGCCCTCGTGTCATTCTGTGACAGTCACCTGGTGTTCTATAATATCCGGGTATCCATGACCCTGGGAGAAGCGGGCCCTCGTGTCATTCTGTATCAGTCACCTGGTGTTCTATAATATCCAGGTATCCGTGACCCTGAGAGAGGCTGGCCCTCGTGTCATTCTGTGACAGTCACCTGGTGTTCTATAATATCCGGGTATCCGTGACCCTGGGAGAAGCGGGCCCTCGTGTCGTTATGTGACAGTCACCTGGTGTTCTATAATACACTTGATTCTGGTATCCATGACCCTGGGAGAAGCGGGCCCTCGTGTCATTCTGTGACAGTCACCTGGTGTTCTATAATATACGGGTATCCGTGACCCTGGGAGAAGCGGGCCCTCGTGTCATTCTGTGACAGTCACCTGGTGTTCTATAATATTCCGGTATCCATGACCCTGGGAGAAGCGGGCCCTCGTGTCATTCTGTGACAGTCACCTGGTGTTCTATAATATCCGGGTATCCGTGACCCTGAGAGAAGCGGGCCCTCGTGTCATTCTGTGACAGTCACCTGGTGTTCTATAATATACGGGTATCCGTGACCCTGGAGAAGCGGGCCTCGTGTCATTCTGTGACAGTCACCTGGTGTTCTATAATATCCGGGTATCCATGACCCTGGGAGAAGCGGGCCCTCGTGTCATTCTGTGACAGTCACCTGGTTTCTATAATATACGGGTATCCGTGACCCTGGGAGAAGCGGGCCCTCGTGTCATTCTGTGACAGTCACCTGGTGTTCTATAATATCTGGGTATCCATGACCCTGGGAGAAGCGGGCCCTCGTGTCATTCTGTGACAGTCACCTGGTGTTCTATAATATCCGGGTATCCATGACCCTGGGAGAAGCGGGCCCTCGTGTCATTCTGTGACAGTCACCTGGTGTTCTATGATATCCGGGTATACGTGACCCTGGGAGAAGCTGGCCCTCGTGTCATTCTGTGACAGTCACCTGGTGTTCTATAATACACTTGATCCGGGTATCCGTGACCCTAGGAGAAGAGGGCCCTCGTGTCATTCTGTGACAGTCACCTGTTGTTCTATAATCACTTGATCCGGGTATCCGTGACCCTGGAAGAAGCGGGCCCTCGCGTCATTCTGTGACAGTCACCTGGTGTTCTATAATATCCAGGTATCCGTGACCCTGGGAGAAGCGGGCCCTCGCGTCATTCTGTGACAGTCACCTGGTGTTCTATAATATCCTGGTATCCATGACCCTGAGAGAAGCGGGCCCTCGTGTCATTCTGTGACAGTCACCTGGTGTTCTATAATATCCAGGTATCCGTGACCCTGGGAGAAACGGGCCCTCGTGTCATTCTGTGACAGTCACCTGGTGTTCTATAATACACTTTATCCGGGTATCCATGACCCTGGGAGAAGCGGGCCCTCGTGTCATTCTGTGACAGTCACCTGGTGTTCTATGATATCCGGGTATCCATGACCCTGAGAGAAGCGGGCCCTCGTGTCATTCTGTGACAGTCACCTGGTTTCTATAATATCCGGGTATCCGTGACCCTGAGAGAAGCGGGCCCTCGTGTCATTCTGTGACAGTCACCTGGTGTTCTATAATATCCGGGTATCGGTGACCCTGGGAGAGGCGGGCCCTCGTGTCATTCTGTGACAGTCACCTGGTGTTCTATGATATCCGGGTATCCATGACCCTGAGAGAAGCGGGCCCTCGTGTCATTCTGTGACAGTCACCTGGTGTTCTATAATATCCGGGTATCCATGACCCTGAGAGAAGCGAGCCCTCGTGTCATTCTGTGACAGTCACCTGGTGTTCTATAATACATTTGATCCTGGTATCCATGACCCTGGGAGAAGCTGGCCCTCGTGTCATTCTGTGACGGTCACCTGGTGTTCTATAATATTTGGACCAATTAATAATCATATAATATAAATAGTATCATATTGTCATTTAATGCATTTTATTCCAGATGATTATACAGCAATTCATTGCATAAAAACCTGTAATAAAATGTATCAAGTAAGAATATTGATATTATATGATTATTAGTTTGCTCCAAATACTGTAGGAAGTTTGTTGAGTGTACAATTGTGTTCAGTGTTCACGGACAATTTGCTCGAATTTGTATGTATGTTCCATTAATGTCAAACCCCTTGCAGGGACCTATGCATGTTTTCCTTGTCAGGCCTAGCCGACATATGCCGTTAACGAGTATTAAGCAATGAGTGTGAGGTGCCTTGCTCAATGACACTACATAGTGGCCTGACCGAGTATCGAACCCGGGACCTTCGACTCAAAATCTAACGTTCTACCACTGGACCACGGACGCCACACTTTTGACAATTGCATGGTCAACATCTTTGTGTGTTTTACGTTTATTTATCGTCGCTACCGGTGACGAGCGACACCTCCTGAAGAGATTAGTCATATTAGATTTTGGAGAATAGTGATATGATACAGACAGAGACCCATTCCAGAGTCTCCTCTGGGTCTTTTACGTGCACGGTGTAAATCACCGATACCTCGGTTTAACGTCCCATCTGAAAGACTGTTGATTTTATTAAGGTCAAACGGGGGATCGAACCTGCGACCCCTGGATTACCTGCCCAGTGTGTTACCATTGGACTACAGATCCGTGTAGGTCAACATCGGCTGATATCGCCGTACATTGCCGAGTGTCGCCTATTCGATCTCCGTACATTGCCGAGTGTCGCCTATTCGATCGCCGTACATTGCCGAG
The DNA here is from genome assembly GCA_014843695.1 of Archivesica marissinica. Classification (NCBI taxonomy): domain Eukaryota; kingdom Metazoa; phylum Mollusca; class Bivalvia; order Venerida; family Vesicomyidae; genus Archivesica; species Archivesica marissinica. Next base: position 5,242,006 of record CM026401.1, on the reverse strand, counting down.
TGTCGCCTATTCGATTACGTAATCTCATAACCTAATACGAATATGACCGAAGTTGGACGCATGCGCGATGCTAACACATTTGTTTGCTTACGACTGCTAAACTCCTGTAGCTTTATTTATTTTCGCCTCCGCTGAGGCATGTGTGTGACTGGTTTCTCTAGTCCGGGCTCTTAGGTCCAAAGTATGGCAAAATCATTACACGAGTGACAAAAGCGCCAAAATCGGTACAGATGGTCCTTAGGGCATATTGAACCATTTCAGAAGGGGTGCTCACACCAAAACATGCTACGAGTGGAAATACAGCCACTTTTCCAAAATGGCCGCCATGATTTATGCATATGGAATATCTCAGCTTCTATAATAGTTACAATGTAAAATTTGGGGTCTATTTGTACATAATTGGGGTCAAGGAGTACATTAAAATAGTTTCTAAACCTCAAAACTAAGTATTTGTAAAGATATTTTAGGTATAGTTGTGAAATGACATAATATCAGCTCAAATATAGACTGTGCACATGGACTGTGAAGTAATTCAAAGTGATGTTGCAGATTTGCAATTGGTACACAAATCAACTATTTACAGTATGCAACATATAAATAAATCAAATATAAAAATGGTTAACTGTAACCATCCATATACACTTTATTGCTTATGAAGATAATTATACCTTTGCTCATGTATCATGTGTATGTATTATTGCTGAATGGTGTGAATAGTTTAGGAGCGTAAGATAACATCTTCAATCTAGGAATAACAAGTCCTTTATAGACAAATGTTTATGTAGCATGTTCTCATTAATATAAGGTGCACATTCAATGCTTCAAAGTTATTGTCCAAAGTCACAAAGTCCACCACAGTGGCATAAAGCTGTGCATGATAGTCCTGCATTTTGGCATCGGCACTTTTTTGTGCACAAGGGCTGTGCCTTGCAACCACACTTTAACAGTTCTCTACAGGCCTTAGCCGCCTCTGGCAGTAGAGTCCACAGTGGTTCCCATGACCTTGCAGTTTTGCTCCACCCAAAGCCTTCTGAGATAGGAACACTCTGCTGGGTCTGAAGGCTGGTGGTCCAGATACTAGCCTGATACACAGCTCTGTTGGCATGCTGCAGGAGGGCTGCCTGTAGCAACAACAAATAAAAACAGAACATGAAGTATGTGCATACAAGTTCAATTACAATAACTAAAATGCTAAAGAAGTATTTCTAATACATCACCTGTGAAGGGGGGATGTTCTCCATTGACAATGACCCTTTGGAGAAGAGCTCCTTCCGCAGATCATTCACCATGACCACACTGGTTGTCTTGTCATATAGAATGCACGTGAATCTTTCAAGGAGCTCAAATGTTGCACAGGTTGAATCTAGGGGCTGGGTAGGCTGTTCTACCATGTTGATGAAAGCCTCTGCAACCTCTGGATGCACATTCCAAGCTTCCCAGGCTGACTTCTTTCCTTTTCCACGAAACTGTGAAGTTGTGTCACACCCAGTGTATGCATGGAAGCTAGGCAAAGCCATAGACTTCACCGCTCCCAGATTCTCACATATTGTGTTGATGCTGACACATCCTGGAGTCTGCCTCTTCATGATCACATTGCTGCATGTCTTCACCAGGTCCACAAGACATAACCAATGGACCTGAAACACACCAGTATAATTCTATTGGTGGCAATATAATTTAATACCTAAGTATTATTTTTTAAAGTTTGGTGTAACAACACATATAGATGCACATTCTATGTACAATACTATGATAGTATGAAGGTTGTCACTAACCAGCTGTGATGTAGACCTCCTTTCTTGGACCATAATCACAGGATGCAACCTTCGTTGTCAGCAGGCCAAAGAGCTCTTCCTTGTTTGTGGGATCCCTAAGGAAATCTGCGAAGTTGCCTGGCATCTTTGTCTTCTCTCCTACTTTTCTACGGACACCCTTTCCCCGTTTCTCTCTAGTTGCCTCTTTGATGCTGTCTGCTTGATATGTGTCCCACACTATGTCAATCCTATCACAGTCCTGCAGTTGCCGCTTGGTCCATGGCAGAAATACATTATCTGCATAGTCTCCAAATGTTGCAGCATTGCTTGTGGGAAGTGAATGGACAATGGCAGCACCGTCAAAGATCTTCACTTGAAAGGAGGTAGGAGGTTCGGGCTGGGATTATTTGTCCAGTAGGCACAACAACTGTGATTTTTGGCTTGGAATATAGAGTTTTCCATGCTCAGACAAAGCCGGTGGCCATGGATGGTTCTCGTGACCGAAAAATTCATCAAGGTCACCATCTCGGAACTTGCTTGCAATGTACAACTGGCTGAAGAGATTGCAATCACTCTTCAGGCAAGTCACCTGCTGTCTTGCTTTTTTTGCTGTCTTCGGTTGGGATCTCTTGAAAAGAGGCAAATAGTTCTTCTTGATGCTCGTTTGGATGGAGACATTCCTGTCCATGATAACACCTTTGACAAACTGTTGGTACTGTGTTGCTCCCACATGTTCAATGGTACGGATTGTGGATATCACAGATTCACTGACACAGTTCCTTGTGTCCAGGACAAGCAGCTCAGGGCATTTGTCAAGGAATGGGTTTCCCATGTCTGCAATGGTATTGCACAAGTCGTTTACTTGCTTTTGGAATTTTGCTTGCCATGAAGGACTCTGTTCATGCTGTTGAGAGCTGCCTGATGATCCATGTTCCATGCAGTGGGACTCAAACTCCTCAAGAACTCTTGCTTGCTCAGGTCCTGCTACCATCCATCTTCTGAATGCCACTGGATTTTCAGTGAGTCCAACCGCTCCTCCCATGCCTTTCACTTGTTCATTATTTTGTTCATGGGCTTGATCCAGAGGCATGCAGGAGAACCTGTTTGCTGTTTTGGGGAACACCCATAATTGTGCAAATTCCTCTTTGATGTTTTCTGGCAGAGACTGCATGTCGCGAATGTGGACTGGTATCCATCTGGAGTAGTTTGTCCGGTCCAGCGCAAAGAACCATGGTACCAGTGCCTCCAAAGTCTTCACATATATCTCAAAGTTTCGGGTACGGTGGGCACGTATGAACATGAGGACATATAGCTCAAATTCCATGATCAGGTTCCAGTACTGGAAAGTAGGGCTCTCCTTTATCATGTCCTCTTTCCACTTGTCAATGTCATCTCCAGCGCCATCTCTTTCTGTCACAAGTTCCCATGCCTCTCTTTGAAGCTTACTCAATGTAAGCACTGTGACCTGATGAGCATGTCTAGTCTTTGTTAGGTGTGATGCCTTCAAAAAGGAATCAGCTGTACCTGAGGTGGCTACTCCAGCTTCAGACAATGCATTTGTCCAACCTGATCCCTCAATGAATTCTCCAATGCCATGCCACAGTGCCATTTCTACATGGAGACCTCCAAACATCACGACAAAGTGTTGCTCACCATGTGTCTCGGGGTAACGCCATTGCACAAACTTTGCCAAGGCAAATAATGGCTGGTCAAATGCCATCACTGGGGTCTGGCCAGGATTGAGGTAGGATGTGATGTCTTTTTGGATGTCTAGTCCATGTTTTACCATGGCAAATGTTGCAGCCTTTTCGTAGAAGAGAGGCAACAGAACACTCAGTGCAGTAGGGTCTGTTGGTTGTACCTGTGTGGATGCATGAAAGCCAGCCCAAGAAATGTAATCTTCTTTCTCCAGGTTCTCTTTGATAAGCAATTGGATGGCATGTTTGGTCCATTTTCTTTCTTCTTCTCTGGCTTCCAGCAAATCACACTTTGTGTCTGTAAGTGTTGCTTCTGATACTGCCAGTTCTGCAGTCTTGCAGGCCACAGCAGGGACAGTTGTGTAGCCCCCAGGAAGGCAATGCTTGTCAGAACATCCTGGCTCAATTACAACTGGATCCCTGCAGATTCCGTGTTTTGATACAGTGGGGAACTGAAACACACTAATCCCTGTTCCATGGAAAGACCCCTCAGCTGTGGTTGAGGAGGGGTTGTGGTCTATATTGTCAAGGGCCCCGACTGTGAACAGATTTTTTCTCAGCAGGACTGGGCAAACTATGCCCTCTTCCATGAAGCGCTTACATACTGAAGAAGCTAGCTTGTTTTCTGTTTCAACAGTATGTTTGTAGCTAACGCTTATGCCAAGCTTGTGCCACGTGTTGACCATTTTCTTGCTCCTTGTCTGGGTGTGAGTGCTAATGGCAATGTACAATGGGAGAGGTGGTTCACGTGCATTACAATGTCGAGGCTTGGTAGTCATGGATGTTTTGTCCTTGGCATTGAAGTATATCAGTTGTGAAATCGTAAGGCAGGCTTGAGAAACTATGGCATCTTGGTGCTGTGCATTTGGACCATTCAGAAGCATTGCAACCAATGTCTTTAGACTGGCTGGAACACTTTTCTCCTGACAGTCAGAAGGAAATTGTCCTTGAAATTTAAATCCATCCCATTCAAACATGTCTCTTCTGATTGCTTTGACCACTTTAGCTGTTGATAGGGCCTCGGATTGAAAGTTGCAGGTTTCAAGCTGTTCTTTTAGAAGCGTTTGGAGTCCTTTGTTGAAAACAAACAATATATTTCTCCCATCTGTTTGCTCCTGGCACTCCCCAGGGAAGGTTTCAATGATGGTTTCTTTCAGTCTGGTTTTGTTTATTTGTTTGTTGATGCCCGCATCTCTCAGAGAGCTCTCATACATTGAGTGTAGGTCTGCCAGCTTGAATATATATTTTCCTTCCTCAATATCACTTTCAATCTGAGCCACTAGTTCTGCAAATATTATTGCTTGAAGGAGTCTTTCTTGTTCAGTAGGATGTGAACAGCCAGGCAAAGTTTGTGCACTTCTGTATTTGTTCCTGTATCTGGTGAGACATTCCAAATGATATTTAGCTTCAATTGCCACTAGGTCTCCTCCTGATATACTTGCAAGTAGAGTCGTATCTTGAAGTTTGATAGCCATCTTGCGGAGATCTTCATCAAGTTTTTGTGTTGTACATTCATGGAGCTTGCCACTTCCTTCACAGCAAAACATGCAAAGCTCTCTATTCAGTTCTCCGGTAGCTAGACGCTTTGACTTTCTACTCTCAGGGGTTGTTTCTTGTTTTCTTTTTCTCTCTCTTTGTTCTTGAGCTTTCTTCAACTTTGAAGGAGCAAACTTCAGGTGACATGATTTGTGCCATTTTGCTCTGTGTTCTAGGAAAAGTTCTGCTGAAGTGTCTTTGAGTTCCAATTGAACTGGCATGGAACCCAGTTCATGGTACTGTTGAACTGTATGGAGGAAATTAGAGTAAACATCATGTCCATTTCTTTGGAGGCTGTCTGCTGGACATTTCAAGTCCCCACCACCTTGACCGCATATGACGCACACTTCCCAATTCATTCTTCTATTCTACCCTGAAATAGAAGATAAAGCACTAGACAGGCATATCTATGACCCTGGCAGGCAGGTGTACAGTAACCTTAAACATGCTGGAATACCCCCACCTGCCAGAACCTATATACTAAAAGTGGTTATAGATACAGAAGTTAGTTTCTACCAGAGCTACTATAATGGTTTCTACAAAAAGCTAAAGCTTCTAAGCTGCTATATCTAATACCTTTCTAACGATTTCCTAGATTTTTTTGTATGCCTCCACCAAGAGATTTAGGAATATAGCCAAACAAATGCATCAACTCATTCATGTGTCCAGATAGAAAACAGTTATATAACATAGCACATAGAAATATAAGCATAACAAGACGGACGGACGGACGGACGGGTGAACGCACGCATGGATGGACGGATGCACAGACATACAACACACAATTATAATGCCTCCTCCACTGAAGTGGGCGGAGGCACCAAAATGGACACAGTGATAATGCAACAGATAAAATACATGCACCTCAGAAAGATGATGTTGTCAGCATGAAGCTATTGGCATCACATTCATCATGGGCATGGTGAATTGAATGAACAAAATAATGGACCAACTGAAAGATGGATAGGACAACCTGAATAATTACTCAATTATATTACTCACCATTGTAACATAGAGTGTTTATGCCAAGTTTGCAATTTGTTTCCAAACAAACATAACCTGATGTTGTTGTATTTTGCTGTGTATAATTATCAGAATTAAGCCAAATTGATTAAATATTCATTTAAGAGCATTGGGAACCATTCCAGTGTAATCCTTGCCCTCCAAAATGTACAAATAGACACCAAATGTGTCCCTGTAGCTGCTATATGTGCGAAGATATTAAAAATATATGGATTTTGGCGGCCATTTTGAAAAAATGGCTGTATTTCTGCTCATAACTGGAGTTGACATGAGCACCCCTTCTGGAATGAATTTTAATGACCTAAGGAACATCTGTACCAAATTTGGCGCTTTTGTCACTCGTGTAACGGTTTTTCACCTAAGAGCCCTGACTACTCTAAGTAGTTTATGTTGACTGTAACGATGCTTATGCAGACATCCGCCAAGGCATGTGGACGACTGGTTTCTCTAAGTAGTTTATGTTGACTGTTACGATGCTTATGCAGACATCCGAAGAGGCATCCTCTTTCTCCCCGGTGTGACTAGTTCTGTATCCATTCGTTCGAAGGCGGTGCCTTTTAGGGCCACATTCACCACCATTTGTCAGCTCACAGTAGCAAGAATAGATATATATGGATGACATTTGTATGGTGCCTTAACCCTTATCATGCCAATCTAAACTAACGTCGCTTTTGCAAACAGCATTATTGAGCCAGATCAGACGGCGACGGCACATTCTTGATCAGGCTCTATGCTGTTTGCTATTCGGATAGTGGAGCTAAATCTGTATTGTCTGGATAACAAACAACATCGATCCTGATCAAACGCGGCGTTGCGGCGCGGCTGATCAGGATCTATGTTGTTTGTACATTCCGTCCAATTTATTCGGCAGGTTAAGTGTTAATATGGTTGTTGTAATTGTCAATATTTGGTACTTTGAAGAGTTTCAAGAGTTTATTTCGAAATACAATGGGCAATATGCCCATGAGTACACATTATATACACATTACATACTTTCAAACGTAAACATTGGCACTGTGTGCCTTGTGTAAATATGTAATATAATTATATTTAATTATGAATGTATGTAAATTATGTCTGTAATAATAAATGATCACGATTGTCTAGTACAAAACATTCGGGTGCCTAGTACAATAGCGGTCGTTGAACGATGCCGTCTGGGAAATAGATTGAAGCTTAGTTAACGATGACAACTTGGCTTGAATCTTTGCACAAATGCGTCATAGTCGTTGTAAAAAAGTAAGCAAAAACATATTTTATCGACAAAGTTAATTTACAGAAATAATAACTATAACATAATTATGTCGATCGTGGGAATCACGCATTCAGTTTTGCACAGACACACCGTTTCTGTTTGAGTTGGGACTGATGGTTGCGCTTGTACGGTGACGGTTTTGAGAAAGCAAAGTGACATCGAACGCAGCGATATACTCATCGTTTGTAACTTTTATAATATCTTTTAAGCAAACTTTCAATCGGACATACATGAGAGTTAAGATGGAGGTCTTACATCGTACGCAAATTATAATTGTTGGCATATTATGTGTAATGAACGGGGGAATAAAATGCGGCCCTTTGTCGGAAGGTCAGGGCACGTCTGTGGCATTAATGGACGGACAGAAGCTTGTAGAAATGGGTCGGAAAATGGACAAACCTTTGTTGACATTAATTGGAATGGTGATACAGAATCTTGATAAATGTTCAGACTGGACGGCGTGGACGGAATGTGGTGCCCCTAAATCGGGTTACTTTGGGACTCGGAATCGCACCCGAAACTGCAGGGTAGATAGATCCACTACTACAGCGTCGCATGCAGACACTGTCAAACATGTCACTATGGAAACAGATTATCGCATTTGTGAAAGCTTCTGTCCGGATGGCTACAATGTGACACAGCATGGATTTTGTGTGAAGTACTACGATACGACATCAACCCACTCCGATGCACAGGGGCAGTGTAAATCTGATGGTGGTAACGTAATTAATATAGATAGTGAAGTTAAGTTCGGCGATGTGAAAGTCATTCTCAATGGAACTACGCATTCCTTCATCTGGATCGACGGACGACGCAAGGACGCTAGCTCTCCATGGGTGTACCATTACGGACAGACAGATGGATTCTCAAAATGGATATATGGGGAACCGGATGATTCAGGAGAGGCGTGTATGGTGCTAAACTTTGTTTTCTTATGGATTGATTTAATCTGCACCAGAGCAATTGGATTTATGTGTGAAATAACTGCCGACTGATATCAAAGTTATGCTTTACACATGACAGCGCTTGTCGTAGAATGTTCTTGTATAGATAGCTGGCGTATTGTACCATTATTGTCACGTCCATTTAGGCTGTTTACAGTTGACAATCATTTTGCGGAAATACAAACAGCACTGAAGTACTTTGTGTTTAAATAAGTTTACAACAATACAATTATAATTATTTGTGTTGTGTATGGAATGGAGAACAAACTATTTGAAGGATTATATTAATGTAGATTATGTATATTATATTGATGTAGATTATGTAGATTCTATTGTTGTAGATTACGTAGATTATATTGATGTAGATTCTGTCGATTCTATTGATGTAGATTCTGTCGATTTTATCAATGTAGATTATGTAGAATGTATTGATGTAGATTATGTCGATTTATTGATGTAGATTATGTAGATGATATTGATGTAGATTTTGTCGATTATATTAATTTAGATTATGTAGATTCTATTGATGTAGATTATGTAGATTATATTGATGTAGATTATGTCGATTCTATTGATGTAGATTATGCAGATTATATTGATGTAGTTCCCTTATACCATGTTCAATGCTTACGGAAGATCCCGTTCACCTTATATCAGGTTCCATTCTCACGAAATTTCCCGTTCCCTTATATCATGTTCCATGCTCACGGAATGTCCCGTTCCCGTATATCATGTTCAATGCTCACGGAATGTCCCGTTCCCTTATATCATGTTCCATGCTCACGGAATGTCCCATTCCCTTATATAATGTTCCATGCTCACGGAATGTCCCGTTCCCGTATATCATGTTCCATGCTCACGGAAGATCCAGTTCCATTATATCATGTTCCATGCTCACGGAAGATCCAGTTCCTTTATATCATGTTTCATGCTCACGGAAGATCCAGTTCCATTATATCATGTCCCATGCTCACGGAATGTCCCGTTACCTTATATCATGTTCCATGCTCACGGAATGTCCCATTCCTTTATATCATGTTCAATGCTCACGGAATGTCCCGTTCCCGTATATCATGTTCCATGCTCACGGAAGATCCCGTTCACATTATATCATGTTCCATGCTCACGGAATGTCCCGTTCCTTTATATCATGTTCCATGCTCACGGAATATCCAGTTCCCGTATATCATGTTCCATGCTCACGGAATGTCTCGTTCCCGTATATCATGTTCCATGCTCATGGGATGTCACGTTCCCTTATATAATGTTCCATGCTCACGGCATGTCCCATTCCCTTATATCATGTTCCATGCTACCGGAATGTCACGTTCCTTTATATCATGTTCCATGCTCACGGAATGTCCCGTTTCCTTATATCGTGCTCCATGCTCACGGAAGATCCAGATCCATTATATCATGTCCCATGCTCATGGAATGTCCCGTTCCCGTATATCAGGTTCCATGCTCACGGAATGTCCCGTTTCCTTATATCATGTTCCATGCTCACGGAATGTCTCATTCCCTTATATCATGTTCCACGCTCACGGAATGTCCCGTCCCGTATATCATGTTCCATGCTCACGGAATATCCCGTTCCCGTATATCATGTTCCATGCTCACGGACTGTTCCGTTCCCTTATATCATGTTCCATGCTCACGGAATGTCACGTTCCCTTATATCATGTTCCATGCTCACGGAATGTCACGTTCCCGTATATCATGTTCCATGCCAACGGAATGTCACGTTCCCTTATATCATGTTCCATGCTCACGGAATGTTCCGTTCCTTTATATCATGTTCCATGCTCACGGAAGGTCCCGTTCCCGTATATCATGTTCCATGCTCACGAAATGTCACGTTCCTTTATATCATGTTCAATGCTCACGGAATGTTCCGTTCCCTAATATCATGTTCCATGCTCACATAATGTCCCGTTCCCTTATATAATGTTCCATGCTCACGGAATGTTCCGTTCCCTTATATCATGTTCCATGCTCACAGAATGTCCCATTCCCGTATATCATGTTCCATGCTCATGGCATGTCCCGTTCCTTTATATCATGTTCCATGTTCACGGAATGTCCCGTTCCCATATTTCATGTTCCATGCTCATGGAATGTCCTTTTCCTTTATATCGTGTTCCATGCTCACGGAATGTCCCGTTCCCGTATATCATGTTCCATGCTCATGGAATGTCAGGGTCCCTTATATCATGTTCCATGCTCATGGCATGTCGCGTTCCTTTATATCATGTCCCATGCTCACGGAATGTCCCGTTCCATTATATCATGTTCAATGCTCTCGGAATGTTCCGTTCCCTTATATCATGTTCCATGCTCACAGAATGTCCCGTTCCCTTATATAATGTTCCATGCTCACGGAATGTTCCGTTCCCTTATATCATGTTCCATGCTCACATAATGTCCCGTTCCCGCATATCATGTTCCATGCTCATGGCATGTCCCGTTCCTTTATATCATGTCCCATGCTCACGGAATGTCCCGTTCCATTATATCATGTTCCATGCTCATGGAATGTCCCGTTCCATTATATCATGTTCCATGCTCACGGAATGTCCCGTTCCATTATATCATGGTCAATGCTCACGGAATGGCACGTTCCCTTATATCATGTTCCATGTTCACGGAATGTCCCGTTCCTTTATATCATGTTCCATGCTCATCGCATGTCCCGTTCCTTTATATCATGTCCCATGCTCACGGAATGTCCCGTTCCATTATATCATGTTCCATGCTCACGGAATGTTCCGTTCCCTTATATCATGTTCCATGCTCACATAATATCCCGTTCCCGTATATCATGTTCCATGCTCATGGCATGTCCCGTTCCCTTATATCATGTTCCATGCTCACATAATGTCCCGTTCCCGTATATCATGTTCCATGCTCATGGCATGTCCCGTTCCCTTATATCATGTGCCATGCTCACGGAATGTCCCGTTCCTTTATATCATGTTCCATGCTCACGGAATGTCCCGTTCCCTTACATCATGTTCCATGTTTACGGAATGTCCCGTTACCGTATATCATGTTCCATGCTCACGGAATGTCCCGTTCCCGTATATCATGTACCATGCTCATGGCATGTCCCGTTCCTTTATATCATGTTCCATGCTCACGGAATGTCCCGTTCCTTTATATCATGTTCCATGCTCATTGCATGTCCCGTTCCTTTATATCATGTTCCATGCTCATGGCATGTCCCGTTCCTTTATATCATGTTCCATGCTCACGGAATGTCCCGTTCCCGTTTATCATGTCCCATGCTCACGGAATATCCCGTTCCTTTATATCATGTTCAATGCTCACGGAATGTACCGTTCCCGTATATCATGTTCAATGCTCATGGAATTTTCCGTTCCCTTATATCATGTTCCATGCTCACGGAATGTCCCGTTCCTTTATATCATGTTCCATGCTCACGGAATGTCACGTTCCATTATATAATGTTCCATGCTCACGGAATGTCTCGTTCCTTTATATCATGTTCAATGCTCACGGAATGTCCCGTTCCCTTATATAATGCTCCATGCTCATGGAATGTCACGTCCCCTTATATCATGTTCCATGCTCACGGAATGTCATGTTCCCTTATATCATGTTCCATGCTCACGGAATGTCACGTTCCCTTATATCATGTTTCATGCTCACGGAAGGTCCAGTTCACTTATATCATGTCCCATGCTCACGGAAGGTCCCAGTTCTATTATATCATGTTCCATGCTCATGGCATGTCCCGTTCCTTTATATCATGTTCCATGCTCATGGCATGTCCCGTTCCTTTATATCATGTTCCATGCTCACGGAATGTCCCGTTCCCGTATATCATGTCCCATGCTCACGGAATATCCCGTTCCTTTATATCATGTTCAATGCTCACGGAATGTACCGTTCCCGTATATCATGTTCAATGCTCATGGAATTTTCCGTTCCCTTATATCATGTTCCATGTTCACGGAATGTCCCGTTCCTTTATATCATGTTCCATGCTCACGGAATGTCACGTTCCATTATATAATGTTCCATGCTCACGGAATGTCTCGTTCCTTTATATCATGTTCAATGCTCACGGAATGTCCCGTTCCCTTATATAATGCTCCATGCTCATGGAATGTCACGTCCCCTTATATCATGTTCCATGCTCACGGAATGTCATGTTCCCTTATATCATGTTCCATGCTCACGGAATGTCACGTTCCCTTATATCATGTTTCATGCTCACGGAAGGTCCAGTTCACTTATAGCATGTCCCATGCTCACGGAAGGTCCCAGTTCTATTATATCATGTTCCATGCTCACGGAATGTCACGTTCCTTTATATCATGTTCCATGCTCACGGAATGTCCCGTTCCCGTATATCATGTCCCATGCTCACGGAAGGTCCCAGTTCCATTATATCAAGTTCCATGCTCACGGAATGTCCAGTTCCCTTTTATGAGAATAAAGCGTTTTCAATAGTGTGTGTAATACTTTGTCGGTAATAAATTTACTGCATGTTTTGTGTCAATCTGTGGTCGTATTGTGTGGTCTCCGTGGCCGAGTGGTTAAGGTTATTGACTTATCACGTATCTATAAATGTTGTACGTTCGAATCCTAGTAACAGCAACATCAGCAGTAATGACAGCTTCTCCAGTAAAACCAGCAGTAGAAGCAGCAGCCGTAGTAGAGACAATGTTACCAGTAACACCAGCAGCAACAACGGCAGTAGTAGGTGCCCCCGATACGTTGCTGGGTAAAGTTGTTGTTTAAAGTCACAAATCGCACGCTTTTTTATGCAATTGTCAATAATACGAAATTGTGCATTAGTACCGTTTTTGTTCCATTGATTGAAGAGAAACGACATTAAGACATGTTTAACTAGGCTGTCCGATTAGCGCAGTGGTTAGCGCGCTCGCTTCTCACCAATGCAATCCGGGTTCGATCCTCGGACCGGGAAGTATGTGAGATGGTACGGTGGTCGCAATATCGGACAGGTGGATTTTCTCCGGGTACTCCGGGTACTCCGGTTTCCTCCCACACGAATGACCACAGTTACGCTTTCACCCGCGCCAACGAGAGTGATTAATATAAGTTGTTAGAACTTGCTTCACAATCGTTGTAAAATAAATAATTTTAAACTTTAATACATGTTTACCAGAACGTTTGAACTATTTAGTGTCATTTACAGATTAAAATGCATCGTAAATATAAGGAAGAACATCACAACAATCAACGCAACATATGCTGAATTTATTTCTTATTTTCAAACATGACGACTTAAAAAAAACAAAATGGTCGGGCCGCAAGTTCTAACAACATTACCTTCATTGTTGCGGATGACAGTCTGCAACTCACCTAAGTTATTTTAATCGAAGTTATTCAATGTGCACACGTTCGTTGTATCGGGTATAGACGGCGGTAGCAACTAGATATCTGACCCGGCAACAAGCTGGGCTGCCAATCTAATGATCACAGGTTCGATTATCCACTTGATCAATATAATATTAACAGTCTTTTTTTGGTCTTTAAACCGAGGTCTCATGTATCTGTGCTATACTTTAAACCGAGGTCTCGTGTATCTGTGCTATACTTTAAACCGAGGTATTATGTATCGGTGCTATACTTTAAAACTAGGTCTCGTGTATCGGAGCTATACTTGAAAACTAGGTCTCGTGTAACCATGCTATTCTTTAAACCGAGGTATTATGTATCGGTGCTATACTTTGAACAGAGGTCTCATGTATCTGTGCTATACTTTAAACCGAGGTCTCGTGTATCTGTGCTATACTTTATACCGAGGTCTCGTGTATCGGCGCTATACTTTAAACCGAGGTCTCGTGTATCGACGCTATGTTTAAACCGAGGTCTCGTGTATCTGTACTATACTTTAAACCGAGGTCTCGTGTATCGGCGCTATACTTTAAACCGAGGTCTCATGTATCTGTGCTATACTTTAAACCGAGGTCTTGTGCATCGGCGCTATACTTTAAACCGAGGTCTCATGTATCTGTGCTATACTTTAAACCGAGGTCTCATGTATCTGTGCTATACTTTAAACCGAGGTATTATGTATCTGTGCTATACGTTATTGTAGTAATGTATGTAAATATCGTGAGATAGTGGATATATCTTGTAGGAATGTACGTATATATGGTGATATAGCGTGTATATCTTGTAGTAAGGTGCGTATATATAGTGAGATAGTGGATACATCTTGTAGGAATGTACGTAGATATGGTGATATAGTGTGTAGATCTTGTAGTAAGGTGCGTATATATAGTGAGATAGTGGATACATCTTGTAGGAATGTACGTAGATATGGTGATATAGTGTGTAGATCTTGTAGCAATGTTTGTAGATATGGTGATATAACGCGTATATCTTGTAGTAATGTATGTAAATATTGTGAGATAGTGGATATATCTTGTAGGAATGTACGTATATATGGTGAGATAGTGTGTATATCTTGTAGAAATGTATGTATATATGGTGAGATAGTGGATATATATTGTTGTAATATATGCAGATATGGTGATATAGTGTGTATATATTGTAGTAATGTATGTAGATATGGTGATATAGCGTGCATATCTTGTAGTAAGGTGCGTATATATAGTGAGATAGTGGATACATCTTGTAGGAATGTACGTAGATATGGTGATATAGCGTGTATATCTTGTAGTAAGGTGCGTATATATAGTGAGATAGTGGATACATCTTGTAGGAATGTACGTATATATGGTGATATAGTGTGTAGATCTTGTAGCAATGTTTGTAGATATGGTGATATAACGCGTATATCTTGTAGTAATGTATGTAAATATTGTGAGATAGTGGATATATCTTGTAGTAATATATGTAGATTTGGTGAGAAAGTGTGTATATTTAGTAGCAATGTATGTATATATGGTGAGATAGCGTGTATATCTTGTAGAAATGTATGTATATATGGTGAGCTAGTGGATATATATTGTTGTAATATATGCAGATATGGTGATATAGTGTGTATATATTGTAGTAATGTATGTATATTTGGTGAGACAGCGTGTATATCTTGTAGTAATGTGCGTATATATATATAGTGAGATAGTGTGTATATCTTGTAGTAATGTACGTAGATATGGTGAGATAGTGTGAATATCTTGTAGGAATGTACGTAGATATGGTGAGATAGCGTGTATATCTTGTAGAAATGTATTTAGATATGGTGAGACAGTGTGAAGTTATTGTAGTACTGTATGTAAATATGGTGAGATAGTGGATATATCTTGTAGGAATGTATGTAGATATGGTGAGACAGCGTGTATATCGTGTAGTAATGTGCGTATATATGGTGAGATAGCGTGTATATCTTGTAGAAATGTATTTAGATATGGTGAGACAGTGTGAAGTTATTGTAGTACTGTATGTAAATATGGTGAGAGAGTGGATATATCTTGTAGCAATGTTTGTAGATATGGTGCCATAGTGTGTATATCTTGTAGTAATGTACGTAGATATGGTGAGACAGCGTGTATATCTTGTAGTAATGTGCGTATATATAGTGAGATAGTGTGTATATCTTGTAT
>CM026401.1:5171229-5221229 GCA_014843695.1 Archivesica marissinica | reverse complement strand
AAAATATGGAGGTGTTGGGTTCCGTATGTTTTCCGAAGAACCCGAATTGACATCGAACATGACGAATGATTTACGAATGCGTCTGAGACCCATCCTCTACCAACCGTACATATGTTGGTAATATCCTATGATCAAGATTACTATATGTATTAATATTAAACACAATCATATTTTCAAATTGTGGTGTTAGTAAGTGGACATTTGAACATATACCCACACACGTGCACCGGGAAGTGATGTGAGATGGTACGGTGGTCACCAGATCGGACAGGTGGGTTTTCTCCGGATACTCCTGTTTTCTCCCACACGAATGACCACATTTATGTTTTCATCCGCGCTAACCAGCGTGATTAATAAAAGTTGTTAAAACTTGCTTCGCAATGTTGTAAAATAAATCAAGTTTAAACGTGCACACACGCACACAAACACACGCATGCGCATGCGTTTCTGCGCAATTAGACACCAAACGTGTGCGCATGCGTACACATGACCATGCTTATAGATAATTTATTTACAATACATATCTATATAAGCACATATAAGTTTAAAATTACAGGTTAAACCGAGGTCTCGTGTCGGTGCTTTACACCGTGCACGTAAAAGAACAAGAGGAGACTCTGGAATGGGTCTCTGTCTGTATCATGCACTATCCTCCAAAATCTAAAATAACTAATCTCTTCAGGAGGCGTCGCTCATATGGGCAACCGGTAGCGACGATAAATAAACGTAAAACACACCCAAAAAGTACAGGGGCAAATAAATCATTAAACTGTAACCCAGTAACATTGGGTAGAACATTGTACAATGGACCCAAAGAGAAAAAAGCTATTTATGAAAATAACACACGGGAGTGGTGGCGGGTGCGTCTTCTATAAAATGCTAGACATGATTGATCCAATATACCATAAAGCTTATCTCCTCCATGACGTATCACTTATCATGATGTATTAAACACTGCCTCGTATATTATAGAGATATATATATATATATATATATATACTTCGTTTATCATTTGCGGATGGATTAAAGCATGGTTATTTGGTCGTCTAAATAGAACGATCTACTCTATGTTTATCATTTCTGCGGTTCATTAAAACTGACCGACACACACGTTTAACTTGCGTCTCTGGACGACCTTATTTCTTGAGCCTGTGTTGGGTATGAATACAGTGACCGCCTGGTAACAGGGCGGTTGTAAATAGCTGCCTCGTCACAACAACCATGGTATTGTCCTTAAGCAAGATATATAAATCCACATTGTCCCCTTCCCTCTCTCTCCTCTCTTCTCTCCGTCTCCCTCTCTCGCCCCCTCTCTCTCTTCCTCTCTTCTCTCCCTCTCTCCCTCTCTCCATATCTCGCCCTCTCTCTTTCTCCCTCCCTCTCTCTCCTCTCTTCTTTCTCCCTCTCTCCTCTGTCTCTTTCCCTCTCTCCCCCTCCCTCACTCCCTATCTCTTCTCTCTCCCTCTTTCACTCCCTCTACCCCTCTCTCTCATGGAGAACCAGGAACAGGAAAACGGTCTCGAGAGCAATTAATATAATTGAGCGACGGGCGACTGACAGTTTAACTAACAACACATTTCCTGGGCAGGCTCCAGCGTTTAACCAGTACTTGGTGCGCCAACCTCCGTACTAAACTACCACCTTGTTCCTATAAATAGACACTGTCTGAGCGGCGCTCGAACCTGTGACCATCAGCGATGATAGGTTACAGTGGTATACAAGTCAGTGACTTTAAGCACTCGATCACGGAGACGGACCTTGACCAAATAATCCCGTTATATACTGTACCCTATTATATTCCTCCAACGTTAATCTATACAACTGAATAGTAACCTGTCACCCGTAGCTAAACCTATGATGCTCGTGTATCTTGTGTACTGCCTCGTTGTACTTGATATCTGGACATTGTAACGTTTAGTTACGTTATGTATTTATAATACATATGTATATGATACTAATTATCTAGGATATTTACATAACTTTCAGGTTAGTCACATTTTTGTCATATCCTGGATACTGTTTATAGAATACATCTTTATCAACCTATAGTGCATTTTAAATAGCTTTATACAAATGTATTTAGCTCGATTGCGAAACAAGTTCTTATAACTTATATAAATCACTCTCGAGACCTCATTCCTGATGAAATCCATCGCCACGAGGGAGAGAGAAGAGGCAACGTGGAATGTAAATGCCTTGCCTAAAGACACAATCGTAGCGGCTCAAGCGTGGCTCGAACGCCGGACCATTCGCACCTGAACCGAACGCGCATCCACTGAGCTATCACGACTTCCATTATAAATAACTTAGTATCGAGCATGTACACACCATAGTATACATGTATATATATATTCAGCCTGATGTATACTGAAGCGTAGATACAGGTGGATACGTAGTGCAGTGGTTAACTCGATGGACTGGGAATCCAGGGATCGCAGGTTCGATCCCCCGTCTGACCATAATAAAATTAACAGTCTTTCATGTGGGACTTTAAACAGAGGTCTCGTGTCGGTGCTTTACACCGTGCACGTAAAAGAACCAGAGGAGACTCTGGAATGGGTCTCTGTCTATCATTGCACTATCCTCCAACAATCTAAAATGACTAATCTCTTCAGGAGGCTCATATGGGCAACCGGTAGCGACGATAAATAAACGTAAAACACACACATGAATACGATGGAATAAGTAAAATATTACTAATTAAAAGTGTAAATTCCGTACATTTACGCCATATAATTTAATATAATACTCTTGCCTTTTGACAGCAGTCCAATATTAATAATAATGGACTGCACGTACAAAGGTATGACGTCACGACAGTGTTTTAATTGTTATTAAAGACATTGGGCCGACCTAAATTACGGACAAGTCTGGCAGGTGAACTTACAGCCATGCATGGGTTTTACTAATATATTACCTGTCAATACAGGTAACAAATTGAGGCCCAGGCAGAGTTATCGATAATTAACTAATTGTTAAGATTAATATGGTATATATAAACAAACCCACATGGTGCCTCAAAATATACGCTGCAAATATTATACACGTGAATTTATCATGTAGCACGAGGAAAGCAATCATAAGTAGTACATATAATGTTCCTTTCAACCACGTGCATCACTTTAAATCGAGATTACATCAGTGAAACCGCAAATTTATACAGAATGTAATTTCCTAATATATCGTATAATATTTTTCAAAATATTTGCCTTAAAAACTGAGTATTTCAACTTAACAAACAAGCGTCGTATACGCGGTTTGTTGATATAACAAAATAATGTAAACAGGGTTGACATACATGCGTAATACAACGTGTGTATCCCGAAAAACGAGATTTATGGTACAAATTTACCGTTATATCTCACATTTGTGCCTATGCATATTTATTTGTAGACTAATCTTAGTTAAATTTATTATCTCTAAGCGATAGTATCAAGCGTTTAGTATTGACTACAATGACAAAGAAATGTCAATTCAGGAGCGTGGATGACCAGTATATGATATCCTACATTCACTTTTGAATGTTTGTAGACCACAAACACACTATTTATTGATTCAATATTTGTGTTCGAATGTATTCCGAAAAATTTGTGGTAGCAATGCATTTATGCGTGAACAATGCATTTTATTTTGGCTTTCTGCGATGTAATGTCGCTTTAAGCAATACTGTATATATTTTGACTTTCTGCGATGTAATGTCGCTTTAAGCAATACTATATATATTTTGACTTTCTGGGATGTAATGTCGCTTTAAGCAATACTATATATATTTTGACTTTCTGCGATGTAATGTCGCTTTAAGCAATACTATATATATTTTGGCTTTCTGCGATGTAATGTCGCTTTAAGCAATACTATATATATTTTGACTTTCTGCGATGTAATGTCGCTTTAAGCAATACTATATATATTTTGACTTTCTGCGATGTAATGTCGCTTTAAGCAATACTATATATATTTTGACTTTCTGCGATGTAATGTCGCTTTAAGCAATACTATATATATTTTTACTTTCTGCGATGTAATGTCGCTTTAAGCAATACTATATATATTTTGACTTTCTGCGATGTAATGTCGCTTTAAGCAATACTATATATATTTTGACTTTCTGCGATGTAATGTCGCTTTAAGCAATACTATATATATTTTGACTTTCTGCGATGTAATGTCACTTTAAGCAATACTATATGTATTTTGCTTTCTGCGATGTAATGTCGCTTTAAGCAATACTATATATATTTTGACTTTCTGCGATGTAATGTCGCTTTAAGCAATACTATATATATTTTGACTTTCTGCGATGTAATGTCGCTTTAAGCAATACTATATATATTTTGGCTTTCTGCGATGTAATGTCGCTTTAAACAATACTATATATATTTTGACTTTCTGCGATGTAATGTCGCTTTAAGCAATACTATATATATTTTGACTTTCTGCGATGTAATGTCGCTTTAAGCAATACTATATATATTTTGACTTTCTGCGATGTAATGTCGCTTTAAACAATACTATATATATTTTACTTGCTGTGATGTAATGTCGCTTTAAGCAATACTATATATATTTTGACTTTCTGCGATGTAATGTCGCTTTAAGCAATACTATATATATTTTGACTTTCTGCGATGTAATGTCGCTTTAAGCAATATTATATATAGCTCATTTGTTTTAATTTCAGTCATTAAGTAAAATAGAGATTATCAAGTGGGTGATTACGTTTCTCATCGGTGTATCCACAGGACTTGTGAGTATGCAAACTCATACTATTGTATATTATTTATAAATTACCTCCCTTTGTGGATATGTATTCCCCAAATCACCAGAAGTCTGCAAAGAAATACATTTCTGAAGTCAACAGAAATATTCCAGAGTTTTGTTATTTCATGTAAGAGTAGCGTACAGTGTTCCACTATGTGGCTCTTGTTACCTCCCCTGACGTTCCGTTCGAATGTTAATCACGTAATAATACGTTCACGTTTTGGGCTACAAGCACCGTTCTTGTGTTGACTCAATCGTTAAGCTTGATATCTTCTTCTATTGGAGGTAGGCCGACCTCGAGTATTATTCCACGACATGGCTGGCACCACCATGCTAGAACGGTCGACATTCTATCAGCAAGCTTGATAGCTTCTTCTAGTGGAACAATGCGACGACATCGAGTATTATTCCACGACATGGCTGGCAACACCATGATAGAACGGTCGACATTCTATCAGCAAGCTTGATAGCTTCCTCTAGTGGAACAATGCGACGACCTCGAGTATTATTCCACTACATGGCTGGCAACACCATGCTAGAACGGTCGACATTCTATAAGCAAGCTGAATAGCTTCCTCTCGACGACCTCGAGTATTATTCCACGACAGGGCTGGCAACACCATGATAGAACGGTCGACATTCTATAAGCAATGGAGTTCCCATTATGCATGACATTGTATGCTTGGATTAACTCCGCCATGGAGTTATTATGCATGACATGGCTGGAAACACCATGCCATTATGCATGACATTGTATATGGAGTTCCCATTATGCATGACATTGTATGCTTGGATTAACTCCGCAATGGAGTTCCCATTATGCATGACATTGTATGCTTGGATTAACTCCGCCATGGAGTTCCCATTATGCATGACATTGTATGCTTGGATTAACTCCGCCATGGAGTTCCCATTATGCATGACATTGTATGCTTGGATTACTAGTGACCATAACACGATGCCCTATACAGTCACACCTGTGTTAGTGGTCACCTCCGTTATACAGTCAAACCTTTGTTAGTGGTCACCTCCGTTATACAGTCAAACCTTTGTTAGTGGTCACCTCCGTTATACAGTCAAACCTATGTTAGTGGTCACCTCCATTATACAGTCAAACCTTTGTTAGTGGTCACCTCCGTTATACAGTCAAACCTGTGTTAGTGGTCACCTCCGTTATACAGTCAAACCTGTGTTAGTGGTCACCTCCGTTATACAGTCAAACCTGTGTTAGTTGTCACTTCCGTTATGCAGTCAAACCTGTGTTAGTGGTCACCTCCGTTATGCAGTCAAACCTGTGTTTGTGGTCACCTCCGTTATGCAGTCAAACCTGTGTTTGTTGTAACTTCCGTTATACAGTCAAACGTGTGTTAGTGGTCACCTCCGTTATGCAGTCAAACCTGTGTTAGTTCTCACCTCCGTTATGCAGTCAAACCTGTGTTAGTGGTCACCTCCGTAATGCAGTCAAACCTGTGTTAGTGGTCACCTCCGTTATGCAGTCAAACCTGTGTTAGTGGTCACCTCCGTTATACAGTCAACCCTGTGTTAGTGGTCACCTCCGTTATGCAGTCAAACCTGTGTTAGTGGTCACCTCCGCTATACAGTCAAACCTGTGTTAGTGGTCACCTCCGTTATACAGTCAAACCTGTGTTAGTTGTCACCTCCGTTATGCAGTCAAACCTGTGTTAGTGGTCACCTCCGTTATGCAGTCAAACCTGTGTTAGTGGTCACCTCCGTTATACAGTCAAACCTGTGTTAGTGGTCACCTCCGTTATGCAGTCAAACCTGTGTTTGTTGTCACCTCCGTTATACAGTCAAACCTGTGTTTGTTGTCACCTCCGTTATGCAGTCAAACCTGTGTTTGTTGTCACCTCCGTTATGCAGTCAAACCTGTGTTTGTTGTCACCTCCGTTATACAGTCAAACCTGTGTTTGTTGTCACCTCCGTTATGCAGTCAAACCCGTGTTTGTTGTCACCTCCGTTATGCAGTCAAACCCGTGTTTGTTGTCACTTCCGTTATACAGTCAAACCCGTGTTTGTTGTCACTTCCGGTATACAGTCAAACCCGTGTTTGTTGTCACTTCCGTTATACTGTCAAACCCGTGTTTGTTGTCACTTCCGTTATACAGTGAAACCTGTGTTTGTTGTCACCTCCGTTATACTGTCAAACCAGTGTTTGTTGTCACTTCCGTAATACAGTGATACCTGTGTTAGTGGTCACCTCCGTTATACTGTCAAACCCGTGTTTGTTGTCACTTCCGTAATTCAGTGAAACCTGTGTTAGTGGTCACCTCCGTTATACAGTCAAACCAGTGTTTGTTGTCACTTCCGCTATACTGTCAAACATGTGCTAGTAGTCACCTCCGCTAAGCAGCCAACCTGTATTAAGCAGCCGGTTTCCAGATTCCCAATATTTTGTTTTACTATGCATTTGACCGTTATTAAAAAGATACCTGTGCTAAGTAGCCAATTTCTGTGATTCCCTTGTCTGGCTGCTTAAGACAGGTTTGATTGTATATTGACTGTGAATGGTCCAATAGCATCTAGACCAATCTATGCTCGTTGTAATGCTTACATTTTGTCAAAAGTTCACAGACATCCCCATTTAATTTGTATACACAGCTTAGCATTTGATATGTAAACATTACACCCACCCTAATATCAGGACCATAATACTTAGAGGTTATTACGTGGCTAGTTTGATATCAGCCTCGGTATCGATCCGATGTAACTTGATATCAGCCTAGGTATCGACCCGAGTTAACTTGATATCAGCCTATATATCGACCCGAGTTAACTTGATATCAGCCTATATATCGACCCGAGTTAACTTGATATCAGCCTAGGTATCGACCCGAGTTAACTTGATATCAGCCTATATATCGACCCGAGTTAACTTGATATCAGCCTAGGTATCGACCCGAGTTAACTTGATATCAGCCTAGGTATCGACCCGAGTTAACTTGATATCAGCCTAATTTAATTATCTAAATCATGCTCTCCGTTATCCATTTATCAGGAAGAAATCACAATTACTGAATTAGATACATGAAAACGATTGAAATAGTATCATGAAACTACACATATCTGCTATCTGACACGCTGATACGCTACGAGAAATAAACATACTATCATCGAGTGCGCATGCGTTATTTTCTCAGGAACTAGTTATGATACGACTTTTTCTGGTTTGATACGGGCTCGTGACCGTATCAAACCAGCAAACGTAATATCAGACTGGAAAACATAGCGTATCAACTAGGTGGTAGACAGTATTGTGGTAAGCTATAAGAAGGTAAGTGGTTATACATTGGTCAGTGCATGAAATACTGTCCGAAGGGGCACCCGCGGTCTTCCTCCACCAATACTAGCTGGAGAGTCACGATATAACATATGCTGTTGCCACAACGTTCTCCCCAATAATGTTGTCATAACTTATAGCCCAAACCATTTGCATTTTTACCAAGATTAAATCGTATACAGCAATAATAATAAATCCTAATATAATTTCATATTGTTTTCTACGTATTTCATTGTGTGTATAATTGTAATGTAGCGTATGAAAAAATGCAATAACATATTATTAAAGTCATAAACAACAACAACAAAAACAGGACGACGACGACGACGACGACGACGACGACGACGACGACGACGACGACGACGACGAACAAAGAACTGAGTAGGCGTTATGGTTATTTCTATTTCCAGGTTGCATTTTTCATCGATACTATAGTGAAACAGTTATCCAAGCTTAAGTTCGACACTGTTGACAGGTGTATCCTTTAGAATAAGCGGCTTCCTGAGGTGCTACACGAGTGGTTAAGCTCGACAATGTAGACATGTGTATCCTTTAGAATAAACAGCTTCCTGAGTTGCCACAAGAGTGGTTAAGCTCGACAATGTAGACATGTGTATCCTTTAGAATAAGCGGCTTCCTGAGTTGCCACAAGAGTGGTTAAGCTCGACACTGTAGACATGTGTATCCTTTAGAATAAGCGGCTTCCTGAGGTGCCACACGAGTGATTAAGCTCGACAATGTAGACAGGTGTATCATTTAGAATAAGCGGCTTCCTGAGTTGCCACACGAGTGATTAAGCTCGACAATGTAGACATGTGTATCCTTTAGAATAAGCGGCTTCCTGGGGTGCTACACGAGTGATTAAGCTCGACAATGTAGACATGTGTATCCTTTAGAATAAGCGGCTTCCTGGGGTGCTACACGAGTGATTAAGCTCGACAATGTAGACAGGTGTATCCTTTAGAATAAGCGGCTTCCTGAGTTGCCACAAGAGTGGTTAAGCTCGACACTGTAGACATGTGTATCCTTTAGAATAAGCGGCTTCCTGAGGTGCCACACGAGTGATTAAGCTCGACAATGTAGACAGGTGTATCATTTAGAATAAGCGGCTTCCTGAGGTGCTACACGAGTGGTTAAGCTCCACAATGTAGACATGTGTATCATTTAGAATAAGCGGCTTCCTGAGTTGCCACAAGAGTGGTTAAGCTCGACAATGTAGAGATGTGTATGATTTAGAATAAGCGGCTTCCTGAGGTGCTACACGAGTGGCTAAGCTCGACACTGTAGACATGTGTATGATTTAGAATAAGCGGTTTCCTGAGATGCCACAAGAGTGGCTAAGCTCGACAATGTAGACAGGTGTATGATTTAGAATAAGCGGTTTCCTTTAAGTTTCGTTAAGCTCAATGACTTCAATGCACTTGGTATGTGGGCGGTTGGTTGTTCTACTCTACTTGCCGGAAGTACGGCTCAGAGGGGCACCCATGGGTCTTCCTTCACCAATAATAATGTCTTCGATTCGTTTATTTATCGACAATTTATATATACACTATATAAAGTCTACATCCGTTATGTCGAATTCCGTCGGACCGAACAAAATACTTCGACATAACCGAAGTTTGACTTAACGAAATTCGATATAAACAGATACAGTTATATGTAAAATGATAGTGTCTGAAACGGGACTTTGATCCGACTTCGAGATAACCGGAGATTTCGACATAACCGACTTTGACATAACGGATGTAGACTGTACTACTGATTTAAATATGCAGTGAACTTAAACTTAATTCAGGATGGTATCACATACGAGGTAACCTCCCATCTCTTTATCTTATTTTCTGTGTCTGCTTAGGCCGTTTCTTCTGATGCCTTGTTAATATTGTGTTCTTCTTTTCTTCACAAAACTGCACATGGGACTTCTTGCGTTATCTAGTAGTTTATACAAATTTATTTTTAGCTCGATTGCGAAACAAGTTCTTACAACTTATATTAATCATTCTCGAGACCTCATTCCTGATGGAATCCATCGCCATGAAGGAGAGAGAAGAGGCAATGTGGAATTTAAATGCCGTCCCTAAGGGCACAATCGTAACCGCTCCAGCAGAGCTCGAACTCGGGGCCTTTCGTACCTGAAGCGAACGCGCTAACACTGCGCTATCACGACTTCTAGTAGTAGTATGTGAAAGTGAAATAGAATCAAGATATGCAACATATTGTACATATACTATTAATTTTATATATTGATAACTATATATATATATATAGTATGCATAGATTTATAAATTTTATGTATTGTTTATAATATTATACATTGTTATACCTCACGTGACTACCCCATGCAAAATTTGCCATACCCGAGCCGTTGACATTTTTCAATGTAGTGCGACAATGTCTCGCCTCTGAACAGCATACTACATACCTTTCGCACCTGTAGCGAACACGCTACCACTGCGCTATCACGACTGTGATTTTATTTGTTATGTCGCCATA
The DNA here is from genome assembly GCA_014843695.1 of Archivesica marissinica. Classification (NCBI taxonomy): domain Eukaryota; kingdom Metazoa; phylum Mollusca; class Bivalvia; order Venerida; family Vesicomyidae; genus Archivesica; species Archivesica marissinica. Next base: position 5,210,677 of record CM026401.1, on the reverse strand, counting down.
TTGTTTTCATGTAGCCTCGAAGAATGTTTTGTTGAAACAGTGTTCAGTAAAACAGAAAAATGTAAATAGAATATCGATACTTATTTTATCGATCGACATAGTTCGTACACCGCCTAGCTGTATCGTTCGCTAAGTAATGGAGGGTACAGTAGCGGTTTTTGTTAACGATTAAGGTCAAGGTCGCTGTCAAATCTCATCTGCGGAAAGTAAACAACCACTGCAATGTCGGCTAGGTTCGCGAATATGTATACACGTGACTGCCCTAAATAATCAGACTGTAATGTTATATAATGTGGAATAAATATGTAATATAATGTCGAATAAATATGTTTACACCAATTGTAAAGTTACCAGGAGACGGTTATCTGACCTCTACTTGTTATGGTACGGTGGTCGCCAATACAACCCGGGTTCGATCCTCGGACCGGGAAGTATGTTAGATGGTACGGTGATCGCCAGATCGGACAGGTGGGTTTTCTCCGGGTACTCCGGTTTCCACCCACATGACTGACCACATATACGCTTTCATCCGCGCCAACGAGAGTGATTAATATAAGTTGTTAGAACTTGCTTCGCAATCGTTGTAAAATAAATAAAGTTTAAACTAAAATCTAGTTGTTATTTGACGGAGATAATAAATGGTGTCTGAAACACACCCCCACCCAAGTTCCAACCTTTCAGAGAAATCAAGTGGCCCCCATTATGTATTCCAGTAGAGCACACTACATGTATAGAGCTACATTTGGCCGGAAGTAATAACGTCCATTTGCTTATTAAATTGAACGTCTGTTTGATTGAATGACAGTTGTCCCAAATTAAGTTAGGTGTTTGCAATTCCGAAGGCATGCTTTGAGGAACATATGGCCTTCGCGTACTCAATATGCGCTATTCATGCTACAAGCTATATTCTCGTATTATATAATGACCGAATCGAAATCAATATTCGATACTAAGAAAAAAATCCAAATTTGATTAACATTATTAAAATGCCCTCGCCGATAAACTTCTGAATAAACTTCACGCGTATACACTTCTGAATAAACTTCAGGCGTGTACACATCTGAATAAACTTCACGCGTATACACTTCTGAATAAACTTCACGCGTATACACATCTGAATAAACTTCACGCGTATACACATCTGAATAAACTTCTGAATAACCTTCTGAATAATCAATTACCATCTGCAGGCCAACTGCCGGCCCGGATTATTATTCTTGTCGTTGTGTGAGTCTATGGTTCTTGTTGTAGTAGTAATGTATGTAGTTGTTTGGGGAACTCGCTTGCTGTGAGGTACCTGGGCGGGTCGGGCTATAATTAAAAGATCCAATTCACAATTTAAATTTTACGAAAAGTTTAATTCTTATTTATTTAACCTGGTTCAGATTCTGGATTAGCGTAATGCAGCCAGAATATCGGGGTGTATATATTAGCTAGTGCTGGATTCGAACGCACACCTAACCAGATTGGTTAGCCAATGGGTGAATTTTGAAACGCCCACATATCCAGGTTGGGCAGCCAATGGGTGAATTTTGAATCTTCATGGACCAGGAATGCCCATGACACGTTTAGTATTATCCAAATATGCAACAGAACAAACAATTAATGTTATACTGCTTGACACTAATCTCCTGTCATCATATTGCACAGACGAGTAATATAGATGTTGCATAATAACTATCTACGAACAAAATTTCTGAATTATAAATGTATAAACTCTTCGAAATTTAGTAAGGTTGAAAACGGTTACTTATTAGTTATGAAATTGAAGTATCTATAAATAAATTGACTCCCTTATTGTATATACAAAATTTACATCTAATAGGAATGCACATGCTATCAATTTGAGCTTGATAGCACAACTTCACAGACCCTTTGATAGCTAAATTCCATATGAATGTCACATTCCTGTTAACATAGTTATGCAACTCTCAGGACAAGCTCCTTTGTGGAACCTTCGGTGCTTCGCGAACCTCATAACAGAACGGTTGTGAGTTTCGAACTAAACCAGTGTGGTTGTTGTGACCTCAGGTATGGCATTTAAATCCATATTTCAGTCTCCTCTCTCCCTCAGGTAGATATACGCAATGAGGAATGTGGTCTCGAGAGCGATCTGTCTGATATTGTAAAACCTTAGTTCGTAATCGAGCAGAAGAAACGTTGTACCGGATTATGCCGCGGTTGATCATGATCTATGTTATTTGCTATTCAGCCAAATGCTTTAGCTCCACTTTCCGAATATCAAACAGCATAGATCAGACGGTACAGAACAACAGCACATAGCCTGGTAATACGGCACAGAACGTGTCAAAGTACCGTCTGATCTGGCTCTATGCTGTTTGCAAAATTAATTTAGTTGTGATTAGCATTTTAAGGGTTTAACTAATCCCTAACAGAGAAACAGCTATCCATGTATGTTCACCTGATGGTTGTCTTGTGGTCTCGTTGTTGATCATGGTGTTGTTTAATGCTGGATTCGTGTTTGTAGCTACATGCTTAACAGTATACGAGGTAAGGTAATACATATACGAGATAAGGTAATACATATACGAGGTAAGGTAATACATATACGAGGTAAGGTAATAACTATTCGAGGTAAGGTAATACATATACGAGGTAAGGTAATACATATACGAGGTAAGGTAATACATATACGAGGTAGGGTAATACATATACGAGGTAGGGTAATACATATACGAGGTAAGGTAACACATATACGAGGTAAGGTAATACATATACGAGGTAAGGTAATACATATACGAGGTAAGGTAATAAATATACAAGGTAAGGTAATACATATACGAGGTATGGTAATAAATGTACGGGATATATTGTTATTGTGTAGAAGTGTAACATTGTATGATATATTGTTATTGTGTAGAAGTGTAACATTGTATGATATATTGTTATTGTGTAGAAGTGTAACATTGCATGATATATTGTTATTGTGTAGAAGTGTAACATTGTATGATATATTGTTATTGTGTAGAAGTGTAACATTGCATGATATATTGTCATTGTGTAGACGTGTAACATTACATGATATATTGTTATTGTGTAGAAGTGTAACATTGCATGATATATTGTTATTGTGTAGAAGTGTAACATTGCATGATATATTGTTATTGTGTAGACGTGTAACATTGCATGATATATTGTTATTGTGTAGAAGTGTAACATTACATGATATATTGTTATTGTGTAGACGTGTAACATTACATGATATATTGTTATTGTGTAGAAGTGTAACATTGCATGATATATTGTTATTGTGTAGACGTGTAACATTACATGATATATTGTTATTGTGTAGAAGTGTAACATTGCATGATATATTGTTATTGTGTAGAAGTGTAACATTGCATGATATATTGTTATTGTGTAGACGTGTAACATTGCATGATATATTGTTATTGTGTAGAAGTGTAACATTACATGATATATTGTTATTGTGTAGACGTGTAACATTACATGATATATTGTTATTGTGTAGACGCGTAACATTACATGATATATTGTCATTGTGTAGAAGTGTAACATTACATGATATATTGTTATTGTGTAGACGTGTAACATTGTATGATATATTGTTATTGTGTAGACGTGTAACATTACATGATATATTGTTATTGTGTAGAAGTGTAACATTGCATGATATATTGTTATTGTGTAGAAGTGTAACATTGCATGATATATTGTTATTGTGTAGAAGTGTAACATTGTATGATATATTGTTATTGTGTAGAAGTGTAACATTGCATGATATATTGTTATTGTGTAGACGTGTAACATTGCATGATATATTGTTATTGTGTAGAAGTGTAACATTACATGATATATTGTTATTGTGTAGAATTGTAACATTGCATGATATATTGTTATTGTGTAGAAGTGTAACATTGCATGATATATTGTTATTGTGTAGAAGTGTAACATTGCATGATATATTGTTATTGTGTAGAAGTGTAACATTGCATGATATATTGTTATTGTGTAGACGTGTAACATTGCATGATATATTGTTATTGTGTAGACGTCCGACATTGCATGATATATTGTTATTGTGTAGACGTCCGACATTGCATGATATATTGTTATTGTGTAGACGTCCGACATTGCATGATATATTGTTATTGTGTAGACGTCCGACATTGCATGATATATTGTTATTGTGTAGACGTCCGACATTGCATGATATATTGTTATTGTGTAGACGTCCGACATTGCATGATATATTGTTATTGTGTAGACGTGTAACATTGCATGATATATTGTTATTGTGTAGAAGTGTAACATTGCATGATATATTGTTATTGTGTAGAAGTGTAACATTACATGATATATTGTTATTGTGTAGAAGTGTAACATTGCATGATATATTGTTATTGTGTAGAAGTGTAACATTGCATGATATATTGTTATTGTGTAGACGTCCGACATTGCATGATATATTGTTATTGTGTAGAAGTGTAACATTGCATGATATATTGTTATTGTGTAGACGTGTAACATTGTATGATATATTGTTATTGTGTAGAAGTGTAACATTGCATGATATATTGTTATTGTGTAGAAGTGTAACATTACATGATATATTGCTATTGTGTAGAAGTGTAACATTGCATGATATATTGTTATTGTGTAGAAGTGTAACATTACATGATATATTGTTATTGTGTAGAAGTGTAACATTGCATGATATATTGTTATTGTGTAGAAGTGTAACATTGCATGATATATTGTTATTGTGTAGAAGTGTAACATTGCATGATATATTGTTATTGTGTAGAAGTGTAACATTACATGATATATTGCTATTGTGTAGAAGTGTAACATTGCATGATATATTGTTATTGTGTAGACATCTAACATTGTATGATATATTGTTATTGTGTAGAAGTGTAACATTGTATGATATATTGTTATTGTGTAGAAGTCCGACATTGCATGATATATTGTTATTGTGTAGAAGTGTAACATTGCATGATATATTGTTATTGTGTAGACGTCCGACATTGCATGATATATTGTTATTGTGTAGACGTGTAACATTGCATGATATATTGTTATTGTGTAGACGTGTAACATTGCATGATATATTGTTATTGTGTAGACATCTAACATTGCATGATATATTGTGTTATTGTGTAGAAGTGTAATATTGCATGATATATTGTTATTGTGTAGAAGTGTAACATTGCATGATATATTGTTATTGTGTAGAAGTGTAACATTGTATGATATATTGTTATTGTGTAGAAGTGTAACATTGTATGATATATTGTTATTGTGTAGAAGTGTAACATTGTATGATATATTGTTATTGTGTAGAAGTGTAACATTGTATGATATATTGTTATTGTGTAGAAGTGTAACATTGTATGATATATTGTTATTGTGTAGAAGTGTAACATTGCATGATATATTGTTATTGTGTAGACGTGTAACATTGCATGATATATTGTTATTGTATAGACGTGTAACATTACATGATATATTGTTATTGTGTAGAAGTGTAACATTGCATGATATATTGTTATTGTGTAGACGTGTAACATTACATGATATATTGTTATTGTTTAGAAGTGTAACATTGTATGATATATTGTTATTGTGTAGACGTGTAACATTGCATGATATATTGTTATTGTGTAGACGTGTAACATTACATGATATATTGTTATTGTGTAGAAGTGTAACATTACATGATATATTGTTATTGTGTAGACGTGTAACATTGCATGATATATTGTTATTGTGTAGACGTGTAACATTACATGATATATTGTTATTGTTTAGAAGTGTAACATTGTATGATATATTGTTATTGTGTAGACGTGTAACATTGCATGATATATTGTTATTGTGTAGACGTGTAACATTACATGATATATTGTTATTGTGTAGAAGTGTAACATTACATGATATATTGTTATTGTGTAGACGTGTAACATTGCATGATATATTGTTATTGTGTAGACGTGTAACATTACATGATATATTGTTATTGTTTAGAAGTGTAACATTGTATGATATATTGTTATTGTGTAGACGTCCGACATTGCATGATATATTGTTATTGTGTAGAAGTGTAACATTACATGATATATTGTTATTGTTTAGAAGTGTAACATTGCATGATATATTGTTATTGTGTAGAAGTGTAACATTGCGTGATATATTGTTATTGTGTAGAAGTGTAACATTGCATGATATATTGTTATTGTGTAGAAGTGTAACATTACATGATATATTGTTATTGTGTAGACGTCCGACATTGCATGATATATTGTTATTGTGTAGACGTGTAACATTACATGATATATTGTTATTGTGTAGAAGTGTAACATTGCATGATATATTGTTATTGTGTAGAAGTGTAACATTGCATGATATATTGTTATTGTGTAGAAGTGTAACATTGCATGATATATTGTTATTGTGTAGAAGTGTAACATTGCATGATATATTGTTATTGTGTAGAAGTGTAACATTGCATGATATATTGTTATTGTGTAGACATCTAACATTACATGATATATTGTGTTATTGTGTAGAAGTGTAACATTGTATGATATATTGTTATTGTGTAGACGTCTAACATTGCATGATATATTGTGTTATTGTGTAGAAGTGTAACATTGTATGATATATTGTTATTGTGTAGAAGTGTAACATTGCATGATATATTGTTATTGTGTAGAAGTGTAACATTGCATGATATATTGTTATTGTGTAGAAGTGTAACATTACATGATATATTGTTATTGTGTAGAAGTGTAACATTGCATGATATATTGTTATTGTGTAGAAGTGTAACATTACATGATATATTGTTATTGTGTAGAAGTGTAACATTGCATGATATATTGTTATTGTGTAGAAGTGTAACATTGCATGATATATTGTTATTGTGTAGACGTGTAACATTGCATGATATATTGTTATTGTGTAGACGTCCGACATTGCATGATATATTGTTATTGTGTAGACGTGTAACATTACATGATATATTGTTATTGTGTAGAAGTGTAACATTGCATGATATATTGTTATTGTTTAGAAGTGTAACATTGCATGATATATTGTTATTGTGTAGAAGTCCGACATTGCATGATATATTGTTATTGTGTAGAAGTGTAACATTGCATGATATATTGTTATTGTGTAGAAGTGTAACATTGCATGATATATTGTTATTGTGTAGACGTGTAACATTGCATGATATATTGTTATTGTGTAGAAGTGTAACATTACATGATATATTGTTATTGTGTAGAAGTGTAACATTGCATGATATATTGTTATTGTGGAGAAGTGTAACATTGCATGATATATTGTTATTGTGTAGAAGTGTAACATTACATGATATATTGTTATTGTGTAGAAGTGTAACATTGCATGATATATTGTTATTGTGTAGAAGTGTAACATTGCATGATATATTGTTATTGTGTAGACGTCCGACATTACATGATATATTGTTATTGTGGAGAAGTCCTACATGGCCTGATGTATTGCTATTTTGCAGCCTGTTGCAGCTGGGTCAGGCATACCGGAAATAAAGTGTTATCTGAATGGCATAAGGGTTCCACGTATTGCAAGATTGAAATCTCTGATTGCCAAGGCAGTAGGCGTACTGTTCAGCGTTTCTGGAGGTAAGATTGAAACCTTTGATTTTTGAAGCAGTAGGAAGCTGGAGGTAAGATTGAAACCTTTGATTTCTGAAGCAGTATGTGACTGGAGGCGTCTTGTTCAGTGGGTATGTAGGTATGATTGAATTATCTGATTGCTAAGGCAGTAGGCTACTGTTCAGCGTTTCTGGAGGTAAGATTGACACCTTTGATTTCTGAAGCAGTATGTGACTGGAGGCGTCTTGTTCAGTGGGTATGCAGGTATGATTGAATTATCTGATTGCTAAGGCAGTAGGCGTACTGTTCAGCGTTTCTGGAGGTAAGATTGAAACCTTTGATTTCTGAAGCAGTATGTGTATGGTCCAGAGGTGTGTGCATACGATACATCAGATTGCTAAGGCAGTATGTGTATGGTCCAGAGGTGTGTGCATACGATACATCAGATTGCTAAGGCAGTATGTGTTACGGTTCAGAGGAGGTAAGGGGTAGGATATATACATCTGGTTGCTAAGGCAGTATGTGTTATGGTTCAGAGGTAAGGGGTAGGATATATACATCTGGTTGCTAAGGCAGTATGTGTTATGGTTCAGAGGTAACGGGTAGGATATATACATCTGATTGCTAAGGCAGTATGTGTTATGGTTTAGAGGTATGGGGTAGGATATATACATCAGGTTGCTAAGGCAGTATGTGTTATGGTTCAGAGGTATGGGGTAGGATATATACATATGGTTGCTAAGGCAGAATGTGTTATGGTTCAGAGGTATGGGGTAGGATATATACATCTGGTTGCTAAGGCAGTATGTGTTATGGTTCAGAGGTAACGGGTAGGATATATACATATGGTTGCTAAGGCAGTATGTGTTATGGTTCAGAGGTAAGGGGTAGGATATATACATCTGATTGCTAAGGCAGTATGTGTTTTGGTTCAGAGGTAACGGGTAGGATATATACATATGGTTGCTAAGGCAGTATGTGTTATGGTTCAGAGGTAAGGGGTAGGATATATACATATGGTTGCTAAGGCAGTATGTGTTATGGTTCAGAGGTAAGGGGTAGGATATATACATCTGGTTGCTAAGGCAGTATGTGTTATGGTTCAGAGGTAAGGGGTAGGATATATACATATGGTTGCTAAGGCAGTATGTGTTATGGTTCAGAGGTATGGGGTAGGATAGAAATACTCGACTGCTAAGGCAATATGTGTTATGCTTCAGATGTATGGGGGTAGGATAGAAATATCTGACTGCTAAGGCAGTATGCGTATAGTTCAGGTATGGGGGTAAGATTATTGTATGAGAACCTACAGCAATGTGCTAGATTTCATGAATTGCTTAGGTATGACTGTAGTTGCTACTGACGACGCTATGTCTTTAGAACCAAGTTGAATACCAACTCTAATCAGTGTAAACTACTCTAATAGAGCAGAGCAAGAAGCTGCACAGAAACATACACAGCATTGATTATATTTAATGAATGTGTGCTTATTGTCTAATTTTGCTGATGCATTGTGGGTCTTCCAGCAACTTCTACTGGGCATGTTAGTCCGCCTCCGTGGTCGAGTGGTTAAGTTCGCTGACTTGTATACCAATGTAACCTATCATCACTGATGGTCACGGGTTCGAGCCCCGCTCAGACCGTGTCTCATTTATATGAAACGTTGGCAGTTTCTTACGGAGGTTGGTGCACCCAAGTACTGGTTAACCGCTGGAGCCTGCCCAGGAAAGGTGTTGTTAGGTAAACTGCCGCCGGCGATATAACCCAAAATGGTGCTGATGCAGGCGTAAAACCCTAAATATAACATAACATCTACTGGGCATGTTGTTACTTGGTAGGGGTACCAGGCTCTCCAGAAGTATGTGGGTCATTTTACGTTTGGTGGACGGTGCAAGATACAGAAGACAAACACGATTTCAGAGACATCCGTTATTGTGTTACATGTTCTCTGTCTACACCGATACACGGAACACGTTTATAGTGCCGTCTGGAAAGCAAACATAGTATTATACCGGGGCGCTGGATCTAACTCTTGACTGTAGCTTCTAGAACATTTGTGAGATTAGTATTAAATGTGTAATATGTATTATATCATAGGTCTGTTTGTTGGAAAGGAAGGACCAATGATCCACAGTGGAGCTATAATTGGTGCTGGAATACCACAGGTACATATATATATATAGAGAATATATCGGCAGAGCCTCGCCTTGTATTATTTCTCCGACTAGCCTAATAAATTAAAATTTATAAGACAGTAACCTAATATTCTATTTATCCTACATTCTGAGTGTGCACCCGACACAAACACAAACAAACTAGCCATGACAGGAAGGCACTTGGTAATATGTTGCGCATTTATATTTATATCTACGGTTATCCCTGTGACGTCACGAAAGCTTTATTAGGCACTGACTAATAAACCAAAATTTATTAGGCAGGCCGTTTTTGTACGTTATTTCGCATGAAGGTGTACGTTATTTCGCATGAAGGTGTACGTTAGGTGTAAAATTTATCCTACCTTCATTCGTAATAATGATCAAAAACGGCCTGCCTAATAAACTTTACTTTATTAGTCAGTGCCTAATAAACCTTTCGTGACGTCATAACGCTGAATGTATGACGTCATATGTTCAAAGATGGCGTGATAAACATCAAGCCATGCATATTCGGTAATCTTTCCCCCTCTTTTTCCACTTTTATGTCATATGACATTATACTAGAACCTAAATTTAGAATATCTTTAACCAAATTCCGGACCTCATCCCATGACCTAGCAATAGAACGAGGGCGTTACACAAACGTACCACGTAATGAACGTATATGTATACATTGTAATTATAGAATGATTGAAAGCGAGTATCATTTTCTACTTATTTGTCCTAAATTTAGAAATTTAAGAAAGAAATATCTGAAACGCTACTATTATACTTGGCCTACCGAACAAAAGTGTATTACCTTACTTACACAGACTAATAGGAAAATTGTTCAAAACCTGTCCAAATTTATATATACGCAAATTTAGTAAAAACATATTTTTTTAGACACCACAACCATCTATGCTCTTCTGAAAATGTATCCATGTCTTTCCATTGTACTTTGTTTATATATGTATTCTTTGCTATACGTATGTTGTCATATTTAATGCAATACATATATTGAATTGAATATAGAATACTAGTTTACTGTCTTATAAATTTTAAATTATTAGAGCCTCACCATATATACTGAGTCAAAAAAGAAACGATACCTGGTGTTTATGTGTCTATAATTTCAACATTTATTAAGAAAATTCTTTGAAAATTCATAAGATGACCAACATGTTTGAAAGAGGAGCACATAAAGCATAATGAGCCTCCGAAACTGTCTGCTGCGTGATGACGTAATTCGTCGGACAGGGGTCTAATGGAGTTTTCACACAGACGTCAATACCGAGTATGGGCACCATTTGCGTCTCTCACTGCAATGCACCGCCGTCGCATCGATCGGAAGAGTGTCTGAATCTCTTGCTGGTCAATATTTGTCCACTCCTGATGCAAAACATCCCTCAGTTGGTTTAACGTTACCGGCTGACGTCGTCTGACGCGGCGGTCTAACGTATCCCACAAATGTTCTATGGGTGACAAGTCTGGTGACAAAGCAGGCCACGGCAGGGTTTCAATATTGTTCTGCTCCAATAATGTGGTGGAAATCCGAGCAGTATGACACCTGGCGTTGCCCTGTTAGAACAGTGTGACGTTTCTGTTGGCGTTAAAGAACGGCACAACAACTGGCGCAAGGATCTCATCACAGTACCGCTGGGCGTTTAGGTTCCCGTCCACCACTAACAGTTCAGTGCGACTACCGAAGGTGATACCGCCCCACGCCATAATGCTTCCGCCCCCGAACAGATCGACCTGACGTACACATGCGTCGGCGTAACGTTCACCGCGTCTGCGATATACCCGCTCTCTGCCATCCGCTCGACGCAAACAGAACCGCGATTCATCGCTAAACATCACCGAATTCCACTGTAACCGAGTCCAGCGAGCACGTTCCGTCGTCCATTCCCGCCGTACGTCACGGTGACGTCGTGTCAGGATGGGTCCAACGTATGGCCGATAGGCACGAATGCCACGTTCACCGAGCCGGTTCCTGACTGTTTGTGCACTGATGCGATTGTTGGTCATCCCAGGAGTAACGGCAGCTGTGTGCGTAGCAGGTAGGAACCGGTCACGTAAATGTGACGTCCGAATGTGACGGTCCTGTTCACGCGTCGTCACACGTGGTCGACCAGATCTTGGACGGTCGTCCACCGATCCATGTGTTCGATAACGTCGAAGTAGACGTGTTATCGTGATCCGCGTAACCCCGAGTCGATTTGCGACATCACGCTGACGTAAACCGCCGTCAATCATGCCAATGGCACGCATTCTCTGATTGCGGTTTAGCCTAGGCATTTTGTTAGAGGTAACAATGGGTATGTAAGGTGTTTTTCCTCGATGATAATGCAATACCAGTACAATAAACCGATTTTCCGATTTGTACATGTGTAGGAAGTTGTCTTTGTTGAGGAGCGAGTGCAAATCGGAAATTCAGCGTTCCAGGATTATCGGGTGTTTATTTACCTGTGTTTATGGTTGGCTGACGTTGCAATAAGATATCCGGTACTGATACGTAATAATATATTAAACCTTTCTATGGTTTTATCCGTTTTACGTCATTTTTAGTTTGGTATCGTTTCTTTTTTGACTCAGTATATGTTATCTTCAACTCGCCTATAAGACCGTATTCTAACATTCTCTATATATTAGACCCACACATGGTTCCCTCGTCTCCCCATGACACCTCATTGACCAAATTGGTGTCACATGACTACATGCATTTCTCGATAACAATCAATTAGACGCTGCACATGTCATTATAAATCATGACGACTCTATGTTTCTAAGATAGAAGAAGAAATTTTATTTTCCAATTTGAACTAAAAAGTTCATCATTGTACAACATATATATACATAAAATCATTCACGTGAAAATTATGTCAATATTAGAAAATTATATACCCTATTGACAATACCTACTATATATATAAATGATATAAAACATATAATTAACAGTCTCATTATTTTCGGATATTGCATTCAATACAGGTTGCTTAGGTATATAAATACGAAAATATGAAATCCGATTTAAAGTATCTTGTACATATCTAAATAAAGGAGGTTGAACTCAGTTTAAGTTGTACTATATTAAAATAAAAAATTATTATAACTAAAATCATGTTACATATACGATGGAATTGAACCACGCGCGTCTGAGTGTAAATGCTTCATACAGATATTTTCCTAATTTTGCTATAACATTATTGTTGTGAGATTGCATTAAAGTTACAAATTTGAAAACACTAGGTCTATTGTAGTAGTACTTTTTAATATATTTCTTTCTAATGTTAGTGTAAGCTGAACAAATCAGAACAAAGTGGTATTCATCCTCTACATCATTTGACCCACAGTATAAACAATAACGCAATTCCCGCGCGACACGATTTGCTCCATAGCGGCCCGTTTCAATACGTAATTTATGCGAAGAAAGCCTAAATTTAGATAAGGCAATTCTATATTTTGATTGTAAATCATTTAGATAAGGCTCTAGTGAAACAGTGAATTTGAAAGGTTTAAACATATATAAAGATCCGCTATTTTCAACGCCATTACACCATGACTGCTTATACACGTCTAAAACCCTTTCTTTGAAAAGCATGTACAACTTATTTAAATCTACTACGCTCGGATTGTCGAACACATATGTATAACCATAGCTATCAAGTAGACATTTCACATTATGAACCCAGTTATTAACCCCTCTACTACACTGCGATAACATATCAGTATACAAGGACTGAATAATAATATTGTCGCTTTGCACAACTTTGCCCCAATATTTGATAATACGTGTAAAACGATTAATGTACAGAGGAAAACGGCCAAGTTCACCATAAACACCCACGCTGCAGGTAGAAGATTTAACACATAGAATGCTTTTACAAAATTTTAGATGAATCCTCTCTATTTCTTTTGATTTGCCAAAACCCCAGATTTCGCATCCATATCCAAGTATTGAGCCCACAAATGCATCAAACAATTGGCACTTTGTGAGTATTAAATCACGCAGATTATTTAACAAAACATTTAGAGCTTTGTGGCCTTTACCTGTCAGCGTTTCCTGGTTCAGTGTAAACTTACCGGTATAGTTAAAAACAGTCCCTAGGTAATTACAATTATTCACTACCTCTAAAACATTATCATTATATGCCCAGACTTCATCTTTGCGTGGCTTTCCACGATTTCTAAAAATAACCACTTTATTCTTATCTGTATTTACGTGCAGGCCCCATCTGTCACAGTATATTTTAAGTAAAGTTAACCTATGTTGCAAATCCTGAGGACTGTTACCTATGATTACCATATCATCAGCAAATAACAATAAAATAAAAACCATATCATGAAGGCTAATGCCACAAGAAGGCCCAGCTTGTAGAAATAATTCAAGGTCGTCTACAAACAATGAAAATAAAACAGGGGACATAACCTCACCCTGCCTCAACCCGACTGCACATTCGAAAAAGTCAGAGTACGAGTTGCATCCCCTGACACAGGATTTAACATTACTGTACATGGACCGTATTATCCTTAATAATTTACCCTGAACTCCGAGTTTGGAGAGCTTATACCGTAGACTATCATAGTTAACACTATCAAAGGCCCTACTGAAGTCAATGAAGGCACAATGAAGTCTACCCTTTTGATTTAAAACACTTTGTATAAAGCCATTTAACACAAAAATCGCATCTACAGTAGACCGTCCCTTTCGGAAACCGAATTGTGCGTCACTCAAAATATCATTTGTATCGGCCCATTCAGATACACGCCTATTCAGTACACCTGTAAATATTTTAGAAAAACAACTTACAAGGGTAATGCCACGATAATTCTTAACATCACGTGGATTATTACGTTTAAATAGCGGAACAATAATACCTTGAGACCACTGATCCGGGAAATGACCCGTATTCAAGATTGAGTTAAAAATATCAACAATATGTGATGACAGGATATCGAACGATTCAATAAAATATTCGTTTATTAGCTGATCGCCTGAACATGCTTTGTTTCTATTTAACGATTCAATAACTTTCTTTACCTCAGCTATAGTTATTGGTTTGTCAAGTTCAACAAAGTTACAGTTCTCAGAATTCAAATTATATTCAGACGAAAGATCTTCGGCTTCACGTTCACAAGATGACAAAAGCTCAGTTTGCATATTCGAAAAATATTCGAAAAACTCTGCAACATTGATATTACTAGATGATTTGGATTTTTGTTTTGAAAATAGTTTCCAGAAATCTCTAGGTCTAGCATGACGTAACCTTTCAATTTGTCGGCATTTTCTAAATTCCAATGCACGCTTTTTTTTACGTATTAATACTTTATAAATAGCCTTTTTATTACACATAGCTAGTCTGTTTTCATTAGTTTTATGATAATTAAAATCATTAAGTGCAGAAATATAATCTTGCCTGGTTCTGTGACATTCGCCGTCAAACCAATCGGCTTGTTTACAAAACTTACTCGATACTCTATGCACATTACTGCGTGTATGGGTTTTACAAAATAATGGTTCCCCATGTCACGTATAACTTGCGTGAAACTATCAACATATGCATTCATTGATTGATTTTCAGTACAATTACTAATATTATTAACAATATGGTTTAGGTCCGTGAGCCGGCCTATGAGACCTCGTCTAAACTCCTCACGTAGCGTTTGATTCCACTTAATGCTAGTACTGACACGGTCATCTTCACTGTCCGGCCTATTTAAGTTACATGTAATACTAAACTTGATGGGTGCATGATCGGATAGTTCACAAAATGGTAATACATTAAAGTTTCATATACGATGAAGGTCTTGATCGTTCAATAATAGGTAATCAATTAGACTCGTGCCTACCGACGTAGCATATGTACATGACCCATTGTCATCAAATAGTCTACCGTTAGCTATGCGTATCGAACTAGATTTACAAAGATCTAGCAATTTTAATCCATAACAATGAGAGACATCTCTAATGTTCTATTACCTCCCTTGGCAGATAAAGTCTGATTTATTCCAAAATGTGAATAGGTCCTTTTAGTTAGAATCCTTTGTTTTTACTGTTGTTCCCTAACCAGATGTTGCGGTATGATAATTGTGATTTTATCAAAATCATTTTAATTAACTGAAACATTGTTTTACAAAATAGTACCCATTGCATATACTGCATGAGATATGTCAAGATATAGTAATTTAATAATCATATAAAGCGATAGTGGAATAAAATTGCTAGCATGTTGTGCAAAGGAAACAACGATAAAAACAGAGGAAAACACTTAATAGGACCTATCTACTTTTAGGAAGTATTCAGGGGCAGTAACTGAGCGATGTCTCTTATTACATGTTTTATCCATTGAGTTTCGTAATAACGGTATATCTGGCGAATAGTGTATATCATCGATGTCATGGATATTAGTATCATAAACAACATAATCACACCGGGTACCAGTCCGAGCGTTACAGTCGCCACACAACATAATCGTGGCCTGTCTTTGAAAAATATCAATATCGTTTTGCAATAAACTAAAAATATCAACATCAACAACATTATAAGCTGGTGAATTCTCCGGCCAGATATACATACCTGCAAGAAAAATATCATTATCAATAGAAAAGAATTGCTTAAGCCATATTAAACTGTCAAAATGATTTTGCACTATACTAACACCACTTTCAATCGATTCTTTAATATATAACACAATACCACCACTGCATCTTTTGGCGCGCTTATTCTGAAATTTACGATATAAATTAAAACACTTATAGCCATTGATTTCCATAGAGGAGTTAATATGTGTCCAACTTTCATACAAGAAGATAATGTCTTTTTTACACACAATGTCAGTAAAACTGGCGTCTTCCAGTTTATGTCTGTTAAGGCCATGGATATTCCATGACAGAATGTTAAGTTCAGCCCCCGCAACATGCTACTGCGACGTGTCACGCACCGGTCGACCATTCACAATCAAAGTGTCATAGCTAAGCCATGCTCGCTTGCCATCTCGTATGGCCTGACGTAGCTGTGGAAGCAAGGATCTACGTCTATCTGCGATTTCCTTTGGATATTGCTCAAATATGAAGTAATCAGTGCCCCTCAAAGATGATTATAAGATAGATGTAATAACTATTGGGTGGTAGTGACGTAAGTTATGAGGTCATTAAGCCCAAGGTTATTATTACCACGCGAATGCATCGTTTTCTACCATAAAACCATTTCTTCTTAAAGATAAACGAAACTTTGTTTGTTTAAGTGAATGATCGAATTATTATTTATTTTATTACTATTACATACGTTACTATTACATACGTTACTATTACATACGTTACTATTACATACGTTACTGTTACATACGCTACTATTACATACGTTACTATTACATACGTTACTATTACATACGCTACTATTACATACGCTACGATTACATACGTTACTATTACATACGTTACTATTACATACGTTACTATTACATGCATTACTATTGCATGTTTTGCTATTACATACGTTACTATTACATATGTTATTATTACATACGTTACTATTTCATACGTTACTATTACATAAGTTACTATTACATACGTTACTATTACATACATTACTGTTACATACGTTACTATTACATACGTTATTATTACGTACGTTACTATTACATACGTTACTATTACATACGTTACTGTTACATACGTTACTATTACATACGTTACTATTACATACGTTACTGTTACATACGCTACTATTACATACGTTACTATTACATACGCTACTATTACATACGCTACGATTACATACGTTACTATTACATACGTTACTATTACATACGTTACTATTACATACGTTACTATTACATACATTACTATTGCATGTATTGCTATTACATACGTTACTATTACATATGTTATTATTACATACGTTACTATTTCATACGTTACTATTACATAAGTTACTATTACATACGTTACTATTACATACGTTACTATTACATACATTACTGTTACATACGTTACTATTACATACGTTATTATTACATACGTTACTATTACATACGTTACTATTACATACGTTACTGTTACATACGTTACTATTACATATGTTATTATTACATACGTTACTATTACATACGTTATTATTACATACGTTACTATTACATACGATACTATTACATACGTTACTATTACATACGTTACTATTACATACGTTACTGTTACATACGTTACTATTACATATGTTATTATTACATACGTTACTATTTCATACGTTACTATTACATAAGTTACTATTACATACGTTACTATTACATACGTTACTATTACATACGTTACTATTACATACGTTACTATTACATACATTACTATTGCATGTTTTGCTATTACATACGTTACTATTACATATGTTATTATTACATACGTTACTATTTCATACGTTACTATTACATAAGTTACTATTACATACGTTACTATTACATACATTACTGTTACATACGTTACTATTACATACGCTACTATTACATACGTTACTATTACATACGCTACTATTACATACGTTACTGTTACATACGTTACTATTACATACGCTACTATTACATACGTTACTGTTACATACGCTACTATTACATACGTTACTATTACATACGCTACTATTACATACGCTACGATTACATACGTTACTATTACATACGTTACTATTACATACGTTACTATTACATACGTTACTATTACATACATTACTATTGCATGTATTGCTATTACATACGTTACTATTACATATGTTATTATTACATACGTTACTATTTCATACGTTACTATTACATAAGTTACTATTACATACGTTACTATTACATACGTTACTATTACATACATTACTGTTACATACGTTACTATTACATACGTTATTATTACATACGTTACTATTACATACGTTACTATTACATACGTTACTGTTACATACATTACTATTACATATGTTATTATTACATATGTTACTATTACATACGTTATTATTACATACGTTACTATTACATACGATACTATTACATACGTTACTATTACATACGTTACTATTACATACGTTACTGTTACATACGTTACTATTACATATGTTATTATTACATACGTTACTATTTCATACGTTACTATTACATAAGTTACTATTACATACGTTACTATTACATACGTTACTATTACATACGTTACTATTACATACGTTACTGTTACATACGTTACTATTACATACGTTACTATTACATACGATACTATTACATACGTTACTATTACATACGTTACTATTACATACGTTACTGTTACATACGTTACTATTACATACGCTACTATTACATACGTTACTATTGCATACGTTACTATTACATACGTTACTGTTACATACGTTACTATTACATACGTTACTGTTACATACGTTATTATTACATACGTTACTATTAGATACGTTACTATTACATACGTTACTATTACATACGTTACTATTACATACGTTATTATTACATACGTTACTATTACATACGTTACTATTTCATACGTTACTATTACACACTTTACTATTACATACATTACTATTACACACTTTACTATTACATACATTACTATTACACACTTTACTATTACATACGTTACTATTACATACGTTACTATTACATACGTTACTATTACATACATTACTATTACATACATTACTATTACATACGTTACTGTTACATACGTTACTATTACATAACATTTTACTATATATAGTTTCAGAGTATCACATTCAACAAAATAAAGTCGAAGTTTGATATCTTCAGAACAGATCGGTACAGTATTTAATATTCATTAAGCTAATACTGAATACTACAAAACGACGCGTAACCATTTCATTCTGGATACCGTTCAAACAGTATTTGCAAAGATCATAAGAGCCATATCAGCCGCCACGGAACATGCCATCTGATCAGGCTCTATGCTGTGTACTATTCAAATGATTTTGCTAAGACACTTGGCTATGTAGCAAACAACATAGATCCAGATCAGCCCGCAGCATCACGCTGCGGCTGATCTGGATCTATGTTGTTTGCAAACTACTTTAAATGTATCCAGAATGAAATGGGTTAATTCAGGGGCATACCATAATGGTAAAAAAATATAAATAATTGCAACTTCTTTCAATGTCGCGATTCTGATTGGTTGATTCAGCCCACGTGATCGCCGTTCATTACCCGGTGAACCGCAACATTATTCTATTATCTATGTACAAATGTGATTTTAATGCTCGACTGGGCATAAATACAACACTCGTTGTAAAATAATTAAAGTTTAAACTTTATAAATGACAGATACATTCCAATCTATTCTGAAACACACACAGTCCTCTTAATATATCGTTGTTTCTAATTTATTTGCAGAGATAAACGTGACTTTGTAGCAGGTGGAGCAGCCGCAGGCGTGGCAGGTAAGGCGCATGCGTGGCATGTTAGATACTGGAGTTGCCGGTAAGACGCAGGCGTGGTTGGTAAAACGCAGATGTCACAGGTAAGACGCAGGTGTTGCAGGTATGGCGCATGCGTGGTAGGTGGTCCGCAGGCGTCGTGGCAGATAAGATACATGCTTTGCAGGTAAGACGCAGATATGTCAGGTAAGACGCAGGTGTTTCAAATAAGACGCAGGCGTGGCAGGTAGCCGAAAGTGTTGCAGGTAAGACGCAGGTGTTTCAAATAAGACGCAGGCGTGGCAGGTACCCGAAAGTGTTGCAGGTAAGAGGCAGGTGTTTCAAATAAGACGCAGGCGTGGCAGGTACCCGAAAGTGTTGCAGGTAAGACGCAGGTGTTTCAAATAAGACGCAGGCGTGGCAGGTAGCCGAACGTGTTGCAAGTAAGACACAGGTGTTGCAAATAAGACGCAGGCGTGGCAGGTAGCCGAAAGATTTGCACATAAAACGAAGGTGTTGCAAGTAGGAAACATGCGTGGCAGGCATGCCACAGGTTTATCCACATGCGGAGATGCTAAGAAGTATAGCAAATGACTTATTCACACGACGAGATGCTAAGAAGTACAGCTTATTGTTTATCCACATGTGGAGATGTTACAAAGTACATCTAATGATTTATCCACATGTGGAGATGGTAAGAAGTACACCGAATGGTTTATCCACATGTGGAGATGTTACAAAGTACATCTAATGATTTATCCACATGTGGAGATGTTACAAAGTACATCTAATGATTTATCCACATGTGGAGATGGTAAGAAGTACATCGAATGATTTATCCACATGTGGAGATGGTAGGAAGTACATCTAATGATTTATCCACATGTGGAGATGTTACAAAGTACATCGAATGATTTATCCACATGTGGAGATGTTACAAAGTACATCTAATGATTTATCCACATGTGGAGATGTTACAAAGTACATCGAATGATTTATCCACATGTGGAGATGTTACAAAGTACATCTAATGATTTATCCACATGTGGAGATGGTAAGAAGTACATCTAATGATTTATCCACATGTGGAGATGTTACAAAGTACATCGAATGATTTATCCACATGTGGAGATGCTATGAAGTACATCTAATGATTTATCCACATGCGGTGATGTTACAAAGTACATCTAATGATTTATCCACATGTGGAGATGGTAAGAAGTACATCTAATGATTTATCCACATGTGGAGATGTTACAAAGTACATCTAATGATTTATCCACATGTGGAGATGTTACAAAGTACATCTAATGATTTATCCACATGTGGAGATGGTAAGAAGTACACGGAATGATTTATCCACATGTGGATATGCTATGAAGTACATCTAATGATTTATCCACATGTGGAGATGGTATGAAGTACATCTAATGATTTATCCACATGTGGAGATGGTAAGAAGTACATCTGATGATTTATCCACATGTGGATATGCTATGAAGTACATATAATGATTTATCCACATGTGGAGATGCTATGAAGTACATCTAATGATTTATCCACATGTGGAGATGTTACAAAGTACATCGAATGATTTATCCACATATAGAGATGTTACAAAGTACATCTAATGATTTATCCACATGTGGAGATGGTAAGAAGTACATCTAATGATGTATCCACATGTGGAGATGTTACAAAGTACATCGAATGATTTATCCACATGCGGTGATGTTACAAAGTACATCTAATGATTTATCCACATGTGGAGATGTTACAAAGTACATCTAATGATTTATCCACATGCGGTGATGCTAAGAAGTACATCTAATGATTTATCCACATGTGGAGATGTTACAAAGTACATCTAATGATTTATCCACATGTGGAGATGTTACAAAGTACATCTAATGATTTATCCACATGTGGAGATGGTAAGAAGTACACGGAATGATTTATCCACATGTGGATATGCTATGAAGTACATCTAATGATTTATCCACATGTGGAGATGCTATGAAGTACATCTAATGATTTATCCACATGTGGAGATGCTATGAAGTACATCTAATGATTTATCCACATGTGGAGATGTTACAAAGTACATCGAATGATTTATCCACATGTGGAGATGTTACAAAGTACATCTAATGATTTATCCACATGTGGAGATGTTACAAAGTACATCGAATGATTTATCCACATGTGGAGATGCTATGAAGTACATCTAATGATTTATCCACATGCGGTGATGTTACAAAGTACATATAATGATTTATCCACATGTGGAGATGTTACAAAGTACATCTAATGATTTATCCACATGCGGTGATGCTAAGAAGTACATCTAATGATTTATCCACATGTGGAGATGTTACAAAGTACATCTAATGATTTATCCACATGTGGAGATGTTACAAAGTACATCTAATGATTTATCCACATGTGGAGATGGTAAGAAGTACACGGAATGATTTATCCACATGTGGATATGCTATGAAGTACATCTAATGATTTATCCACATGTGGAGATGTTACAAAGTACATCGAATGATTTATCCACATGTGGAGATGTTACAAAGTACATCGAATGATTTATCCACATGTGGAGATGATAAGAAGTACATCTAATGATTTATCCTCATGTGGAGATGTTACAAAGTACACGGAATGATTTATCCACATGTGGAGATGGTAAGAAATACATCTAATGATTTATTCACATGTGGAAATGTACTCAAATTATAGTTTGTTATTTATTATTTGTAGCGGCATTTGGGGCTCCGATTGGTGGCGTACTATTCAGTTTGGAGGAGGGATGTTCCTTCTGGAACCAGAAACTGACGTGGAGAACGGCAAGTATTGTTTTTACTGTATGTAATTGTTGTTTTTAAATAGCGAGCCGCTATTAGACATCCGTTGTGGCATGAAGAACGGCAACTATTGCTTTTATTGTATACATCCGTCATAAAACATCAACAATGATAACGGCAAATATTGGTTTATATCGTCAATAGTTCCGGACACCACCTGTTTTCGAATTTGGTTGCAAATGACGTCATCGTTGTCAGTAGCAGGTACTTGGATTATTTGGTAGAAGTTAAAGCTGCCAAACCACAGGTACCAGACTCAAAAAGAAATGTTTTGGCCTATGGTCATATAGTAAGTAATATATAATAAAGGCAACCAACGAAATTGAAACATGCATGCAGAAACATCGACGAGAAACTAGGTAAAAACGACTAGATCACTGACATGCCCTTGTGGTCCCGACCGGAAGACCTTATTCTATCAACAAATACTTTTTATTTCATCGAGATCGGTCAAATAACACCAGAATGGCCTGTGTGCCAAACACTAAAATGAGCAGAATCAGATCAATATTCACATTTTATTTCGAAAATGTAAATGTTGATGTTTTTCATAAATCTCATTCACGTGTACCCTACAAATCCTTACACAGAGAAACATGCAAAGAAATATTTGTTTAATTTTGTAACTCGAGTAGTCTAATGCTTGGCTTTACAAGGTCACGTGGCAATCATGTGACAATACCGGAAAACACATTTCTGGTACATAAAATTTGATTGGTGGCCGAAATCGATGTTCTTTTTTTGACGCCATTTTTAATTCATATGTGAGTGAAATTGTGGTTTTATTTTAAAGGATGTTATGCAATCCGAGTTTATTCAATCGTATCAAAAGCATGAATGATCTTGTTACATAGAGGAAATTTTTATGTTTTGAGTGAATATTGAATATATCTCACTGAGAAGTGAGAAAATATGAATATTTTCTCACTTCGAGGTGAGATATATTCCATATGCACTCAAAAGAAATAAATGTTCTTTTTATGTTATGCTAATTGGTGAAAAACAAACTCAAATGAAGAAATTAAAATAGCTGGCCGCCGTGTTTTTGCGTGGATGAATACATTGACGACTATACCTCGTGAGTGAGTCGATACATAAGTATGCCACCATCTTGAATTTATAATTGAATCGAGGAAAAATACATGAAAACATTTATTGGATTTATTGTTACAATTTGCAGTGACAAACTTCCGAGACATTGTCAGTTGTATTTTGCTTTTGATTTGTTTCATAATAAAAACAATAATACAGGTGTCATTGAAGCCAGGTGTCATTGAAGCCATGTAAACGGTGAAAATTAAATAACACGTTGTCTAAGCATTTAAAGGGAGAGTAATAGTGCAAGAATAGTGTATTGGGAAGGAAGATAATAAAAAAGTAGTCCGGAAAAATACAGTGAGTGATATGCAGTGGTGATATGGATTATATCTCACTGATAGAGCACGGTATTTCATCAATTAGCATAACATAAATAGTAACATTATTTCATCTGTCAAACCTTTGGTGACCGAATACCGCGTAGTAGTATCGCGGCAATGTGTCTGGGGCGTGATGCTGCAATGAGGCAGCACTATAAAAGGGCACCATCACAATAATGATCTTTAGAATAGAGTTTGAAAGTGACATTAAGTCCGAAATCAAACAGAAACAAACAGTCTTTAGCTTAATACAACTGGATGGAATTTGCAAATATTTATTTTAAACACTACCTTGCAAATAGACTGACAAGAGTACTTAACCGATTGTTGTCTAATGCACTTTTCCAATATGCTTGTTTGGAAGGGTCTATTTCTAAATAAAGTGGGTTAAATCAAAACCAGGTTTATTTAGCTCTGTAACTGGTATTGCCAATAATACCCATTTAGGGGTTTCCGGACTACAATGGGTTAATAAAGTGACTATGATTTTGTTCTTAATGTACTAACCCCTAAATATTTGCGCAAAGATGGAAGTTAGACTGTACATTTAATCCTAAATCAAATCTGCTACTACACTTTTTAGGTTGCAAAAGTGAGCAAGTTGTTGATGGAGTTGGAAAGAGGAAATATCCATCTCTACCAGGGAAAGAGGAAATATCCATCTCTACCAGGGAAAGAGTCTGGACGAAATTAATTTTGATCTTGATGGTAAATATTTATATAATAATGATCTAGTATAGTTTGTTATCCCTCACTGCGTAATGGGAGGTGGATATAAGAATGACCTTTGTACGTCCATCACTCCGTCATTCTGTCTGTCCGAAACATTTTGTGTCTGCTCCATATGTCGTAAACCCCTTGAAGGATCAAACTTGGGTCAAATGTTCACCTCATCACACCGATGTGCAGTACTCGTTTCTAATGTGTCGGGTCAAGGTCACTATTCAAGGTCAAAGGTTTAAGTCTTACATTTTGTGTCCATTTTATGACTACTACTAAACACCTTCAAGGACTTTGATAGCACTTGTGTCAAATTTTCACCTCATTGGGCCGATGTGCAGAACCCATATTCCAAATGTGTCGGGTCAAGGTCAAAATTTAAGGTCAACGGTTCGAGCATTGCATTTCGTGTCTGCTTCCCATCTCGTAATTCCTTTCATCTCATAGGACTAATATGCAGAATCCATGTTCCAAATGTGCTGGGTCAATGTGAAGGTAATTTCTTCAAGATCAGATGTTTTTCGGGTCTGCCGTATCTCCTAAACCACTTGAACGATTTTCATCAAACTTTGGTCAAATGTTCACCAGTCAAATGTTACCCTCATCAGGATGACATGAGAACCCATATCACAAACGAGCCCACTGAACGTCATTTGCGTGACAGGGGATATAGCTGTCCTTCAGACTGCCTTGTTTCTTGAAAGTGTAGGAACATAGTTTAATCATCGTGTTATTTATAACAATATGCATTATGTTTGTTCAGATCTGCTTAATTTATATTTCATGGCACTCGGTATCTTAAATCTATTGCAGAGCCCCTGGAGGATGAGGCGGACAGTGATGCTGAGGGAAATGATAGGCCAGTCACTGAAGCACCTCCAACAACTTATTTGAATGCACCTGTTAATGGAGCACCGACTACCTCTCAGAAAGTATTTGGTAATGTGCGACCAAAAGCATCTGGCAAACGTAAAATGTGGACAGAGAACGAACATGCTGCCGCTAAAAGACAACTTGGAAAATAATCGACGCCGTCGCTGAATCTGTTGTACCACTTATATATTGCAGTTTTCTTCAAAGCTTTTTCAACATATGTTTTCGTAATATCAGTCACAGTTTCCGATTTAGTTTTCTTTTGCAAAACACAACATTTTATTGCGTAGCACTGTTCTAACGACATCGTGATGTGAATCCGGTCTGCTAATAGACGGTGCGCACGTTGAACATGTGTTGACGTCACAAATGACGTCGTAATAGTCTACTGACGTCACAGTATGAATGTACGGGAACCGTATGTGAACGTGATGTAATGTTTGAGAAAATCAATTAGCGCATACAAAAGTAATGAACATGTAAAGTGGTAACAATTTTCCAAAAAATTGGTTAAAATACGAAAAGTGATCCGGTGACGGTTATGAATACAGTGCTGTTTTTCGGTAAATCAATTAGCAATATAAAAAGAGTTCACTATGTTAAATTGCAAGTCATATAGAAGACAAATAAATATTTTATAAGCACTTTCCGCGAACTTTTTGAACATCCCTCCTATATAAGTAGGCTTAAAGATATTTATTCGTTCATAATGTACAGCAGATGTACACGGACGGATCTGTAGTCCAGTGGTAACACGCTGGACTGGTAATCCAGGGACCGAGGTCTCGTGTTGGTGCTTTACACCGTGCACGTAAAAGAACAAGAGGAGACTCTGGAATGGGTCTCTGTCTGTATCATTGCACTATCCTCCAAAAATCTAAAATGACTAATCTCTTCAGGAGGCGTCGCTCATATAGGCAATCGGTAGCGACGATAAATAAACGTAAAACACACAAGCACATGTACACGTATATATATTATATACAAAAACGAAGATGGATTCAATCGACAGCTTATAGCTTATTAACAACCATATATAAGTGTTGGCTCGATCCTACTGTAAACTACCCTTAGTAAGAATGCATTGAATCATCAGTTAAGTAACCTTAGTAAGCACTGTGCATCGTCAGTGAACTAACCTCAGTAAGCACGCACTGTGCATCGTCAGTGAACTAACCTTAGTAAGCATGCACTGTGCATCGTCAGTGAACTAACCTCAGTAAGCACTGTGCATCGTCAGTGAACTAACCTTAGTAAGCACGCACTGTGCATCGTCAGTGAACTAACCTCAGTAAGCACGCACTGTGCATCGTCAATGAACTATCCTTAGTAAGCACGCACTGTGCATCGTCAGTGAACTAACCTCAGTAAGCACTGTGCATCGTCAGTGAACTAACCTTAGTAAGCACGCACTGTGCATCGTCAGTGAACTAACCTCAGTAAGCACGCACTGTGCATCGTCAGTGAACTAACCTTAGTAAGCACTGTGCATCGTCAGTGAACTAACCTTAGTAAGCACGCACTGTGCATCGTCAGTGAACTAACCTCAGTAAGCACTGTGCATCGTCAGTGAACTAACCTTAGTAAGCACGCACTGTGCATCGTCAGTGAACTAACCTCAGTAAGCACTGTGCATCGTCAGTGAACTAACCTTAGTAAGCACTGTGCATCGTTAGTGAACTAACCTCAGTAAGCACTGTGCATCGTCAGTGAACTAACCTTAGTAAGCACTGTGCATCGTCAGTGAACTAACCTTAGTAAGCACTGTGCATCGTCAGTGAACTAACCTTAGTAAGCACTGTGCATCGTCAGTGAACTAACCTTAGTAAGCACTGTGCATCGTCAGTGAACTAACCTTAGTAAGCACGCACTGTGCATCGTCAGTGAACTAACCTTAGTAAGCACGCACTGTGCATCGTCAGTGAACTAACCTTAGTAAGCACGCACTGTGCATCGTCAGTGAACTAACCTCAGTAAGCACTGTGCATCGTCAGTGAACTAACCTTAGTAAGCACGCATGTGCATCGTCAGTGAACTAACCTTAGTAAACACGCACTGTGCATCGTCAGTGAACTAACCTTAGTAAGCACGCACTGTGCATCGTCAGTGAACTAACCTCAGTAAGCACTGTGCATCGTCAGTGAACTAACCTCAGTAAGCACTGTGCATCGTCAGTGAACTAACCTTAGTAAACACGCACTGTGCATCGTCAGTGAACTAACCTCAGTAAGCACGCACTGTGCATCGTCAGTGAACTAACCTCAGTAAGCACTGTGCATCGTCAGTGAGCTAACCTTAGTAAACACGCACTGTGCATCGTCAGTGAACTAACCTCAGTAAGCAATGTGCATCGTCAGTGAACTAACCTTAGTAAACACGCACTGTGCATGGTTAGTGAACTAAACTCAGTAAGCACTGTGCATCGTCAGTGTACTAACCTTAGTAAGCACGCACTGTGCATCGTTAGTGAACTAACCTCAGTAATCATTGTGGCGTAAAGGCAACTACACGCCTGTCTGCTGTGGTTCGGACATGGGGCCATTTTCACTTGCACCCTCTATTTACATGCATGGAACTGCAAAGTAAATTATCATAGAGGACACAGTTTAATTGCAAACCATTGAAGAAACTAATTAAACATGTACTAACCTCATGGTACTTACAATTACCACAAAACAATGAAACATCGTACAGCTTTGAAATATCAACAAATTATGAACTCTGTCATGTGACAGGAAGAGCGGGAAAAACTAAATATCGGCACGCCTGACATACGAAATGGATTATTGTGTGCGTAATGGACGAAATGTAAATCTCATGCGCGAAATGGAATTTAGCGAAACTAAACGCAAGAAATTACTTATATTGTATTATTTATATATCGAAAATTAATTGTATTTAATGAAAATCGCACAGATTGCAATTAAATATATTATTAACATATACCAGATTTATAGCTCGAACTGTAATGTCATATGATACAAGTCATATTATTCAATGACATATGATGCAAGCCATATGATACAAGTCATATTATTCAATGACATATGATGCAAGCCATATGATACAAGTCATATTATACAAGTCATATGATAATATGATACAAGTCATATGATACAAGCCATATGATACAAGTCATATGATACAAGTCATATGATACAAGTCGTATGATACAAATCAAATGATTCAACAACATATGATACAAGTCATGTGATACAAGTCATATGATACAATCCATATGATACAAGTCATATGATACAAGTCATATAATACAAGCCATATGATACAAGTCATATGATAATATGATACAAGTCATATGATACAAGCTATATGATACAAGCCATATGATACAAGTCATATGATAATATGATACAAGTCATATGATACAAGCCATATTATACAAGTAATATGATAATATGATACAAGCCATATGATACAAGTCATATGATACAAGTCATATGATACAAGCCATATGATACAAGTCATATGATACAAGCCATATGATACAAGTCATATGATACAAGTCATATGATACAAGCCATATGATACAAGCCATATGATACAAGCCATATGAAGTAATTCAAATACAAGAGAATACAATTTGTATATCCATTATTTCCATTATGTTTCTGATTAATATCTACATGCATATAACAATGTGGGTATACACATTGTGGGATGGTATAAATGTCTTATTTTAATGTCCTGGCGCCGCGACTAAAACATCCATTATATTATGAATCCATTATAGAAAGGGTATCAACT
Organism: Archivesica marissinica; assembly: GCA_014843695.1. NCBI lineage: Eukaryota > Metazoa > Mollusca > Bivalvia > Venerida > Vesicomyidae > Archivesica > Archivesica marissinica. Next base: position 5,180,857 of record CM026401.1, on the reverse strand, counting down.
TGAAATAGCTATAATTGTTTCATAATATAATGGGCTTCTTTAGTTCCGGTGTCTTAACATAATTGAAATGTAAGAACTGAAAGTTGCGCATGCGCATAATGATCTATAATGGTACATCTTAGTGGCCGTGAGGAATGAGAGACATTCGCTTTATTTTCAATAGTTGTGCTAATTATCAGTATTATGTGACATGTATGAACCTATAGATATTTATAAAGTGTGTCTGTGAAGGGGATTTTCCAATTTCTATATAGATTACTCCGGTGTATGTTTTATCCTTACTTACCGGATACGAATACACGCGGTCAATTGATGGAACAGCCTACTTTATTGACATCTAGCTAAATGAGGTAAATAATTATATTAGAAATCTACTGTTTGATTTTTTTTTTTTATTAATTGAAGCAGTTATCACATTCCATTATTCAGTAATGATGTTAGTGACTTGTTTGTAACAGTTGTCACTGTGTTATCAGTTGTAATTTGACTGTAAATGTTTCGAAACTCCGAAACCACACACTGGCTCATTTTTCAACCCAATTTAACCCAAATCTACATGAGCTTTGTACAGGTAAACTTTTATCCCAAATTAATGTGACAATTAACACAAATTATGTCATTTTCAGTTTTGTTTTGTACAAATAATATATTAATTTTGTTTACAAAGATGATCAAATGACACGGTCCCTAGAACAGGTTGGAGAACAGTCCAGAACAAGTTATAATAGCTATCTATCTTCCTTTAATGTCGAACCCCTCGCGGGGACGTAGACATGTAGCTTGATCGAGCAATAATCTAACGAATAGAAACGTTAAACATCACATATATATGTTCACATTTATCCGAAATATCGAACGAGGACGGAAAGTATGCCACTTACATTTTTTGTAGAAATAGACTGTTCTCCAACATATAGAAATACCGAAAGACACCGGAAAAAAGTATATAACAACAATATAAGAACGAGGCAGCTTGTGTTTAACTATTTATTAAGCTAAATACATGTACACCTTATTGACTTAATATCTGCCAACAATGTCAAACCCCTTGCGAGGAACTACGCTTGTTTTCCTGGACACGCTTAGCTGACCTGACTAGGCAGGCTTAGCCGACCTGACTAGGCAGGCTTAGCCGACCTGACTGGGCAGTCTTAGCCGACCTAAGCGGTTAACAGTACTAAGCAATGTGTGTGAGACCCCTACCTCGACGACACTACATATGTGGCCTGACCGAGTATTGAACCTGGTGTATAGAATATTGACCCCCCTCAAAATAATGTCTCTCGGGTTATTAGTCGGTCATGGAATATTGACCCCCTTGCGGAACAATTACTCCCCTTGCGAATGGCAATATATAGTGGGAAAATATTACATTTATTATAATTAATTGTTAATTAACACTGTTTAAGGCCTAGCAACATTTATTTTGAATAAATGATGTACAGAATAACATAAATATATTGAATATGAAAATATAAGTACACAGATAATTTGTCTCTATCAATTTCTAACGATGATATGGTGGGTGCTGTATAACTAGGAGGTTCACATAATGTATATGCATAATATTTACACAGACAAGCATACAACAAATAATAACAATGACCCCCACCCCCTATGTATACACTGAACAAGTGAGGGCATGTCACTTTTCGATGCCATAGAATAATGACCCTTCTATGTGTAGACTGTACATGTATGAGAGAGAGGGTCACTTTTCGATGCCATGGATTAATGACTACCCTATGATTTAGGGTGACAGGTGGACTGTAGTCCAGCGGTTAACTATTGGACTGGTAATCCAGGGATCGCAGGTTCGATCCACCGTCTGACATAATAAAATTAACAGTCTTTCAGATGGGACTTGAAACCAAGGTCTCGTGTCGGTGCTTTACACCGTGCATGTAAAAGAACCAGAGGAGATTCTGGAATGGGTCTCTGTCGGTATCATTGCACTATCCAAAAATGACTTATCTCTTCAGGTGGCGTCGCTCATATGGGCAACTTGTAGCGAGAATAAATAAACGTAAAACGCACACACACATCAAGTTAAAATGCTAGTTGGATGCTTATTCAGCAGAAATGTATGTATATTTCTTTAATAAATTTAATTAATATGTCTGACTAATAAGTTTATTTAAAGTCACCACCGCATAAATGCATTTGGGCGAGTTTTCTAATATAATTAAAATGCCCATCATCTAAGTGATGGTTTTGCCTATCGCAATTATTATAACTAGATGTTTTAAAGTGGGCTATGAGGGCTGCTGTAATCTCAGTGTGTGTTTGGTTTTCATATCGCCAACTGTCACTCACACAGGAATTTGTGTCAGCGACAGTCAGGGGTAGACCGGGTGAATACAATACCCGGTGCACATATACTTCTAAGATGTCTAAGATTGCATATCTATATATATAAAAATATGTTTACCATTTCTAATACAACGAGAATACCTTGTTACATGTGCAATATCGTGTTATACTGTAATACTGTGATCTACATGTCACAAGACAATAAAGTCTTGCACCCATATCCATGGATCCAGCATCCAACATTATGCATTAAAATTGTTATGGACTAAAATACTTTTAGTTAAGACTACGAAGTTTAAAATATGTGTACTAAGAAGATTACGAGCAAGTGGACTGTCTTAATATGTATCTGTACTATGATAGTTCATAACTTATCCCCCGAGTACATATATAGATATATAGCCGGTAATAACAAATCTCCCATATACATGGGAAATTATAATTCAAATTGTGTTTATATATTACATTTGTGTCCTCGGCCCACTATGTCGTTTGGACATCTTTTTTAACATTTTAAGAAAGATCAAACTAATATGGGTTACCCCTAAAAACATAAATATATAACTAAACCCATATTTCTTTGCAGTAAGCTGCAATAAGTGAAAGTTCATTTTCACTTGAAACATAGTAGGTTACTGAGGATGTGATTTTGTGTTCCCTCCCTCATATTCCCACCCCCCATGTTTTATATTCCCCCGTGTACTGGGATCATTAATTGTTATAAAATAACAACTATACCCCTGTGTGACAACATTTATGATCAGTACGTTAAAAAACACTTCCGTAGCAATTCCAACGGTCTCCTTAGTAGAGCCAGTAAAATTGTAATAATGTTTGAAATAATACTCAAGTATTTACATTAAAAAGACAGTCACACAGGGAATAGCCAAACAAATAATAACCGTAGATCCTTGTCGAATGAAAAAACTTGTATGGCAGTAATCCGGTTCGGTTGTTCATGCTTACTTGGAGATAGACCGACAGCACGCAGGCATTTTTCGCGACAAGACTATTACCATTGATAGGCGGTTTGCTGTCATAATGTTCCTATCTATGCTTCTTTTACTAAATTAAACTAAACTGGATTCTTGCATGGATTTGGACAATGAAGATTTACATAAAAAGGTGACCTGAAATGATAATTGAAATTTCCTCGAACACCCTAGTATAATTCCAGGGATAAAGTATCATTTTTGCAAGAATTTTGAGATATATGTTCATATTATCATTCCTCTGCCTCAGGAATGTGTACCGAGTTGACCTTTGTTAAGCGTGGGGATCAAAATACAGACCAGAAAGGGTTATTTCAGGTGCGGATCTAGGGGGTAAGGGGGAATTATAACAGCTTGCAATAAGTATAGTGTTATATTCTATACATTTTAGGATATTTATCCCTAGAAGCACTCGCAGGATAGTTTGACTGAGCACATATAATCCCAAAACAAAAAGTCAGAATTGGACAACATTGCCCATATGTCACAGCATAAGGGCCTCAACTGTGGTAATAATACAGTTATGTAACCATATTTAATTGTTTGAAGTCAATATCATATTGATGTTTATAGAAAGGTATAAACATTCTGTGGATATTAGATAAATGATCATAAAAACTAGGTTATGTATGCATATAATCCCAAAAAGTTAGAATTGGACAACATTGCCCATATGTCATAGCATAAGGACCTCAACTGTGGTAATAATACAGTTATGTAACCGTATTTAATTGTTTGAAGTCCAAATCATATTGATGTTTATAGAAAGGCATAAACATTCTGGTGATATTAGATAAATGATCATAAAAACTAGGTTATGGTGTATGCATGACACATGTGGTATAATAAATCAGATTTCTCACTTTATATGGCAACAATCTCAAAGGGCATTTTCTTGGAAAGTTTACCAACCTCACTCTAGTTTGTTTAATTATGTATATAATATTTTATTAAGTATACAAGGGGATTTTTTTTTATCCCTATATACTTTCAATCTTTTGTGTAATTGACCAAAAACTGAACAAACACACTATGTTTTGACATTACACATATGTCATAGCATAGGGGCCTCAATTATGATCCTACTATAATCAGGCTACCTTAATTGATAATTTTGGGTCAATAATATGTTAATGCTTCTGAAACATATACAAATAATAGGATAAATCAGATAATTTGAGAAAATACTGGGTTCAAAATTGTGCTAAATATTTGTTTTTGAAGAAATCTCTATGTTTGGTCAGTTTTGATAAGGGATATTCAAATTTCTATTATCATGATCTGGTCAGGATAACCAGTGACAGGTACACTAAGTGTACCATCCAATTAGGTACATAGAACACCCAATAGGTAGAGAGTATTCCTCGCCTCGGACTACCGGTAGCCCAAATGAGACGGTTGAAAAACGCAGACCCTGGCATCCCGATACAATTGATCATTGGTTTGGTACCTAGCCTGGCTGTACTTATCAATTGTTCTGCGTGCTATCTTACCTATTACTCTGGGTGGATTGGACCAAGGGCTCTGGATTTCACCTGGTCTGACTCAGACAATATTAACGGTATTCCCATATATATGATTAAATCTATTAGTTTAGGGCAGATTTAATGAAGAGATGAACAAATGTTTGTCTCCTACATATTTGGTCACAGGAGGGAGAGGCGATATTATTAATACAAAAATAGGGGGGTCATATAAGTAATTACTTATATTACTGAAACTATTGTATTAACTGATAAGTAGTTATTTATTTTCATAATATATTAACGTGGCTGTGTGGACAGAGGCATAAGCGTGGGATCTGTCCGAAGAGTTCTATTAGCGGGGGTATTGATATATAAAATTTATTTTTTCCAGGTCATTGTAGATTTTCCCAAATTTATATTGATTTAAGTTATAGTGATGACTGTAGCCCTAAAAGAGCCCTAAGATGAAATTTAAGTAATCTCTCTCACCTGGGGTCAAACATCTCCCACTCAAATGATGAGAAACCGGCAATAAAATTGCTTTTCGGAAAGGACTCTAGTGAGGCTAGTTTCTGCACTACTAACTGGTTTATTGATCTACTAACAAGCTGCAAAAGTATGGAAACTTGTGTCTGAGCCAGCCATAACTGCACAGGTCCTCCATATTTTGTCGGACATCTGACAGTCTAAGATGTAGGTCTCCAGAGCTTTGTATACTGATGTTTGGACAGCCTTTCTGGGGTTGAGGACATTCTCAAGATTGCAACAGCAGCCCGCAGATCAGCTTGATGAGTCCCTTGCACACTACAGTCTAGCGGAAAATGTTCGGTGGTGTACTTCACCCGACATGTGGGACAAACCGGATCCAATTTAAGTATATGTTGTCCATCATTACCAGGCAACAGATTTGTCCCCAGTCTCAGTCTACTAATGCACTTATCTATTGTTATAGATTGGGAATATTAGGCACCGGTCAACTGAGCCCCACAGAGCTCAACTTATTGGTTTGTTTAATTGGCCTATTATATAAAGTTTGGCTCCAATGGGTAATTGTTTCAGCCCTGATAAATGAGTAGATCTCCATGGGTGTGAACTTCACATTATTTTCTACATTTGTATGCTCCAGGCCCGACTTGGCTGCCCTGTCAGCCATCTCATTTCCAGTGATACCTATATGTGCACTGCTGCACACCATGCTATGGTAACCTGAATGTCCAAGTTCAAACCCTCATTATGTAATTTACCTATGTCTTTGATTAGATCTGGTCTAGACTTACTATTCCTTGATTGTAATGAGACCAGTGATGAAAGTGAGTCAGATAATATCACATTTTTCGGTGAATTATTATCTACTATCCAGCAACTTTCTACATATTCACATTGTAGGGATGGCATGACTACAGTTGCAGCTACTTTGTCAGAATCGGGGCATTTTGATCCATCTGTATAATTATATGTTGAGGTGATTGCTGTAGTTTTCCTCAATATGACATTGTACTTCCAATCTGGCGAGGTGACCCAGATCGGATTTCTTCACTTTGCTCGATATTGTAATATCTATCACTGGATCTCAGGTAACTACCGGTAGCATCCAGGGCGGTGCCAGGTCCGCTGGTCCGGTCTGAAGTCTGCTACCTGAACACCCTTGAGGCCGTGTGCCACCACAAGTTCTTTCTGACTATTGTGGACCATATTAAGCCTTATCCTGTTTGCCACAGGTGTGAAAAGCAATAAAACCTTATTTTTAGGGATCTGCAACCAACAGTGACACTTCCTGTGTTCCCAATACACTGCTTACATGTTTTATATCATTTATAATAAGTTCTCAGGTTCTGAATCCCCCATCTGACCCTAATAAAATTAACAGTCTTTCAGATGTGATGATAAACCGAGGTCTCGTGTCGTTGCTTTACACCGTGCACGTAAAAGAAACAGAGCAGACGCTGGAATGGGTCTCTGTCTGTATCATTGAACTATCCTCCAAAAATCTAAAATGTCTAATCACTTCAGGAGGCGTCGCTCATATGGGCAAACGGTAGCGACGATAAATTGAACGTAAATAAGTAATATTTTATTATTGTATGAGCAAGGACAGACAACATTATGTTTTATGACGTGTGCCTCCCTATGTGCAGGAAACTGGTCCATGCATAGAATATGACACCCTTAATGTAGATTATCCGAGTGAAGGCAGGCCCTAATCTGAATGTAGTGATTATGTTATTACCTGGAATATTGTATGAGGGGTATGTCTATAATACTCATACAATAAATGATATAAGTGACTTATCCGGCTGAAACTTATGCAGAAGATCTTTGTATTGGACATACCCATGGATGGGTAGGGCTGTCATAATCATTTAATTTTAAGTAGTTTACAACAATATGAAATGTGGTGATGATGAACATGGGCTAACTTGTCCAGCTCATTTGCTACACAATATATATCTGGACTCGCGCATGGTACTCTCCCAGTTTGATACTGTAATAACAAGGATCTTGGGAGATATGAAGGACACATTATGAGCTGTCAACATTAAATAAATTTACTAGTCAGTCATCCTTACTGTATCAAATCCTTACATAGGCACTGTGACCTACTAAAAATTAAACCCATAAATTACTTTTAGTTTATACAAATTTATTTGTGCTCGATTGCGAAACAAGTTCTTATAACTTATATTAATCACTCTCGAGACCTCATTCCTGATGGAATCCATAGCCACCAGGGAGAGAGAAGAAGCAACATGGAATTTAAATGCCTTGCCTAAGGACACAATCTTAACGGCTCCAGCGGGGCTCAAACTCCAGGCCTTTCGCACCTGAAGCGAACGCGCTACCATTGCGCTATCATGACTTTCACTAAAATTGCTTTTGTTTACTGACAAAACGGCATTTGTGTTCTCTGACACATTTTGTAACTTAACAGTTATATTTGTTATCTATGTATTTTGACAACAGTTTGTTCTTTATTTCAGGCAATGTATTATGTAAGAGAGATACTGCGAACCTAATATGACTTATGAGAGACGCACCAATATCTTAAATAAAGAAGTTTCATGGCAGCCCACTGGGTGGTCACAGTTGTGTCACCAAGACCATATCATCAATCACCTTATGATACTGGTGGTATGGCCTTACTGAATATGTCAAGAACTACGTAAGTTCTCCAATATACATATATTAGCTTACACAACAACCATGTTCATGTGCAGCTACCCTGCTGATTAGCTATTAGCATATTTTTTTACAAACTAGTACAGGTTATATATAGTGGTCTTGTAGGATTTCCACTGGAGAAAATCAAATTGCCACCACTTTTTACCCCCCTGAATATGTCAAGAACTACGTAAGTTCTCTCCAATATACATATAATAGCTTACACAACAACCATGTTCATGTGCAGCTACCCTGCTGATTAGCTATTAGCATATTTTTTTACAAACTAGTACAGGTTATATATAGTGGTCTTGTAGGATTTCCACTGGAGAAAATCAAATTGCCACCACTTTTTACCCCCCCACCCTGCCGATTTATTTTGTTTTCTTTTTACATTTTATTGTGTTGCTCCATTCTCTGTTCTATTGCAGTTGTTGCATCTGTTTGCAATTGACTCAGTAATATTAGTATAATGGTCATGTACTATAAGTTTATATTATGCAAGATATCCACATCTTTCGCTACTGTTATAGGGGTGTGAAGCAATTTAATATAAGCTGAACATACATACCGGTATACAATGAACGTAAACAAATCTATCACCTAAATATTAACTGAAAACAGTGACGTCAATTTTAAATAGCTTTTAATAATAATGAAACATTTAATTATTCCAGTACTTAGGGAAAATATTTTTGACAGACAGACACAGAGCTTGTCCCCTCTGAAAATGGACAAGCCGTAATTTATTATGCAAATTATTAGCGACGCCTCCTGGAGATATTAGTCATTTTAGATTTGTGGAGGATAGTGCAATGATACAGACAGACAGAGACCCATTCCAGAGTCTCCTCTGGTTCTTTTACGTGCACTGTGTACAGCACCGACACAAGACTTCGGTTTAACGTCCCATCTGAAAGACTGTTAATTTTATTAGGGTCAGACGGGGGATCTAACCTGCGATCCCTGGATTACCAGTCCAGCGTGTTACCACTGGACTACATATCCGTCTGTAGAATTATTCAATTGTAGAGTAACTTTTCTTAACCCATTTGATTCTGGATACCGTTCAAACAGTATATGCAAAGAATATAGAGTCATATCAGCTACCACGAAACATGCCGTCTGATCAGGCTCTATGCTGTTTGCTATTCAGATGATCTTGCTAAGACACTTGGCTATGTAGCAAACAACATAGATCTATGTTGTTTGCAAAAACTTTAAATGTATCCAGAATGAAATGGGTGAAATACGCCTCTCATTTCTCCAAAAATATGATGAGTGACATAAAATCGTTGTGCCAGCAGTTGGCTGTTATTATTAGAACACCACTATTTGTCATATTTCAAATATCACACTAAACCTTTATTCTCATATGTCATAAACAATACCACCATGTAAAGCTGTGATGACCTGCCAATGCTCCAAGAATTACTGTCTTGTATATTCCAGGTCAATAACCAGTGAGGTGTAGTCTAATTAACATCCTTTCCAGGATTATGGGATTTGCTGGCAGGTGTGAAACGGAACTTAACTAGGAGACAACTAAGGTCAGAAAAATTTGATATATAATTATAATAAATGATATTGACAACTGAAAAAGGTTACATTTTTGTCCTAATTTTTTGTTCTTGCGCCAAATTATTAGACCCCCACCCCAATTCCCAGAAAATGCATAATACCAAGCTTATATTAATA
>CM026401.1:5148684-5170229 GCA_014843695.1 Archivesica marissinica | reverse complement strand
ATACAATGTTACACTTCTACACAATAACAATATATCATACAATGTTACACTTCTACACAATAACAATATATCATACAATGTTACACTTCTACACAATAACAATATATCATACAATGTTACACTTCTACACAATAACAATATATCATACAATGTTACACTTCTACACAATAACAATATATCATGCAATGTTACACTTCTACACAATAACAATATATCATGCAATATTACACTTCTACACAATAACACAATATATCATGCAATGTTAGATGTCTACACAATAACAATATATCATGCAATGTTACACGTCTACACAATAACAATATATCATGCAATGTTACACGTCTACACAATAACAATATATCATGCAATGTCGGACGTCTACACAATAACAATATATCATGCAATGTTACACTTCTACACAATAACAATATATCATGCAATGTCGGACTTCTACACAATAACAATATATCATACAATGTTACACTTCTACACAATAACAATATATCATACAATGTTAGATGTCTACACAATAACAATATATCATGCAATGTTACACTTCTACACAATAGCAATATATCATGTAATGTTACACTTCTACACAATAACAATATATCATGCAATGTTACACTTCTACACAATAACAATATATCATGCAATGTTACACTTCTACACAATAACAATATATCATGCAATGTTACACTTCTACACAATAACAATATATCATGTAATGTTACACTTCTACACAATAACAATATATCATGCAATGTTACACTTCTACACAATAGCAATATATCATGTAATGTTACACTTCTACACAATAACAATATATCATGCAATGTTACACTTCTACACAATAACAATATATCATACAATGTTACACGTCTACACAATAACAATATATCATGCAATGTTACACTTCTACACAATAACAATATATCATGCAATGTCGGACGTCTACACAATAACAATATATCATGCAATGTTACACTTCTACACAATAACAATATATCATGCAATGTTACACTTCTACACAATAACAATATATCATGTAATGTTACACTTCTACACAATAACAATATATCATGCAATGTTACACTTCTACACAATAACAATATATCATGCAATGTTACACGTCTACACAATAACAATATATCATGCAATGTCGGACGTCTACACAATAACAATATATCATGCAATGTCGGACGTCTACACAATAACAATATATCATGCAATGTCGGACGTCTACACAATAACAATATATCATGCAATGTCGGACGTCTACACAATAACAATATATCATGCAATGTCGGACGTCTACACAATAACAATATATCATGCAATGGAACGTCTACCACAATAACAATATATGCAATGTTACACTTCTACACAATAACAATATATCATGCAATGTTACACTTCTACACAATAACAATATATCATTCATGCAATGTTACATTCTACACAATAACAATATATTATCATGTAATTGTTACAAATTGACTTCTCTACACAATTTAACAATATATACGTTCTTCAACTGTTTACACTTCTACACAATAACAATATATCATGCAATGTTACACTTCTACACAATAACAATATATCATGCAATGTTACACTTCTACACAATAACAATATATCATGTAATGTTACACGTCTACACAATAACAATATATCATACAATGTTACACGTCTACACAATAACAATATATCATGTAATGTTACACTTCTACACAATGACAATATATCATGTAATGTTACGCGTCTACACAATAACAATATATCATGTAATGTTACACGTCTACACAATAACAATATATCATGTAATGTTACACTTCTACACAATAACAATATATCATGCAATGTTACACGTCTACACAATAACAATATATCATGCAATGTTACACTTCTACACAATAACAATATATCATGCAATGTTACACTTCTACACAATAACAATATATCATGTAATGTTACACGTCTACACAATAACAATATATCATGCAATGTTACACTTCTACACAATAACAATATATCATGTAATGTTACACGTCTACACAATAACAATATATCATGTAATGTTACACTTCTACACAATAACAATATATCATGCAATGTTACACGTCTACACAATAACAATATATCATGCAATGTTACACTTCTACACAATAACAATATATCATGCAATGTTACACTTCTACACAATAACAATATATCATGTAATGTTACACGTCTACACAATGACAATATATCATGCAATGTTACACTTCTACACAATAACAATATATCATACAATGTTACACTTCTACACAATAACAATATATCATGCAATGTTACACTTCTACACAATAACAATATATCATACAATGTTACACTTCTACACAATAACAATATATCATACAATGTTACACTTCTACACAATAACAATATATCCCGTACATTTATTACCATACCTCGTATATGTATTACCTTACCTTGTATATTTATTACCTTACCTCGTATATGTATTACCTTACCTCGTATATGTATTACCTTACCTCGTATATGTGTTACCTTACCTCGTATATGTATTACCCTACCTCGTATATGTATTACCCTACCTCGTATATGTATTACCTTACCTCGTATATGTATTACCTTACCTCGTATATGTATTACCTTACCTCGAATAGTTATTACCTTACCTCGTATATGTATTACCTTACCTCGTATATGTATTACCTTATCTCGTATATGTATTACCTTACCTCGTATACTGTTAAGCATGTAGCTACAAACACGAATCCAGCATTAAACAACACCATGATCAACAACGAGACCACAAGACAACCATCAGGTGAACATACATGGATAGCTGTTTCTCTGTTAGGGATTAGTTAAACCCTTAAAATGCTAATCACAACTAAATTAATTTTGCAAACAGCATAGAGCCAGATCAGACGGTACTTTGACACGTTCTGTGCCGTATTACCAGGCTATGTGCTGTTGTTCTGTACCGTCTGATCTATGCTGTTTGATATTCGGAAAGTGGAGCTAAAGCATTTGGCTGAATAGCAAATAACATAGATCATGATCAACCGCGGCATAATCCGGTACAACGTTTCTTCTGCTCGATTACGAACTAAGGTTTTACAATATCAGACAGATCGCTCTCGAGACCACATTCCTCATTGCGTATATCTACCTGAGGGAGAGAGGAGACTGAAATATGGATTTAAATGCCATACCTGAGGTCACAACAACCACACTGGTTTAGTTCGAAACTCACAACCGTTCTGTTATGAGGTTCGCGAAGCACCGAAGGTTCCACAAAGGAGCTTGTCCTGAGAGTTGCATAACTATGTTAACAGGAATGTGACATTCATATGGAATTTAGCTATCAAAGGGTCTGTGAAGTTGTGCTATCAAGCTCAAATTGATAGCATGTGCATTCCTATTAGATGTAAATTTTGTATATACAATAAGGGAGTCAATTTATTTATAGATACTTCAATTTCATAACTAATAAGTAACCGTTTTCAACCTTACTAAATTTCGAAGAGTTTATACATTTATAATTCAGAAATTTTGTTCGTAGATAGTTATTATGCAACATCTATATTACTCGTCTGTGCAATATGATGACAGGAGATTAGTGTCAAGCAGTATAACATTAATTGTTTGTTCTGTTGCATATTTGGATAATACTAAACGTGTCATGGGCATTCCTGGTCCATGAAGATTCAAAATTCACCCATTGGCTGCCCAACCTGGATATGTGGGCGTTTCAAAATTCACCCATTGGCTAACCAATCTGGTTAGGTGTGCGTTCGAATCCAGCACTAGCTAATATATACACCCCGATATTCTGGCTGCATTACGCTAATCCAGAATCTGAACCAGGTTAAATAAATAAGAATTAAACTTTTCGTAAAATTTAAATTGTGAATTGGATCTTTTAATTATAGCCCGACCCGCCCAGGTACCTCACAGCAAGCGAGTTCCCCAAACAACTACATACATTACTACTACAACAAGAACCATAGACTCACACAACGACAAGAATAATAATCCGGGCCGGCAGTTGGCCTGCAGATGGTAATTGATTATTCAGAAGGTTATTCAGAAGTTTATTCAGATGTGTATACGCGTGAAGTTTATTCAGATGTGTATACGCGTGAAGTTTATTCAGAAGTGTATACGCGTGAAGTTTATTCAGATGTGTACACGCCTGAAGTTTATTCAGAAGTGTATACGCGTGAAGTTTATTCAGAAGTTTATCGGCGAGGGCATTTTAATAATGTTAATCAAATTTGGATTTGTTTCTTAGTATCGAATATTGATTTCGATTCGGTCATTATATAATACGAGAATATAGCTTGTAGCATGAATAGCGCATATTGAGTACGCGAAGGCCATATGTTCCTCAAAGCATGCCTTCGGAATTGCAAACACCTAACTTAATTTGGGACAACTGTCATTCAATCAAACAGACGTTCAATTTAATAAGCAAATGGACGTTATTACTTCCGGCCAAATGTAGCTCTATACATGTAGTGTGCTCTACTGGAATACATAATGGGGGCCACTTGATTTCTCTGAAAGGTTGGAACTTGGGTGGGGGTGTGTTTCAGACACCATTTATTATCTCCGTCAAATAACAACTAGATTTTAGTTTAAACTTTATTTATTTTACAACGATTGCGAAGCAAGTTCTAACAACTTATATTAATCACTCTCGTTGGCGCGGATGAAAGCGTATATGTGGTCAGTCATGTGGGTGGAAACCGGAGTACCCGGAGAAAACCCACCTGTCCGATCTGGCGATCACCGTACCATCTAACATACTTCCCGGTCCGAGGATCGAACCCGGGTTGTATTGGCGACCACCGTACCATAACAAGTAGAGGTCAGATAACCGTCTCCTGGTAACTTTACAATTGGTGTAAACATATTTATTCGACATTATATTACATATTTATTCCACATTATATAACATTACAGTCTGATTATTTAGGGCAGTCACGTGTATACATATTCGCGAACCTAGCCGACATTGCAGTGGTTGTTTACTTTCCGCAGATGAGATTTGACAGCGACCTTGACCTTAATCGTTAACAAAAACCGCTACTGTACCCTCCATTACTTAGCGAACGATACAGCTAGGCGGTGTACGAACTATGTCGATCGATAAAATAAGTATCGATATTCTATTTACATTTTTCTGTTTTACTGAACACTGTTTCAACAAAACATTCTTCGAGGCTACATGAAAACAATATGGCGACATAACAAATAAAATCACAGTCGTGATAGCGCAGTGGTAGCGTGTTCGCTACAGGTGCGAAAGGTATGTAGTATGCTGTTCAGAGGCGAGACATTGTCGCACTACATTGAAAAATGTCAACGGCTCGGGTATGGCAAATTTTGCATGGGGTAGTCACGTGAGGTATAACAATGTATAATATTATAAACAATACATAAAATTTATAAATCTATGCATACTATATATATATATATAGTTATCAATATATAAAATTAATAGTATATGTACAATATGTTGCATATCTTGATTCTATTTCACTTTCACATACTACTACTAGAAGTCGTGATAGCGCAGTGTTAGCGCGTTCGCTTCAGGTACGAAAGGCCCCGAGTTCGAGCTCTGCTGGAGCGGTTACGATTGTGCCCTTAGGGACGGCATTTAAATTCCACATTGCCTCTTCTCTCTCCTTCATGGCGATGGATTCCATCAGGAATGAGGTCTCGAGAATGATTAATATAAGTTGTAAGAACTTGTTTCGCAATCGAGCTAAAAATAAATTTGTATAAACTACTAGATAACGCAAGAAGTCCCATGTGCAGTTTTGTGAAGAAAAGAAGAACACAATATTAACAAGGCATCAGAAGAAACGGCCTAAGCAGACACAGAAAATAAGATAAAGAGATGGGAGGTTACCTCGTATGTGATACCATCCTGAATTAAGTTTAAGTTCACTGCATATTTAAATCAGTAGTACAGTCTACATCCGTTATGTCAAAGTCGGTTATGTCGAAATCTCCGGTTATCTCGAAGTCGGATCAAAGTCCCGTTTCAGACACTATCATTTTACATATAACTGTATCTGTTTATATCGAATTTCGTTAAGTCAAACTTCGGTTATGTCGAAGTATTTTGTTCGGTCCGACGGAATTCGACATAACGGATGTAGACTTTATATAGTGTATATATAAATTGTCGATAAATAAACGAATCGAAGACATTATTATTGGTGAAGGAAGACCCATGGGTGCCCCTCTGAGCCGTACTTCCGGCAAGTAGAGTAGAACAACCAACCGCCCACATACCAAGTGCATTGAAGTCATTGAGCTTAACGAAACTTAAAGGAAACCGCTTATTCTAAATCATACACCTGTCTACATTGTCGAGCTTAGCCACTCTTGTGGCATCTCAGGAAACCGCTTATTCTAAATCATACACATGTCTACAGTGTCGAGCTTAGCCACTCGTGTAGCACCTCAGGAAGCCGCTTATTCTAAATCATACACATCTCTACATTGTCGAGCTTAACCACTCTTGTGGCAACTCAGGAAGCCGCTTATTCTAAATGATACACATGTCTACATTGTGGAGCTTAACCACTCGTGTAGCACCTCAGGAAGCCGCTTATTCTAAATGATACACCTGTCTACATTGTCGAGCTTAATCACTCGTGTGGCACCTCAGGAAGCCGCTTATTCTAAAGGATACACATGTCTACAGTGTCGAGCTTAACCACTCTTGTGGCAACTCAGGAAGCCGCTTATTCTAAAGGATACACCTGTCTACATTGTCGAGCTTAATCACTCGTGTAGCACCCCAGGAAGCCGCTTATTCTAAAGGATACACATGTCTACATTGTCGAGCTTAATCACTCGTGTAGCACCCCAGGAAGCCGCTTATTCTAAAGGATACACATGTCTACATTGTCGAGCTTAATCACTCGTGTGGCAACTCAGGAAGCCGCTTATTCTAAATGATACACCTGTCTACATTGTCGAGCTTAATCACTCGTGTGGCACCTCAGGAAGCCGCTTATTCTAAAGGATACACATGTCTACAGTGTCGAGCTTAACCACTCTTGTGGCAACTCAGGAAGCCGCTTATTCTAAAGGATACACATGTCTACATTGTCGAGCTTAACCACTCTTGTGGCAACTCAGGAAGCTGTTTATTCTAAAGGATACACCTGTCTACATTGTCGAGCTTAACCACTCGTGTGGCACCTCAGGAAGCCGCTTATTCTAAAGGATACACTTGTCAACAGTGTCGAACTTAAGCTTGGATAACTGTTTCACTATAGTATCGATGAAAAATGCAACCTGGAAATAGAAATATCCATAACGCCTACTCAGTTCTTTGTTTCGTCGTCGTCGTCGTCGTCGTCGTCGTTTATGACTTTAATAATATGTTATTGCATTTTTTCATACGCTACATTACAATTATACACACAATGAAATACGTAGAAAACAATATGAAATTATATTAGGATTTATTATTATTGCTGTATACGATTTAATCTTGGTAAAAAAGCAAATGATTTGAGCTATAAGTTATGACAACATTATTGGGGAGAACGTTGTGGCAACAGCATATGTTATATCGTGACTCTCCAGCTAGTATTGGTGGAGGAAGACCGCGGGTGCCCCTTCGGACAGTATTTCATGCACTGACCAATGTATAACCACTTACCTTCTTATAGCTTACCACAATACTGTCTACCACCTAGTTGATACGCTATGTTTTCCAGTCTGATATTACGTTTGCTGGTTTGATACGGTCACGAACCCGTATCAAACCAGAAAAAGTCGTATCATAACTGGTTCCTGAGAAAATAACGCATGCGCACTCGATGATAGTATGTATATTTCTCGTAGCGTATCAGCGTGTCAGATAGCAGATATGTGTAGTTTCATGATACTATTTCAATCGTTTTCATGTATCTAATTCAGTAATTGTGATTTCTTCCTGATAAATGGATAACGGAGAGCATGATATAGATAATTAAATTTCAAATTCATATCAAAGTAATAAAACATTGCGTGACTAGCTCCCAGGCTGATATCAAGTTAACTCGGGTCGATACCTATGCTGATATCAAGTTAACTCGGGTCGATACCTAGTCTGATATCAAGTTAACTCGGATCGATACCTAGGCTGATATCAAGTTAACTCGGGTCGATACCTATGCTGATATCAAGTTAACTCGGGTCGATACCTATGCTGATATCAAGTTACCTCAGATCGATACCTATGCTGATATCAAGTTAACTCGGGTCGATACCTAGGCTGATATCAAGTTACATCGGATCGATACCGAGGCTGATATCAAACTAGCCACGTAATAACCTATAAGTATTATGGCCCTGATATTAGGGTAGGTGTAATGTTTACATATCAAATGCTAAGCTGTGTATACAAATTAAATGGGGATGTCTGTTAACTTTTGACAAAATGTAAGCATTACAACGAGCATAGACTGGTCTAGATGCTATTGGACCATTCACAGTCAATATACAATCAAACCTGTCTTAAGCAGCCAGACAAGGGAATCACAGAAATTGGCTACTTAGCACAGGTATCTTTTTAATAACGGTCAAATGCATAGTAAAACAAAATATTGGGAATCTGGAAACCGGCTGCTTAATACAGGTTGGCTGCTTAGCGGAGGTGACTACTAGCACATGTTTGACAGTATAGCGGAAGTGACAACAAACACTGGTTTGACTGTATAACGGAGGTGACCACTAACACAGGTTTCACTGAATTACGGAAGTGACAACAAACACGGGTTTGACAGTATAACGGAGGTGACCACTAACACAGGTATCACTGTATTACGGAAGTGACAACAAACACTGGTTTGACAGTATAACGGAGGTGACAACAAACACAGGTTTCACTGTATAACGGAAGTGACAACAAACACGGGTTTGACAGTATAACGGAAGTGACAACAAACACGGGTTTGACTGTATACCGGAAGTGACAACAAACACGGGTTTGACTGTATAACGGAAGTGACAACAAACACGGGTTTGACTGCATAACGGAGGTGACAACAAACACGGGTTTGACTGCATAACGGAGGTGACCACTAACACAGGGTTGACTGTATAACGGAGGTGACCACTAACACAGGTTTGACTGCATAACGGAGGTGACCACTAACACAGGTTTGACTGCATAACGGAGGTGACAACTAACACAGGTTTGACTGCATAACGGAGGTGACAACTAACACAGGTTTGACTGTATAACGGAGGTGACCACTAACACACGTTTGACTGTATAACGGAAGTGACAACAAACACGGGGTTGACTGTATAACGGAGGTGACCACAAACACAGGTGTGACTGTATAACGGAGGTGACCACTAACACAGGTTTGACTGTATAATGGAGGTGACCACTAACACAGGTTTGACTGTATAACGGAGGTGACCACTAACACAGGTTTGACTGTATAACGGAGGTGACCACTAACACAGGGTTGACTGTATAACGGAGGTGACCACTAACACAGGTTTGACTGCATAACGGAGGTGACCACTAACACAGGTTTGACTGCATTACGGAGGTGACCACTAACACAGGTTTGACTGCATAACGGAGGTGAGAACTAACACAGGTTTGACTGTATAACGGAGGTGACCACTAACACACGTTTGACTGTATAACGGAAGTGACAACAAACACAGGGTTGACTGTATAACGGAGGTGACCACTAACACAGGTTTGACTGTATAACGGAGGTGACCACTAACACAGGTTTGACTGTATAATGGAGGTGACCACTAACACAGGTTTGACTGTATAACGGAGGTGACCACTAACACAGGTTTGACTGTATAACGGAGGTGACCACTAACACAGGTTTGACTGTATAACGGAGGTGACCACTAACAAAGGTTTGACTGTATAACGGAGGTGACCACTAACAAAGGTTTGACTGTATAACGGAGGTGACCACTAACAAAGGTTTGACTGTATAACGGAGGTGACCACTAACAAAGGTTTGACTGTATAACGGAGGTGACCACTAACACAGGTGTGACTGTATAGGGCATCGTGTTATGGTCACTAGTAATCCAAGCATACAATGTCATGCATAATGGGAACTCCATGGCGGAGTTAATCCAAGCATACAATGTCATGCATAATGGGAACTCCATGGCGGAGTTAATCCAAGCATACAATGTCATGCATAATGGGAACTCCACAACCAACAACAACACAAAAACCCACTAACCAACATACAATGTCATGCATAATGGGAACTCCATGGCGAGTTAATCCAAGCATACAATGTCATGCATAATGGGAACTCCATGGCGGAGTTAATCCAAGCATACAATGTCATGCATAATGGGAACTCCATTGCTTATAGAATGTCGACCGTTCTAGCATGGTGTTGCCAGCCATGTCGTGGAATAATACTCGAGGTCGTCGCATTGTTCCACTAGAGGAAGCTATCAAGCTTGCTGATAGAATGTCGACCGTTCTAGCATGGTGTTGCCAGCCATGTTGTGGAATAATACTCGATGTCGTCGCATTGTTCCACTAGAAGAAGCTATCAAGCTTGCTGATAGAATGTCGACCGTTCTAGCATGGTGGTGCCAGCCATGTTGTGGAATAATACTCGATGTCGTCGCATTGTTCCACTAGAAGAAGCTATCAAGCTTGCTGATAGAATGTCGACCGTTCTAGCATGGTGGTGCCAGCCATGTCGTGGAATAATACTCGAGGTCGGCCTACCTCCAATAGAAGAAGATATCAAGCTTAACGATGAGTCAACACAAGATGCTTGTAGCCCAAAACGGAACGTATTATTACGTGATTAACATTCGAACGGAACGTCAGGGGAGGTAACAAGAGCCACATAGTGGAACACTGTACGCTACTCTTACATGAAATAACAAAACTCTGGAATATTTCTGTTGACTTCAGAAATGTATTTCTTTGCAGACTTCTGGTGATTTGGGGAATACATATCCACAAAGGGAGGTAATTTATAAATAATATACAATAGTATGAGTTTGCATACTCACAAGTCCTGTGGATACACCGATGAGAAACGTAATCACCCACTTGATAATCTCTATTTTACTTAATGACTGAAATTAAAACAAATGAGCTATATATAATATTGTTTAAAGCGACATTACATCGCAGAAAGTCAAAATATATATAGTATTGCTTAAAGCGACATTACATCGCAGAAAGTCAAAATATATATAGTATTGCTTAAAGCGACATTACATCCAGAAGTAAAATATATATAGTATTGCTTAAAGCGACATTACATCGCAGAAAGTCAAAATATATATAGTATTGCTTAAAGCGACATTACATCGCAGAAAGTCAAAATATATATAGTATTGCTTAAAGCGACATTACATCGCAGAAAGTCAAAATATATATAGTATTGCTTAAAGCGACATTACATCGCAGAAAGCCAAAATATATATAGTATTGCTTAAAGCGACATTACATCGCAGAAAGTCAAAATATATATAGTATTGCTTAAAGCGACATTACATCGCAGAAAGTCAAAATATATATAGTATTGCTTAAAGCGACATTACATCGCAGAAAGCCAAAATACATATAGTATTGCTTAAAGCGACATTACATCGCAGAAAGTCAAAATATATATAGTATTGCTTAAAGCGACATTACATCGCAGAAAGTCAAAATATATATAGTATTGCTTAAAGCGACATTACATCGCAGAAAGTCAAAATATATATAGTATTGCTTAAAGCGACATTACATCGCAGAAAGTCAAAATATATATAGTATTGCTTAAAGCGACATTACATCGCAGAAAGTCAAAATATATATAGTATTGCTTAAAGCGACATTACATCGCAGAAAGTCAAAATATATATAGTATTGCTTAAAGCGACATTACATCGCAGAAAGTCAAAATATATATAGTATTGCTTAAAGCGACATTACATCGCAGAAAGTCAAAATATATATAGTATTGCTTAAAGCGACATTACATCGCAGAAAGTCAAAATATATATAGTATTGCTTAAAGCGACATTACATCCCAGAAAGTCAAAATATATATAGTATTGCTTAAAGCGACATTACATCGCAGAAAGTCAAAATATATACAGTATTGCTTAAAGCGACATTACATCGCAGAAAGCCAAAATAAAATGCATTGTTCACGCATAAATGCATTGCTACCACAAATTCTTCCGAATACATTCGAACACAAATATTGAATCAATAAACAGTGTGTTTGTGGTCTACAAACATTCAAAAGTGAATGTAGGATATCATATACCGGTCATCCACGCTCCTGAATTGACATTTCTTTGTCATTGTAGTCAATACTAAACGCTTGATACTATCGCTTAGAGATAATAAATTTAACTAAGATTAGTCTACAAATAAATATGCATAGGCACAAATGTGAGATATAACGGTAAATTTGTACCATAAATCTCGTTTTTCGGGATACACACGTTGTATTACGCATGTATGTCAACCCTGTTTACATTATTTTGTTATATCAACAAACCGCGTATACGACGCTTGTTTGTTAAGTTGAAATACTCAGTTTTTAAGGCAAATATTTTGAAAAATATTATACGATATATTAGGAAATTACATTCTGTATAAATTTGCGGTTTCACTGATGTAATCTCGATTTAAAGTGATGCACGTGGTTGAAAGGAACATTATATGTACTACTTATGATTGCTTTCCTCGTGCTACATGATAAATTCACGTGTATAATATTTGCAGCGTATATTTTGAGGCACCATGTGGGTTTGTTTATATATACCATATTAATCTTAACAATTAGTTAATTATCGATAACTCTGCCTGGGCCTCAATTTGTTACCTGTATTGACAGGTAATATATTAGTAAAACCCATGCATGGCTGTAAGTTCACCTGCCAGACTTGTCCGTAATTTAGGTCGGCCCAATGTCTTTAATAACAATTAAAACACTGTCGTGACGTCATACCTTTGTACGTGCAGTCCATTATTATTAATATTGGACTGCTGTCAAAAGGCAAGAGTATTATATTAAATTATATGGCGTAAATGTACGGAATTTACACTTTTAATTAGTAATATTTTACTTATTCCATCGTATTCATGTGTGTGTTTTACGTTTATTTATCGTCGCTACCGGTTGCCCATATGAGCCTCCTGAAGAGATTAGTCATTTTAGATTGTTGGAGGATAGTGCAATGATAGACAGAGACCCATTCCAGAGTCTCCTCTGGTTCTTTTACGTGCACGGTGTAAAGCACCGACACGAGACCTCTGTTTAAAGTCCCACATGAAAGACTGTTAATTTTATTATGGTCAGACGGGGGATCGAACCTGCGATCCCTGGATTCCCAGTCCATCGAGTTAACCACTGCACTACGTATCCACCTGTATCTACGCTTCAGTATACATCAGGCTGAATATATATATACATGTATACTATGGTGTGTACATGCTCGATACTAAGTTATTTATAATGGAAGTCGTGATAGCTCAGTGGATGCGCGTTCGGTTCAGGTGCGAATGGTCCGGCGTTCGAGCCACGCTTGAGCCGCTACGATTGTGTCTTTAGGCAAGGCATTTACATTCCACGTTGCCTCTTCTCTCTCCCTCGTGGCGATGGATTTCATCAGGAATGAGGTCTCGAGAGTGATTTATATAAGTTATAAGAACTTGTTTCGCAATCGAGCTAAATACATTTGTATAAAGCTATTTAAAATGCACTATAGGTTGATAAAGATGTATTCTATAAACAGTATCCAGGATATGACAAAAATGTGACTAACCTGAAAGTTATGTAAATATCCTAGATAATTAGTATCATATACATATGTATTATAAATACATAACGTAACTAAACGTTACAATGTCCAGATATCAAGTACAACGAGGCAGTACACAAGATACACGAGCATCATAGGTTTAGCTACGGGTGACAGGTTACTATTCAGTTGTATAGATTAACGTTGGAGGAATATAATAGGGTACAGTATATAACGGGATTATTTGGTCAAGGTCCGTCTCCGTGATCGAGTGCTTAAAGTCACTGACTTGTATACCACTGTAACCTATCATCGCTGATGGTCACAGGTTCGAGCGCCGCTCAGACAGTGTCTATTTATAGGAACAAGGTGGTAGTTTAGTACGGAGGTTGGCGCACCAAGTACTGGTTAAACGCTGGAGCCTGCCCAGGAAATGTGTTGTTAGTTAAACTGTCAGTCGCCCGTCGCTCAATTATATTAATTGCTCTCGAGACCGTTTTCCTGTTCCTGGTTCTCCATGAGAGAGAGGGGTAGAGGGAGTGAAAGAGGGAGAGAGAAGAGATAGGGAGTGAGGGAGGGGGAGAGAGGGAAAGAGACAGAGGAGAGAGGGAGAAAGAAGAGAGGAGAGAGAGGGAGGGAGAAAGAGAGAGGGCGAGATATGGAGAGAGGGAGAGAGGGAGAGAAGAGAGGAAGAGAGAGAGGGGGCGAGAGAGGGAGACGGAGAGAAGAGAGGAGAGAGAGGGAAGGGGACAATGTGGATTTATATATCTTGCTTAAGGACAATACCATGGTTGTTGTGACGAGGCAGCTATTTACAACCGCCCTGTTACCAGGCGGTCACTGTATTCATACCCAACACAGGCTCAAGAAATAAGGTCGTCCAGAGACGCAAGTTAAACGTGTGTGTCGGTCAGTTTTAATGAACCGCAGAAATGATAAACATAGAGTAGATCGTTCTATTTAGACGACCAAATAACCATGCTTTAATCCATCCGCAAATGATAAACGAAGTATATATATATATATATATATATATCTCTATAATATACGAGGCAGTGTTTAATACATCATGATAAGTGATACGTCATGGAGGAGATAAGCTTTATGGTATATTGGATCAATCATGTCTAGCATTTTATAGAAGACGCACCCGCCACCACTCCCGTGTGTTATTTTCATAAATAGCTTTTTTCTCTTTGGGTCCATTGTACAATGTTCTACCCAATGTTACTGGGTTACAGTTTAATGATTTATTTGCCCCTGTACTTTTTGGGTGTGTTTTACGTTTATTTATCGTCGCTACCGGTTGCCCATATGAGCGACGCCTCCTGAAGAGATTAGTTATTTTAGATTTTGGAGGATAGTGCATGATACAGACAGAGACCCATTCCAGAGTCTCCTCTTGTTCTTTTACGTGCACGGTGTAAAGCACCGACACGAGACCTCGGTTTAACCTGTAATTTTAAACTTATATGTGCTTATATAGATATGTATTGTAAATAAATTATCTATAAGCATGGTCATGTGTACGCATGCGCACACGTTTGGTGTCTAATTGCGCAGAAACGCATGCGCATGCGTGTGTTTGTGTGCGTGTGTGCACGTTTAAACTTGATTTATTTTACAACATTGCGAAGCAAGTTTTAACAACTTTTATTAATCACGCTGGTTAGCGCGGATGAAAACATAAATGTGGTCATTCGTGTGGGAGAAAACAGGAGTATCCGGAGAAAACCCACCTGTCCGATCTGGTGACCACCGTACCATCTCACATCACTTCCCGGTGCACGTGTGTGGGTATATGTTCAAATGTCCACTTACTAACACCACAATTTGAAAATATGATTGTGTTTAATATTAATACATATAGTAATCTTGATCATAGGATATTACCAACATATGTACGGTTGGTAGAGGATGGGTCTCAGACGCATTCGTAAATCATTCGTCATGTTCGATGTCAATTCGGGTTCTTCGGAAAACATACGGAACCCAACACCTCCATATTTTCATTCTGAATGTACCAAGAACTAGACGAATGCACCACGAACTAGACGAATGTACCAAGAACTAGAAGAATGCACCAAGAACTAGACGAATGCACCAAGAACTAGACGAATGCACCAAGAACTAGACGAATGCACCAAGAACTAGACGAATGCACCAAGAACTAGATGAATGCACGAAATTATCAATTTGAGTAGTACAGACGTCTCTTTGTATGTAAACAAACGGGCGCCATTTTGAATACGCTTTATAGTAACTCATTTGCATATAAGGGAATATAAAGTAGGTTACGCGCGTGCGCGTCACTATATAGCATATTGATGACGTATCGCGCAACTACCGAGCCCTTTGTTTTTTTAGTAAACCCGGCTCTTTGCATATAAGTTAATATAAGTAGGTTACGCGCGTGCGCGTTTATTGATGACGTATCGCGCAACTACCGTGTACGAAGGCGTATCGGCAGATCTAGTAACGAGTCTCTACGCGGCGTCCATTTTGGATGACCTCGGCTTATCGGATAATCTTATAATTCGCGAATAATGCGACATATGTCCGCTATTATATATCCGGAGCGTCGTCGCATTTCTTCGAAGACACTAGTCAGAATAA
This sequence comes from Archivesica marissinica, assembly GCA_014843695.1. Classification (NCBI taxonomy): domain Eukaryota; kingdom Metazoa; phylum Mollusca; class Bivalvia; order Venerida; family Vesicomyidae; genus Archivesica; species Archivesica marissinica. Next base: position 5,153,807 of record CM026401.1, on the reverse strand, counting down.
TCAGTGGCCCTGCCACGTACCCGGATGACACCCTCATGCTTCCAGTCGGATCCGTTCTCGAGTCAATAACATCCGAACAGAGCCGCTTCCAACTGGTCCGTACCGGGGGGTACCTCCATTCTCCGCCCACACACGGATTCAGATCCGGGCTGGCCCGGGGTAGAGTTATCGCTGCATCGGCCCTCATTTACGGTACGCGCTATGTGAGACCGTGTACCGAGGTCGTGTAGCGAGTGGTTGTCGCGGGACAACGACTGGATGTCACGGATATCCGGTTACCCGATGGTGACCAAATCCAGCTCGCAATCATGGGTCGCCACCTCCGTACGACAGGAAGTCGCGATAGCGCAGCTTCAGGTCCGGAGTTCGAGCCCCGTTGGAGCCGTTACGAGCGTCGCCATTTTAATTCTCTCTCCGTCAGGAACGATAAGTCGGAATAACTCGTTTCGCGATCGAGCTAAAATAAATTTGTATAAAAAAACGACGTTCTTTTACGACATCGATATACCGATCTGTACAGTAACAGAGTGAAAGTGGTGTATAAGAAAACGAAGCGACTACACTACACTACATACCCTATTACAGCGACCAATGGAAACGAACCGCTCTATAAATAGCCAGCGCGTACGTTTCTATAAATAACGACTACGAACCGCTTTATAAATAGCGATCTCGTACCATTCTATAAATATAGACTACGAACCTATCCATAAATAACTATTACGAACGCTTCTATATAAATATAGTCCGATTAGAACGGTCTTAGTACTCAAGCAGCTTCACGAGCTTCAACGAATATACGGGTAAGTTCATTATATTATTCGAGCTAGGCGTACGTTTTTATCGAGTAAGAAATCCTAATTACAAACTTAACCTATGTACGAAAATGAATAATATATATCCTTACGTATACTTCCATAAAAACGCGAGAAATTATTAATAATCCGTAATGTACGTTTTACAGGGCGATGGATTCCATCAGGAATGAGATATACATAGCGATAAGTCGTAACAACTTGTTTCGCGATCTAGCAATTTTGTAATAAAATAATATTATCCATTCTATATGAGACGCTGGATGGAACGATTAATATAAATGTTCAAATTATAAAACCCGTCCGCGCGAACGTATGTCTGGTGGCAATAGAGGTTAGTCATATAAATAACGCGTATATCTCCGAATAAATCATATCGGTTAGTATGACGCATACTATCTCGTCTGTTCGATACAACGGAATGGCTCCAATAATGAATGCGATGTATGAGGTTATATGTTGACCCTAAATAACCTTATCCGGGAATGCGAGAAAAATCGCCAGCTCAGTAGGCACACGAAATTAAAACAGCATGGAACCAAACGCTAACACATTCATACAGGTAATTATAAATATGATTCTAAAGTAATTAACGCGTGTACATACCACGGTTGTCATCTCTGAGTCGCAACATAACTGATTAACTGATAAGCGCAGAGTGCGTACATACCATGGCAAATTGTATCATGATTCTAAAGAAATTAATACGTTTACATATCACGGTTGCTTTCACCTGTCAATGCCATCCTTTAAAAGCTAAAGGTAAGACTGGTAATTAACCACCATCATTTCTCATAAAGGATTAACTGTTAAGACCGCAGCGCGCACATTACTTAATCGGGAGATCGATTTTGTTAAATGTCAAACACTCTTTTCGCTATCTAGCTAACATAAATTTGTAATTTCATCACCGGTTCAATAAAATAATCCAAGCGTTCATAAAATATTACGTTAGTGTGTGTGCGTGTGTGCGTGCGTGGTCGTGCCTGCGTGCGCGTGTGTGTGTGTCTGTGCGCGTGCGTGTGCGTGTGTATGTATGTGTGTGCGTGTGTGCGTGAGTGTGTGTGCCTGCGTGCGCGTGTGTGTCTGTGCGCGTGCGTGTGTGTGTGTATGTGTGTGCGTGTGTGCGCGTGTGTGCGTGCGTGCGTGAGTGCGTGAGTGCGCGCGTGCTCGCGTGCGTTCGCGTGCGTGGGTGTGTGATAACAATGTAATATTTGGCAAGTTACTGATTCCCTCTATCAGGTTGTATGTTGTTTGCGGTTATTTTAAATAATGTATATCTATTTACCTTACCACACGCCCGTCTGTCTGTCCGTCCGTCCGACCGTCCGTCCGTCCGTCTGTCCGTCTGTCCATCCGTCTGTCCGTCCGTCTGTCTGTCTGTCTGTCTGTCTGTCTGTATGTCCGTATGTCTGTCCGTCTGTCTGTCTGTCTGTCTGTCTGTCTGTCTGTCTGTCTGTCTGTCTGTCTGTCTGTCTGTCTGTCTGTCTGTCTGTCTGTCTGTCTGTCTGTCTGTCTGTCTGTCTGTCTGTCTGTCTGTCTGTCTGTCTGTCTGTCGTCTGTCTGTCTGTCTGTCTGTCTGTCTGTCTGTCTGTCTGTCTGTCTGTCTGTCTGTCTGTCTGTCTGTCTGTCTGTCTGTCTGTCTGTCTGTCTGTCTGTCTGTCTGTCTGTCTGTCTGTGGAGCATCTTCTGCATCGTGCACTGTCCTCCGAAACAAAGGCTTTGCCGATGCATATGTCTCAAGTGTGTGTGAGTGTGTGCGTGTGCGTGTGTATGAGGAGATGGTTGCGTTATGTGTACATATTGTTGAAAATATATAAGGTGCTCAGGGAACACAGAATGTATGTGTGTATACATATTGTTGAAAATATATAAAGTGTTCAGCGAACACACCGTGTGCGTGCGTGCGTGTGTGTGCGTGCGTGTATGTGTGTGTGTGTGTGGGCGCGCGTGCGTGCGTGTGTGTGCGTGCGTGCGTGCGTGCGTGTGTGATAAGAATGTAATATTTGGCAAGTTACTGATTCACTCTATCAGGTTGTATGTTGTTTGCGGTTATTTTATATAATGTATGTCTATTTACATCGTGCGGGCATTTGGAATACATTCTTGAGGTATGATAAGACAATAATTCAGAATGACGGTCAATTGATCAACCGTTAAACAATCATTTATACAGCAATATGTATGTAGTTCATTAGTACACGTATATTTACCACCGTGAGGGTAACATAAGGCTGTCCGATTAACGCATTGGATAGCATTTCGTTAGTGTTGGACTAAGAGAATTAACTCGTAAACGTTCCTATCTGCAACATAAAAAGGGTTATTTCCCTTTACTGCATAGCTGTAATGACCGCATTTATGTCGTTATCTTAACAGTTTATAACCCCTACTGTTCGTCTCTCCTATTGTATCGATGTTATTTAATTAGTTTATACAAATTTATTTTAGCTCGATCAGGAATGACTACATGTATACTTTCATTCCCACCAGTGAGAGTGATTCATATAAGTTGTTAAAGCTTCTTTTCCCAATTGGGTTTAAAGTCCCGTTTATGAAAATAAAAAAAAATATTTAAACGTAACTATAAGTTAATTCTAATATACGCGTATCGACGTCACGAGTCCGACGCTACCCTTCATTTTGATCTTTCGATATATCTATAATACTGATTATCTCCCTTTAATCGTAAATAAGTTTGAAGAAAAATGAACTTTCGAGGAAACTGGCCGTGTTTGGTATAGTCGGAAAGATCTCGAAGAGACAATGACGAATCCACGACTCAATTAATGGTCCGACCTCATACCGGAAGTAGTGATCCGAAAAACCGGAAGTACCGATATAAATTCGTTATATAAGCTTTATTATAGGTCCTATCTATCCGGGGGTTTCGATAAACGATATCCGTACACACTCCCTCTACGCATTCTCGTTATACCGATTATATTTATTATCTTCATTTCGATCGTAAGATGTTGATATTATATCATTCGTATAGGTACCTAAATATCCTTACACTTTGGTATCCGATACTTAAGTCGCTGAGCGTTTCCGGAATATTGCGTCAGTCAGTCGTTGGCGTAACGAAGTCATGTCCAGACACGTATAGACCTATCCTATAAATGACCTAAGGTACTATAAATAGAAAACTAGTTGGAAAGGGCTATTTATATTCATCCGATCAGAACGTATTGCTATAAATAACAATGACATACGTTACTATAAATAGAAAACTAGTTAGATCCGGTATTGCTATTTTTATTTATCCGAGGAGAGCGTATTGCTATAAATAACAATTAACTACGTTACTATAAATAGAAAACTAGTTAGAACCGGTATTGCTATTTTTATTTACCCAATGACGTTATAAACGACCGATCAGAATCCATGAGAGTGACATATACCGATAAAATGATTATATTACTACAATATATACACACTATCTCACCATATTTACGTACATTACTACAAGATACACACACTATCTCACCATATATACATACATTACTACAATATATACGCGCTGACTCACCATATCTACATACATTCCTACAAGATATATCCACTATCTCACCATATCTAAATACATTTCTACAAGATATACACGCCATCTCACCATATATACGCACATTACTACAAGATATACAAGCTGTCTCACCATATCTACATACATTACTACAAGATATACACACTATGTCACCATATCTACAAACATTGCTAAAGATATATCCACCTATCACCATATTTAATACGTAATACAAGAACTTCAACTGGCTCACATATAAATACATTCTACAAGATATACACGCCTATATAACCATATATACGAAAATTACTACACGATATACAAGCAGTATCCACACCATATCTACATACATCCTACAAGCATAGCAACTATCTAACATATTCCCTACAGTAATACAATGACTTCACATGTCTCACCTATCTAAATACAGTTCTAAAGATATACACGCTATTCAACCATATTAGTACATCCTACAAGATATGCAACTATCTCACCGATCTACGTACTACTTACAAGATATAAAACACTATCTCACTTATATATATATACGCACATTACTACAAGATATACACGCTGTATCACCAAATATACATACACTACTACAATATATACACACTATATCACCATATCTGCATATATTACAACAATATATATCCACTAGCTCACCATATATACATACATTTCTACAAGATATACACGCTATCTCACCATATATACATACATTGCTACTAAATATACACACTTTCTCACCAAATCTACATATATTACTACAAGATATATCC
>CM026401.1:4970808-5147684 GCA_014843695.1 Archivesica marissinica | reverse complement strand
GTGTTTGTTGACACTTCCGTAATACAGTGAAACCTGTGTTAGTGGTCACCTCCGTTATACTGTCAAACCAGTGTTTGTTGTCACTTCCGTAATACAGTGATACCTGTGTTAGTGGTCACCTCCGTTATACTGTCAAACCCGTGTTTGTTGTCACTTCCGTAATTCAGTGAAACCTGTGTTAGTGGTCACCTCCGTTATACAGTCAAACCAGTGTTTGTTGTCACTTCCGCTATACTGTCAAACATGTGCTAGTAGTCACCTCCGCTAAGCAGCCAACCTGTATTAAGCAGCCGGTTTCCAGATTCCCAATATTTTGTTTTACTATGCATTTGACCGTTATTAAAAAGATACCTGTGCTAAGTAGCCAATTTCTGTGATTCCCTTGTCTGGCTGCTTAAGACAGGTTTGATTGTATATTGACTGTGAATGGTCCAATAGCATCTAGACCAATCTATGCTCGTTGTAATGCTTACATTTTGTCAAAAGTTCACAGACATCCCCATTTAATTTGTATACACAGCTTAGCATTTGATATGTAAACATTACACCCACCCTAATATCAGGACCATAATACTTAGAGGTTATTACGTGGCTAGTTTGATATCAGCCTCGGTATCGATCCGATGTAACTTGATATCAGCCTAGGTATCGACCCGAGTTAACTTGATATCAGCCTATATATCGACCCGAGTTAACTTGATATCAGCCTATATATCGACCCGAGTTAACTTGATATCAGCCTAGGTATCGACCCGAGTTAACTTGATATCAGCCTATATATCGACCCGAGTTAACTTGATATCAGCCTAGGTATCGACCCGAGTTAACTTGATATCAGCCTAGGTATCGACCCGAGTTAACTTGATATCAGCCTAATTTAATTATCTAAATCATGCTCTCCGTTATCCATTTATCAGGAAGAAATCACAATTACTGAATTAGATACATGAAAACGATTGAAATAGTATCATGAAACTACACATATCTGCTATCTGACACGCTGATACGCTACGAGAAATAAACATACTATCATCGAGTGCGCATGCGTTATTTTCTCAGGAACTAGTTATGATACGACTTTTTCTGGTTTGATACGGGCTCGTGACCGTATCAAACCAGCAAACGTAATATCAGACTGGAAAACATAGCGTATCAACTAGGTGGTAGACAGTATTGTGGTAAGCTATAAGAAGGTAAGTGGTTATACATTGGTCAGTGCATGAAATACTGTCCGAAGGGGCACCCGCGGTCTTCCTCCACCAATACTAGCTGGAGAGTCACGATATAACATATGCTGTTGCCACAACGTTCTCCCCAATAATGTTGTCATAACTTATAGCCCAAACCATTTGCATTTTTACCAAGATTAAATCGTATACAGCAATAATAATAAATCCTAATATAATTTCATATTGTTTTCTACGTATTTCATTGTGTGTATAATTGTAATGTAGCGTATGAAAAAATGCAATAACATATTATTAAAGTCATAAACAACAACAACAAAAACAAACAAAGAACTGAGTAGGCGTTATGGATATTTCTATTTCCAGGTTGCATTTTTCATCGATACTATAGTGAAACAGTTATCCAAGCTTAAGTTCGACACTGTTGACAAGTGTATCCTTTAGAATAAGCGGCTTCCTGAGGTGCCACACGAGTGGTTAAGCTCGACAATGTAGACAGGTGTATCCTTTAGAATAAGCGGCTTCCTGAGGTGCTACACGAGTGGTTAAGCTCGACAATGTAGACAGGTATATCATTTAGAATAAGCGGCTTCCTGGGGTGCTACACGAGTGGTTAAGCTCGACAATGTAGACAGGTGTATCATTTAGAATAAGCGGCTTCCTGAGTTGCCACACGAGTGATTAAGCTCGACAATGTAGACAGGTGTATCCGTTAGAATAAGTGGCTTCCTGAGTTGCCACAAGAGTGGTTAAGCTCGACACTGTAGACATGTGTATCCTTTAGAATTAGCGGCGTCCTGGGTTGCCACAAGAGTGGTTAAGCTCGACACTGTAGACATGTGTATCCTTTAGAATAAGCGGCTTCCTGAGTTGCCACAAGAGTGGTTAAGCTCGACAATGTAGACAGGTGTATCCTTTAGAATAAGCGGCTTCCTGGGGTGCCACACGAGTGGTTAAGCTCGACACTGTAGACATGTGTATGATTTAGAATAAGCGGCTTCCTGGGGTGCCACAAGAGTGGTTAAGCTCGACACTGTAAACATGTGTATGATTTAGAATAAGCGGCTTCCTGGGGTGCCACACGAGTGGTTAAGCTCGACACTGTAGACATGTGTATCCTTTAGAATAAGCGGCTTCCTGAGGTGCTACAATAGTGGCTAAGCTCGACACTGTAGACATGTGTATGATTTAGAATAAGCGGCTTCCTGGGGTGCTACACGAGTGGTTAAGCTCAACAATGTAGACAGGTGTATCATTTAGAATAAGCGGCTTCCTGAGTTGCCACACGAGTGATTAAGCTCGACAATGTAGACAGGTGTATCCTTTAGAATAAGCGGCTTCCTGAGTTGCCACAAGAGTGGTTAAGCTCGACACTGTAGACTGGTGTATCATTTAGAATAAGCGGCTTCCTGAGGTGCCACACGAGTGGTTAAGCTCGACACTGTAGACATGTGTATCCTTTAGAATAAGCAGCTTCCTGAGGTGCTACAATAGTGGCTAAGCTCGACACTGTAGACATGTGTATGATTTAGAATAAGCTGCTTCCTGAGGTGCCACAAGAGTGGTTAAGCTCGACACTGTAGACATGTGTATCCTTTAGAATAAGCGGCTTCCTGAGGTGCTACAATAGTGGCTAAGCTCGACACTGTAGACATGTGTATGATTTAGAATAAGCGGTATCCTGAGATGCCACAAGAGTGGCTAAGCTCGACAATGTAGACAGGTGTATGATTTAGAATAAGCGGTTTCCTTTAAGTTTCGTTAAGCTCAATGACTTCAATGCACTTGGTATGTGGGCGGTTGGTTGTTCTACTCTACTTGCCGGAAGTACGGCTCAGAGGGGCACCCATGGGTCTTCCTTCACCAATAATAATGTCTTCGATTCGTTTATTTATCGACAATTTATATATACACTATATAAAGTCTACATCCGTTATGTCGAATTCCGTCGGACCGAACAAAATACTTCGACATAACCGAAGTTTGACTTAACGAAATTCGATATAAACAGATACAGTTATATGTAAAATGATAGTGTCTGAAACGGGACTTTGATCCGACTTCGAGATAACCGGAGATTTCGACATAACCGACGTTGACATAACGGATGTAGACTGTACTACTGATTTAAATATGCAGTGAACTTAAACTTAATTCAGGATGGTATCACATACGAGGTAACCTCCCATCTCTTTATCTTATTATCTGTGTCTGCTTAGGCCGTTTCTTCTGATGCCTTGTTAATATTGTCTTCTTCTTTTCTTCACAAAACTGCACATGGGACTTCTTGCGTTATCTAGTAGTTTATACAAATTTATTTTTAGCTCGATTGCGAAACAAGTTCTTACAACTTATATTAATCATTCTCGAGACCTCATTCCTGATGGAATCCATCGCCATGAAGGAGAGAGAAGAGGCAATGTGGAATTTAAATGCCGTCCCTAAGGGCGCAATCGTATCCGCTCCAGCAGGGCTCGAACTCGGGGCATTTCGTACCTGAAGCGAACGCGCTACCACTGCGCTATCACGACTTCTAGTAGTAGTATGTGAAAGTAAAATAGAATCAAGATATGCAACATATTGTACATATACTATTAATTGTATGTATTGATAACTATATATATATATATAGTATGCATAGATTTATAGATTTTATGTATTGTTTATAATATTATACATTGTTATACCTCACGTGACTACCCCATGCAAAATTTGCCATACCCGAGCCGTTGACATTTTTCAATGTAGTGCGACAATGTCTCGCCTCTGAACAGCATACTACATACCTTTCGCACCTGTAGCGACCACGCTACCACCGCGCTATCACGACTGTGATTTTATTTGTTATGTCGCCATATTGTTTTCATGTAGCCTCGAAGAATGTTTTGTTGAACAGTAAAACAGAAAAATGTAAATAGAATATCGATACTTATTGTATCGATCGACATAGTTCGTACACCGCTTAGCTGTATCGTTCGTTAAGTAATGTAGGGTACAGTAGCGGTTTTGTTAACGATTACACATTAAGGTCAAGGTCGCTGTCAAATCTCATCTGCGGAAAGTAAACAAGGTTCGCGAATATATCTGAGGGAGAACAGCAGATTGTTCGGTATAACAAAACAAATATTTCATCTCGGTGAGTGTGACAGTGGATATTGTTAACCCGAGGAAAATAATGTCGGAGGCGAAGAGCGAAGAGCCCTCGGTCGACATTATATGCATCGGGTTTCACCGAAATGAAATATTTTTATATTATCAATTTAAAAGTGGAGAGAAATCCAATAAGCGTTTGGCTTTCATTTCAATCCACTTGTATTTATTGTGTACATAACTATTTGTTGTACAGTTCGATTAATCAGGCCAGTCACTTGTATACAAACATGCTGATGTATATAAACATTATCGAGTTAAAACACTCATTGAATAATAGAAAATATATCGAATTATCACACATGGCACGATGGGCGAGTGGTCAAAGCTGTAGGCTTACAGAAAAATATTTTTAGGTTTGATGGTTCAACAATGATTGTTTTGGTTTTCGAATGCTACGTGACTGCCCTAAATAATCAGACTGTAATGTTATATAATGTGGAATAAATATGTAATATAATGTGGAATAAATGTGTTTACACCAATTGTAAAGCTACCAGGAGACGGTTCTCTGACCTCTACTTGTTATGGTACGGTGGTCGCCAATACAACCCGGGTTCGATCCTCGGACCGGGAAGTATGTTAGATGGTACGGTGCTCGCCAGATCGGACAGGTTGGTTTTCTCCGGGTACTCCGGTTTCCTCCCACACGAATTGCCACATATACGCTTTCATCCGCGCCAACGAGAATGATTAATATAAGTTGTTAGAACTTGCTTCGCAATCGTTGTAAAATAAATAAAGTTTAAACTAAAATCTAGTTGTTATTTGACGGAGATAATAAATGATAACATATATATGATTTTCGGAAGCGAGAATTTTACAGTTTCGAAGAGATACAAGAATTATATGATGTAAACTCGGCTGCATTTTAAAAATATTATACAATTTTACGAAACATTCCCACCGAGTGGAAAAATAAACTAAACATTGAAAATATGTCGTACACTACACCAGCATACTTAATGGATAAAGTAAATAAACACACAAAAGTATGTAAACTTGTATATAAAGACCTTATATTAAAACAAAAACCATGCGAATTAAAATCAATTAACAAGTGGCAGACAATTTTTAAGAACGATGATTTTAACTGGGAAAAAATATTCATACAACCACTTCACATAACAATAGACACAACATTACGTGAATTCCAGTACAAGTATTTGATGGATATAATCCCAGATAATTCATTCTTATTCAAATGCAAAATTGTAAATTCAACTTTATGTGACTTTTGTTCCATGAAAAGTGACTCAATATACCATATGTTCTGGGAATGCCATTGTGTTAAAATATTCTGGGTAGACCTAAAATTATATCTAAACAATTTTATACCCAATTTAGATACAATTACATTTGAAAATGTTTCTTTCTGTAATATATGCGAACATAATAATAACATCGGACAAATTGCTAACTTTATAATTTTACTATCTAAATATTTCATTTTCAGAAACAAGTGCAACAAAATAACACCTTCACTAGACAATTTTGTGTCATATTTATATGTGCGCATTCAGGTTGAAAAAACAATTGCATCGCTTAAAGGAAAACTTAATATGTTTAACGACAAATGGGACACATTCCTTGGACAGAATGCAGGTAATGTGTAATTGTGAGCAATTTATTGTTAATAACCTTCATTACAAATTTATATCCATCCAAATAACTCATAGTAAACTTTTCTCTTTTTTTTTTACTTTGTCTCTTTTGCATTTATCCTCTCTCAAACCGCAACCTATATTATAAAATCCATATATACATTGTTTAAAGACATATTAGCTATGTGTACTTTGTACATTGACATGATATTATATGTATAATAATATGTATGATAATGTATATTTGGAACAATAAAATTGAGGAAAAAAAAAAGAAAAAAAATGGTGTCTGAAACACACCCCCACCCAAGTTCCAACCTTTCAGAGAAATCAAGTGGCCCCCATTATGTACTCCAGTAGAGCACACTACATGTATAGAGCTACATTTGGCCGGAAGTAATAACGTCCATTTGCTTATTAAATTGAACGTCTGTTTGATTGAATGACAGTTGTCCTAAATTAAGTTAGGTGTTTGCAAGTCCGAAGGCATGCTTTGAGGAACATATGGCTTTCGCGTACTCAATATCCGCTATTCATGCTACAAGCTATATTCTCGTATTATATAATGACCGAATCGAAATCAATATTCGATACTAAGAAAAAAATCCAAATTTGATTAACATTATTAAAATGCCCTCGCCGATAAACCTCTGAATAAACTTCACGCGTCTGAATAACAAAGTACCATCTGCAGGCCAACTGCCGGCCCGGCTTATTTTTCTTGTCGTTTTGTGAGTCTATGGTTCTTGTTGTAGTAGTAATGTATGTAGTTGTTTGGGGAACTCGCTTGCTGTGAGGTACCGGGGCGGGTTGGGCTATAATTATAAGATCCAATTCACAATTTAAATTTTACGAAAAGTTTAATTCTTATTTATTTAACCTGGTTCAGATTCTGGATTAGCGTAATGCAGCCAGAATATCGGGGTATATATATTAGCTAGTGCTGGATTCGAACGCACACCTAACCAGATTGGGTAGCCAATGGGTGAATTTTGAATCTTCATGGACCAGGAATGCCCATGACACGTTTAGTATTATCCAAATATGCAACAGAACAAACAATGTTTATACTGCTTGACACTAATCTCCTGTCATCATATAGACGAGTAATATAGATGTTGCATAATAACTATCTAGTGTGAATGGCAGTAATTATCTGTGTAAAGATATGAAGTATTTGATGTGCTTAATTGTAACGAACAAAATTTCTGAATTATAAATGTATAAATTCTTCGAAATTTAGTAAGGTTGAAAACGGTTACTTATTAGTTATGAAATTGAAGTCTCTATAAATAAATTGACTCCCGTATTGTATATACAAAATGTACATCTAATAGGAATGAACAGGCTATCAAGTTGAGCTTGATAGCACAACTTCACAGACCCATTGATAGCTAAATTCCATATGAATGTCACCTTCCTGTTAACATAGTTATGCATCTCCCAGGACTAGCTCCTTTGTGGAACCTTCGGTGCTTCGCGAACCTCATAACAGAACGCTTGTGAGTTTCGAACTAAACCAGTGTGGTTGTTGTGACCTCAGGTATGGCATTTAAATCCATATTTCAGTCTCCTCTCTCCCTCAGGTAGATATACGCAATGAGGAATGTGGTCTCGAGAGCGATCTGTCTGATATTGTAAAAACTTAGTTCGTAATCGAGCAGAAGAAACGTTGTACCGGATTATGCCGCGGTTGATCATGATCTATGTTATTTGCTATTAAGCCAAATGCTTTAGCTCCACTTTCCGAATATCAAACAGCATAGATCATGATCAGACGGTACAGAACAACAGCACATAGCCTGCTAACACGGCACAGAACGTGTCAAAGTACCGTCTGATCTGGCTCTATGCTGTTTGCAAAATTAACTTAGTTGTGATTAGCATTTTAAGGGTTTAACTAATCCCTAACAGAGAAACAGCTATCCATGTATGTTCACCTGATGGTTGTCTTGTGGTCTCGTTGTTGATCATGGTGTTGTTTAATGCTGGATTCGTGTTTGTAGCTACATGCTTAACAGTATACGAGGTAAGGTAATACATATACGAGGTAAGGTAATAAATATACGAGGTAAGGTAATACATATACGAGGTAAGGTAATACATATACGAGGTAAGGTAATACATATACGAGGTAAGGTAATACATATACGAGGTAAGGTAAAAATATACGAGGTAAGGTAAAAATGTACGGATATATTGTTATTGTGTAAGTGTACATTGATGATATATTGTATTGTGTAGATAACATTCATGATATATTGTTATTGTGTAGAAGTACATTGTAAAAAAAAACAAAAAAAAACATGATATATTGTTATTGTGTAGAAGTTAACATTGTGATATATTGTTATTGTGTAGAAGTAACATTGCATGATATATTGTTATTGTGTAGAAGTGTAACATTGCATGATATATTGTTATTGTGTAGAAGTGTAACATTGCATGATATATTGTTATTGTGTAGAAGTGTAACATTGCATGATATATTGTTATTGTGTAGAAGTGTAACATTGTATGATATATTGTTATTGTGTAGACGTGTAACATTGCATGATATATTGTTATTGTGTAGAAGTCCAACATTGCATGATATATTGTTATTGTGTAGAAGTGTAACATTGCATGATATATTGTTATTGTGTAGAAGTGTAACATTGTATGATATATTGTTATTGTGTAGAAGTGTAACATTGCATGATATATTGTTATTGTGTAGACGTGTAACATTGCATGATATATTGTTATTGTGTAGAAGTGTAACATTGCATGATATATTGTTATTGTGTAGAAGTGTAACATTGCATGATATATTGTTATTGTGTAGAAGTGTAACATTGCATGATATATTGTTATTGTGTAGAAGTGTAACATTACATGATATATTGTTATTGTGTAGAAGTGTAACATTACATGATATATTGTTATTGTGTAGAAGTGTAACATTGCATGATATATTGTTATTGTGTAGAAGTGTAACATTGTATGATATATTGTTATTGTGTAGAAGTGTAACATTGTATGATATATTGTTATTGTGTAGAAGTGTAACATTGCATGATATATTGTTATTGTGTAGAAGTGTAACATTGCATGATATATTGTTATTGTGTAGAAGTGTAACATTGCATGATATATTGTTATTGTGTAGAAGTGTAACATTGCATGATATATTGTTATTGTGTAGAAGTGTAACATTGCATGATATATTGTTATTGTGTAGAAGTGTAACATTGCATGATATATTGTTATTGTGTAGAAGTGTAACATTGCATGATATATTGTTATTGTGTAGAAGTCCGACATTGCATGATATATTGTTATTGTGTAGAAGTGTAACATTGCATGATATATTGTTATTGTGTAGAAGTCCAACATTGCATGATATATTGTTATTGTGTAGACGTGTAACATTGCATGATATATTGTTATTGTGTAGACGTGTAACATTGCATGATATATTGTTATTGTGTAGAAGTCTAACATTGCATGATATATTGTTATTGTGTAGAAGTGTAACATTGCATGATATATTGTTATTGTGTAGAAGTGTAACATTGCATGATATATTGTTATTGTGTAGAAGTGTAACATTGCATGATATATTGTTATTGTGTAGAAGTGTAACATTGCATGATATATTGTTATTGTGTAGAAGTGTAACATTGCATGATATATTGTTATTGTGTAGACGTGTAACATTGCATGATATATTGTTATTGTGTAGAAGTGTAACATTACATGATATATTGTTATTGTGTAGAAGTGTAACATTGCATGATATATTGTTATTGTGTAGAAGTGTAACATTGCATGATATATTGTTATTGTGTAGAAGTGTAACATTGCATGATATATTGTTATTGTGTAGAAGTGTAACATTGCATGATATATTGTTATTGTGTAGAAGTGTAACATTGCATGATATATTGTTATTGTGTAGAAGTGTAACATTGCATGATATATTGTTATTGTGTAGAAGTGTAACATTGCATGATATATTGTTATTGTGTAGAAGTGTAACATTGCATGATATATTGTTATTGTGTAGAAGTGTAACATTGCATGATATATTGTTATTGTGTAGAAGTGTAACATTGCATGATATATTGTTATTGTGTAGAAGTGTAACATTGTATGATATATTGTTATTGTGTAGAAGTGTAACATTGCATGATATATTGTTATTGTGTAGAAGTGTAACATTGTATGATATATTGTTATTGTGTAGAAGTCCTACATGGCCTGATGTATTGCTATTTTGCAGCCTGTTGCAGCTGGGTCAGGCATACCGGAAATAAAGTGTTATCTGAATGGCATAAGGGTTCCACGTATTGCAAGATTGAAATCTCTGATTGCCAAGGCAGTAGGCGTACTGTTCAGCGTTTCTGGAGGTAAGATTGAAACCTTTGATTTTTGAAGCAGTAGGAAGCTGGAGGTAAGATTGAAACCTTTGATTTCTGAAGCAGTATGTGACTGGAGGCGTCTTGTTCAGTGGGTATGTAGGTATGATTGAATTATCTGATTGCTAAGGCAGTAGGCTACTGTTCAGCATTTCTGGAGGTAAGATTGACACCTTTGATTTCTGAAGCAGTATGTGACTGGAGGCGTCTTGTTCAGTGGGTATGCAGGTATGATTGAATTATCTGATTGCTAAGGCAGTAGGCGTACTGTTCAGCGTTTCTGGAGGTAAGATTGAAACCTTTGATTTCTGAAGCAGTATGTGTATGGTCCAGAGGTGTGTGCGTACGATACATCAGATTGCTAAGGCAGTATGTGTATGGTCCAGAGGTGTGTGCATACGATACATCAGATTGCTAAGGCAGTATGTGTATGGTCCAGAGGTGTGTGCATACGATACATCAGATTGCTAAGGCAGTATGTGTTACGGTTCAGAGGAGGTAAGGGGTAGGATATATACATCTGGTTGCTAAGGCAGTATGTGTTATGGTTCAGAGGTAAGGGGTAGGATATATACATCTGGTTGCTAAGGCAGTATGTGTTATGGTTCAGAGGTAACGGGTAGGATATATACATCTGATTGCTAAGGCAGTATGTGTTATGGTTTAGAGGTATGGGGTAGGATATATACATCAGGTTGCTAAGGCAGTATGTGTTATGGTTCAGAGGTATGGGGTAGGATATATACATATGGTTGCTAAGGCAGTATGTGTTATGGTTCAGAGGTATGGGGTAGGATATATACATCTGGTTGCTAAGGCAGTATGTGTTATGGTTCAGAGGTAACGGGTAGGATATATACATATGGTTGCTAAGGCAGTATGTGTTATGGTTCAGAGGTAAGGGGTAGGATATATACATATGGTTGCTAAGGCAGTATGTGTTATGGTTCAGAGGTAAGGGGTAGGATATATACATCTGGTTGCTAAGGCAGTATGTGTTATGGTTCAGAGGTAAGGGGTAGGATATATACATCTGGTTGCTAAGGCAGTATGTGTTATGGTTCAGAGGTAAGGGGTAGGATAAATACTCGGTTGCTAAGGCAGTATGTGTTATGGTTCAGATGTATGGGGGTAGGATAGAAATATCTGACTGCTAAGGCAGTATGCGTATAGTTCAGGTATGGGGGTAAGATTATTGTATAAGAACCTACAGCAATGTGCTAGATTTCATGAATTGCTTAGGTATGACTGTAGTTGCTACTGGCGACGCTATGTCTTTAGAACCAAGTTGAATACCAACTCTAATCAGTGTAAACTACTCTAATAGAGGAAGAAGCTGCACAGAAACATACACAGCATTCATTATAATTATTTAATGAATGTGTGCTTATTGTCTTATTTTGCTGATGCATTGTGGGTCTTCCAGCAACTTCTACTGGGCATGTTAGTCCTCCTCCGTGGTCGAGTGGTTAAGTTCGCTGACTTGTATACCAATGTAACCTAACATCACTGACGGTCTCGGGTTCGAGCCCCGCTCAGACCGTGTCTCATTTATATGAAACGTTGGCAGTTTCTTACGGAGGTTGGTGCACCCAAGTACTGGTTAACCGCTGGAGCCTGCCCAGGAAAGGTGTTGTTAGGTAAACTGCCCGCCGGCGATATAGCCCAAAATGGTGCTGATGCAGGCGTAAAACCCGAAATATAACATAACATCTACTGGGCATGTTGTTACTTGGTAGGGGTACCAGGCTCTCCAGAAGTGTGTGGGTCATTTTACTTTTGGTGGACAGTGCAAGATACAGAAGACAAACACGATTTCAGAGACATCCGTTATTGTGTTACATGCTCTCTGTCTACACCGATACACGGAACACGTTTATAGTGCTATCTGGAAAGCTAACTTAGTATTATACCGGGGCGCTGGATCGAACTCTTGACTGTACATAGCTTCTATAACATTGGTGAGATTTGTATTAAATGTGTAATATGTATTATATCATAGGTCTGTTTGTTGGAAAGGAAGGACCAATGATCCACAGTGGAGCTATAATTGGTGCTGGAATACCACAGGTACATATATATATATATATAGAGAATATATCGGCAGAGCCTCGCCTTGTATTATTTCTCCGACTAGCCTAATAAATTAAAATTTATAAGACAGTAACCTAATATTCTATTTATCCTACATTCTGAGTGTGCACCCGACACAAACACAAACAAACTAGCCATGACAGGAACGCACTTGGTAATATGTTGCGCATTTATATTTATATCTACGGTTATCCCTGTGACGTCACGAAAGCTTTATTAGGCACTGACTAATAAAGCAAAATTTATTAGTCAGGCCGTTTTTGTAAGTTATTTCGCATGAAGGTGTACGTTATTTCGCATGAAGGTGTACGTTATTTCGCATGAAGGTATGATAAACAATTGTATCCTACCTTCAAGCTTAATATTAATGGTCAAAAACTGCCTGCCTAATAAACTGTACTTGTTAGTCAGTGCCTAATAAACCTTTCGTGACGTCATGACGCTGCGTGTATTACGTCATATGTTCACAGATGGTATGATAAACCTCAGGTCATGAATATTCGGTAATCTTTCCCCCTCTTTTTCCACTTCTTTTATGTCATATGACATTATACTAGAACCTAAATTTAGAATATCTTTAACCAAATTCCGGACCTCATCCCATAACCTAGCAATAGAACGAGGGCGTTACACAAACGTACCACGTAATGAACGTATATGTATACATTGTAATTATAGAATGATTGAAAGCGAGTATCATTTTCTTCTTATTTGTCCTAAATTTAGAAATTTAAGAAAGAAATATCTGAAACGCTACTATTATACTTGGCCTACCGAACAAAAGTGTATTACCTTACTTACACAGACTAATAGGAAAATTGTTCAAAACCTGTCCAAATTTATATATTACGCACATTTAGTAAGAAATTAATTTTTTTAGACAACACAACCATCTATGCTCTTCTGAAAATGTATCCATGTCTTTCCATTGTACTTTGTTTATATATGTATTCTTTGCTATAAGTATGTTGTCATATTTAATGCAATAAATATATTGAATTGAATATAGAATACTAGGTTACTGTCTTATAAATTTTAAATTATTAGAGCCTCACCATATATGTTATCTTCAACTCACCTAAAAGACCGTATTCTAACATTCTCTATATATTAGACCCACACATGGTTCCCTCGTCTCCCCATGACACCTCATTCACCAAATTGGTGCCACATGACTACATGCATTTCTCGATAACAATCAATTAGACGATGCACATGTCATTATAAGTCATGACGACTCGATGTTTCTAAGATAGATGTAATAACTATTGGGTGGTAGTGACGTAAGTTATGAGGTCATTAAGCCCAAGGTTATTATTAGCATGCGAATGCATCGTATTCTACCATAAAACCATTACTTCTTAAAGATAAACGAAACTTTGTTTGTTTAAGTGAATGATCGAATTATTATTTATTTTATTACTCTTACATACGTTACTATTACATATGTTACTATTACATAAGTTACTATTACATATGTTACTATTACATACGTTACTGTTACATACGTTACTATTACATACGTTACTATTACATACGTTACTATTACATACGTTACTATTTCATACGTTACTATTACATAAGTTACTATTACATATGTTACTATTACATACGTTACTGTTACATACGTTACTATTACATACGTTACTATTACATACGTTACTATTTCATACGTTACTATTACATAAGTTACTATTACATACGTTACTGTTACATACGTTACTGTTACATACGTTATTATTACATATGTTACTATTACATACGTTACTATTACATACGTTAGTATTACATAAGTTACTATTACATTTGTTACTATTACATAAGTTACTATTGCATACGTTACTATTACATACGTTATTATTACATACGTTACTATTACATATGTTATTATTACATACACTACTATTACATACGTTATTATTACATACGCTACTATTACATACGTTACTATTACATATGTTACTGTTACATAAGTTACTATTACATACGTTACTATTACATACGTTACTATTACATAAGTTACTATTACATACGCTACTATTATATACGTTACTATTACATACGTTACTATTACATACGTTACTATTACATACGCTACTATTACATACGTTACTGTTACATACGTTACTGTTACATACGTTACTGTTACATACGTTATTATTACATACGTTATTATTACATATGTTACTGTTACATACGTTACTATTACATACGCTACTATTACATACGTTACTGTTACATACGTTACTATTACATACGTTACTATTACATACATTATTATTACATACGTTATTAGTACATACGTTACTATTACATACGTTACTATTACATATGTTACTGTTACATACATTATTATTACATACGTTACTATTACATACACTACTATTACATACATTACTATTACATATGTTACTATTACATACGTTACTATTACATATGTTACTATTACATACGTTATTATTACATACGTTACTATTACATATGTTATTATTACATACGTTACTATTACATACGTTACTATTACATACGTTACTATTACACACTTTACTATTACATAAGTTACTATTACATACGTTACTGTTACATAAGTTACTATTACATAAGTTACTATTACATACGTTACTATTACATACGTTATTATTACATACGTTACTATTACATACGTTACTATTACACACTTTACTATTACATAAGTTACTATTACATACGTTACTGTTACATACCTTACTATTACATAAGTTACTATTACATACGTTACTATTACATACGTTACTATTACATACGTTACTATTACATACGTTACTATTACATACGTTACTATTACATACGTTACTATTACATAAGTTACTGTTACATACGTTACTATTACATAAGTTACTATTACATACGTTACTATTACACACTTTACTATTACATACATTATTATTACATACGTTATTACTACATACGTTATTATTACATACGTTACTATTACATACGTTACTGTTACATACGTTACTGTTACATACGTTACTATTACATACGTTACTGTTACATACGTTACTATTACATACGTTATTATTACATACGTTACTATTACATACGTTACTGTTACATACGTTACTATTACATACATTACTGTTACATATGTTACTATTACATATGTTATTATTACATACGTTACTATTACATACGTTACTATTACATACGTTACTATTACATACGCTACTATTACATACGTTACTGTTACATACGTTACTATTACATACGCTACTATTACATACGTTACTATTACACACGTTACTATTACATACGTTACTATTACATACATTACTATTACATACATTACTATTACATACATTACTATTACATACGTTACTATTACATACGTTACTATTATATACATTACTATTACATACATTACTATTACATACATTACTATTACATACGTTACTATTACATACATTACTATTGCATACATTACTATTACATACATTACTATTACATACATTACTATTACATACGTTACTGTTACATACGTTACTATTACATAACATTTTACTATATATAGTTTCAGAGTATCACATTCAACAAAATAAAGTCGAAGTTTGATATCTTCAGAACAGATCGGTACAGTATTTAATATTCATTAAGCTAATACTGAATACTACAAAACGACACTTAACCATTTCATTCTGGATACCGTTCAAACAGTATTTGCAAAGATCATAAGAGCCATATCAGCCGCCACGGAACGTGCCATCTGATCAGGCTCTATGCTGTGTACTATTCAAATGATTTTGCTAAGACACTTGGCTATGTAGCAAACAACATAGATCCAGATCAGCATCACGCTGCGGCTGATCTGGATCTATGTTGTTTGCAAACTACTTTAAATGTATCCAGAATGAAATGGGTTAATTCAGGGGCATACCATAATGGTAAAACAAATATAAATAATTGCAACTTCTTTCAATGTCGCGATTCTGATTGGTTGATTCAGCCCACGTGATCGCCGTTCATTACCCGGTGAACCGCAACATTATTCTATTATCTATGTACAAATGTGATTTTAATGCTCGACTGGGCATAAATACAACACTCGTTGTAAAATAATTAAAGTTTAAACTTTATAAATGACAGATACATTCCAATCTATTCTGAAACACACACAGTCCTCTTAATATATCGTTGTTTCTAATTTATTTGCAGAGATAAACGTGACTTTGTAGCAGGTGGAGCAGCCGCAGGCGTGGCAGGTAAGGCGCATGCGTGGCATGTTAGATACTGGAGTTGCCGGTAAGACGCAGGCGTGGTTGTTAAAACGCAGATGTCGCAGGTAAGACGCAGGTGTTGCAGGTAAGACGCAGGTATTTCAAATAAGACGCAGACGTGGCAGGTACCCGAAAGTCTTGCAGGTAAGACGCAGGTGTTGCAAATAAGACGCAGGCGTGGCAGGTAGCCGAAAGTGTTGCAGGTAAGACGCAGGTGTTTCAAATAAGACGCAGGCGTGGCAGGTAGCCGAAAGTGTTGCAGGTAAGACGCAGCTGTTGCAAATAAGACGCAGGCGTGGCAGGTACCCGAAAGTGTTGCAGGTAAGACGCAGGTGTTTCAAATAAGACGCAGGCGTGGCAGGTACCTGAAAGATTGCAGGTAAGACGCAGGCCTTTCAAATACGACGCAGGCGTGGCAGTAGCCGAAAGTTGTGCAGGTAAGACGCAGGCCTTTCAAATAAGACGCAGGCGTGGCATGTAGTCGAACATTTTGCAGGTAAGACGCAGGTGTTGCAAATAAGACGCAGGCGTGGCAGGTATCCGAAAGTTTTGCATGTAAGACGCAGGTGTTGCAAATAAGACGCAGGCGTGGCAGGTACCCGAAAGTGTTGCAGGTAAGACGCAGACCTTTCAAATAAGACGCAGGCGTGGCAGGTAGCCGAAAGTTTTGCAGGTGGTAAGACACATGTGTTGCAAATAAGCTGCGGACGTGGCAGGTACCCGAAAGTGTTGCAGGTAAGACGCAGGCCTTTCAAATAAGACGCAGGCGTGGCAGATAGCCGAAAGTGTTACAAGTAAGACACAGGTGTTGCAAATAAGACGCAGGCGTGGCAGGTAACCGAAAGTGTTGCACATAATACGAAGGTGTTGCAAGTAGGAAACATGCGTGGCAGGTATGCCACAGGTGTATCCACATGTGGAGATGCTAAGAGGTATAGCAAATGACTTATCCACATGCGGAGATGCTAAGAGGTATAGCAAATGACTTATCCACATGCGGAGATGCTAAGAGGTATAGCAAATGACTTATCCACATGCGGAGATGCTAAGAGGTATAGCAAATGACTTATCCACATGCGGAGATCTAGAGGTATAGCAAATGACTTATCCACATGCGGAGATACTAAGAAGTATAGCAAGACTTATCCACATGCGGAGATGCTAAGAGGTATAGCAAATGACTTATCCACATGCGGAGATGCTAAGAGGTATAGCAAATGACTTATCCACATGCGGAGATGCTAAGAGGTATAGCAAATGACCTATCCACATGCGGAGATGCTAAGAGGTATAGCAAATGACTTATCCACATGCGGAGATGCTAAGAGGTATAGCAAATGACTTATCCACATGCGGAGATGCTAAGAGGTATAGCAAATGACTTATCCACATGCGGAGATGCTAAGAGGTATAGCAAATGACTTATCTACATGCGGAGATGCTAAGAGGTATAGCAAATGACTTATCCACATGCGGAGATGCTAAGAGGTATAGCAAATGACTTATCCACATGCGGAGATGCTAAGAGTTATAGCAAATGACTTATCCACATGCGGAGATGCTAAGAGGTATAGCAAATGACTTATCCACATGCGGAGATGCTAAGAAGTACAGCTTATTGTTTATCCACATGTGGAGATGTTACAAAGTACATCTAATGATTTATCCACATGTGGAGATGGTAAGGAGTATATCTAATGATTTATCCACATGTGGAGATGGTAAGAAGTACATATAATGATTTATCCACATGTGGAGATGGTAAGAAGTACATCTAATGATTTATCCACATGTGGAGATGATAAGAAGTACATCTAATGATTTATCCACATGTGGAGATGGTAAGAAGTACATCTAATGATTTATCCACATGTGGAGATGGTAAGAAGTACATCTAATGATTTATCCACATGTGGAGATGGTAAGAAGTACATCTAATGATTTATCCACATGTGGAGATGTTACAAAGTACATCGAATGATTTATCCACATGTGGAGATGCTATGAAGTACATCTAATGATTTATCCACATGCGGTGATGTTACAAAGTACATATAATGATTTATCCACATGTGGAGATGTTACAAAGTACATCTAATGATTTATCCACATGCGGTGATGCTAAGAAGTACATCTAATGATTTATCCACATGTGGAGATGTTACAAAGTACATCTAATGATTTATCCACATGTGGAGATGTTACAAAGTACATCTAATGATTTATCCACATGTGGAGATGGTAAGAAGTACACGGAATGATTTATCCACATGTGGATATGCTATGAAGTACATCTAATGATTTATCCACATGTGGAGATGTTACAAAGTACATCGAATGATTTATCCACATGTGGAGATGTTACAAAGTACATCGAATGATTTATCCACATGTGGAGATGATAAGAAGTACATCTAATGATTTATCCTCATGTGGAGATGTTACAAAGTACACGGAATGATTTATCCACATGTGGAGATGGTAAGAAATACATCTAATGATTTATTCACATGTGGAGATGGTAAGAAATACATCTAATGATTTATCCACATGTGGAGATGTTACAAAGTACACCGAATGATTTATTCACATGTGGAAATGTACTCAAATTATAGTTTGTTATTTATTATTTGTAGCGGCATTTGGGGCTCCGATTGGTGGCGTACTATTCAGTTTGGAGGAGGGATGTTCCTTCTGGAACCAGAAACTGACGTGGAGAACGGCAAGTATTGTTTTTACTGTATGTAATTGTTGTTTTTAAATAGCAATGTCTATTAGACATCCGTTGTGGCATGAAGAACGGCAACTATTGCTTTTATTGTATACATCCGTCATAAAACATCAACATTGATAACGGCAAATATTGGTTTATATCGTCAATAGTTCCGGACACCACCTGTTTTCGAATTTGGTTGCAAATGACGTCATCATTGTCAGTAGCAGGTACTTGGATTATTTGGTAGAAGTTAAAGCTGCCAAACACTAAAATGAGCAGAATCAGATCAATATTCACATTTTATTTCGAAAATGTAAATGTTGATGTTTTTCATAAATCTCATTCACGTGTACCCTACAAATCCTTACACAGAGAAACATGCAAAGAAATATTTGTTTAATTTTGTAACTCGAGTAGTCTAATGCTTGGCTTTACAAGGTCACGTGGCTACCATGTGAGAATACCGGAAAACACATTTCTGGTACATAAAATTTGATTGGTGGCCGAAATTGATGTTCTTTTTTTGAAACCATTTTTAATTCATATGTGAGTGAAATTCTGGTTTTATTTTAAAAGATATTATGCAATCTGAGTTTATTCAAGCGTATCAAAAGCATGAATGATCTTGTTACATAGAGGAAATGTTTATGTTTTGAGTGAATATTGAATATATCTCACTGAGAAGTGAGAAAATATGAATATTTTCTCACTTCGAGGTGAGATATATTCCATATGCACTCAAAAGAAATAAATTTTCTTTTTATGTTATGCTAATTGGTGAAAAACAAACAAAAATGAAGAAATTAAAATAGCTGGTCGCCGTGTTTTTGCGTGGATGAATACATTGACGACTATACCTCGTGAGTGAGTCGATACATAAGTATTCCACCATCTTGAATTTATAATTGAATCGAGGAAAAATACATGAAAATATTTATTGGATTTATTGTTACAATTTGCAGTGACAAACTTCCGAGACATTGTCAGTTATATTTTGCTTTTGATTTGTTTCATAACAAAAACAATAATACAGGTGTCATTGAAGCCAGGTGTCATTGAAGCCAGGTAAACGGTGAAAATTAAATAACACGTTGTCTAAGCATTTAAAGGGAGAGTAATAGTGCAAGAATAGTGTATTGGGAAGGAAGATAATACAAAAGTAGTCCGGAAAAATACAGTGAGAGATATGCAGTGGTGATATGGATTATATCTCACTGATAGAACACGGTATTTCATCAATTAGCATAACATAAATAGTAATATTATTTCATCTGTCAAACCGTAGGTGACCGAATACAGGTACGCGCATGGTACATGCTGTTGTCATGTGACAGCCTGGCATACTTATGCTGGTTAGTCTATGTTCTTAGTATGTTCTCTAGTACACATTCTCTTTTAGCTTAGAATGGAAAGTGTTTTTGTGATATAAACAATGCAACTGTGTTCTAAATTGCGCTAGACCGTTGCAGTTTTGGCGACTACAATGTCATATATGACGTAAACTGATAGCACTTGAGTCCGACAACATTTAAACATGCAGCGGCTATGTACTACACGTGCAAAGCAATGCAAACTAAAGTATCTTATTCCACTGCTTTCAACTACTGGACGCACACATTTTATTTCACTGATCAATTTCTATATTCCATTGGAAAGCGTAAAATAAACACAAACATATACACGTAAACATGAACATGTCTTTCATACAAACACAAACATATACACGTAAGCATGAACATGTCTTTCATGCAAACACAAACATATACACGTAAACATGAACATGTCTTTCTTGCAAACACAAACATATACACGTAAGCATGAACATGTCTTTCGTGCAAACACAAACATATACACGCAAACATAAACATGTATTTCGTGCAAACACAAACATATACACGTAAACATGAACATGTCTTTCATGCAAACACAAACATATACACGTAAACATGAACATGTCTTTCGTGCAAACACAAACATATACACGTAAACATGAACATGTCTTTCATGCAAACACAAACATATACACGTAAACATGAACATGTCTTTCATGCAAACACAAACATATACACGTAAACATGAACATGTCTTTCGTGCAAACACAAACATATACACGTAAACATGAACATGTCTTTCATGCAAACACAAACATATACACGTAAACATGAACATGTCTTTCATGCAAACACAAACATAAACACGTATACATGAACATGTCTTTCGTGCAAACACAAACATATACACGAAAACATGAACATGTCTTTCACGCAAACGCAAACATATACACGTAAACATGAACATGTCTTTCATGCAAACACAAACATATACACGTAAACATGAACATGTCTTTCATGCAAACACAAACATAATCACGTATACATGAACATGTCTTTCATGCAAACACAAACATATACATGTAAACATGAACATGTCTTTCATGCAAACACAAACATATACACGTAAACATCAACATGTCTTTCATGCAAACACAAACATAAACACGTATACATGAACATGTCTTTCATGCAAACACAAACATATACACGTAAACATGAACATGTCTTTTGTGCAAACACAAACATATACACACAAACATGAACACGTATACATGAACATGTCTTTCATGCAAACACAAACATAAACACGTATACATGAACATGTCTTTCGTGCAAACACAAACATAATCCCACAAACATGAACACGTATACATGAACATGTCTTTCATGCAAACACAAACATATACACGTAAACATGAACATGTATTTCGTGCAAGCTCAAACATATACACGTAAACATGAACCTGTCTTTCATGCAAACACAAACATATACACGTAAACGTGAACAGGTCTTTCATGCAAACACAAACATATACACGTAACATGAACATGTCTTTCATGCAAACACAAATATATACACGTAATCATGAACAGGTCTTTCATGCAAACACAAACATATACACGTAAGCATGAACATGTTTTTCCTACAAACACAAACATATATACGTAAACATGAACATGTCTTTCGTGCAAACACAAACATATACACGTAAACATGAACATGTCTTTCGTGCAAGCACAAACATATACACGTAAGCATGAACATGTTTTTCCTACAAACACAAACACATACACGTAAACATGAACATGTCTTTCGTGCAAACACAAACATATACACGTAAACATGAACATGTCTTTCATGCAAACACAAACATGAACATGTATTTCGTGCAAACACAAACATGAACATGTCTTTCATGCAAACACAAACATATACACGTAAACATGAACATGTCTTTCGTGCAAACTCAAACATGAACATGTCTTTCATGCAAACACAAACATATACACGTAAACATGAACATGTCTTTCATGCAAACACAAACATATACACGTAAACATGAACATGTCTTTCATGCAAACACAAACATATACACGTAAACATGAACATGTCTTTCGTGCAAACTCAAACATGAACATGTCTTTCATGCAACACAAACATATACACGTAAACATGAACATGTCTTTCATGCAAACACAAACATATACACGTAAACATAAACATGTCTTTCGTGAAAACACAAACATATACACACAAACATGAACACGTATACATGAACATGTCTCTCGTGCAAACACAAACATAAACACGTATACATGAACATGTCTTTCATGCAAACACAAACATATACACACAAACATGAACACATATGCATGCACATGTCTTTCATGCAAACACAAACACGTATATATGAACATGTCTTTCATGCAAACACAAACATATACACGTAAACATGAACATGTCTTTCGTGCAAACACAAACATATACACGTAAACATGAACATGTCTTTCGTGCAAACACAAACATATACACGTAAACATGAACATGTCTTTCATACAAACACAAACATATACACGTAAACATGAACATGTCTTTCGTGCAAACACAAACATTAACACGTAAACATGAACATGTCTTTCATACAAACACAAACATATACACGTAAACATGAACATGTCTTTCATGCAAACACAAACATATACACGTAAACATGAACAAACACAAACACGCAAACATGAACATGTCTTTCGTACAAACACAAACATGAATTGTGTTTAACATAGAGACTTTTTACACCGCGTTAGTCGTATCATTGAACTTTATAGTCCTGTGTGTGTCCAAAATACGCTTTATCCAGTCGTCTGAATAAATGTTAATGGCGTACAGCAAAAACAATGCACAGTCAAACATGTGCTACAGTTGTGTGTTCTACGTTTAGTTATCGTCGCTACCGGTTGCCCATATGAGTGACGCCTCCTGAAGAGATCCGTTTGTGCTACATTGTATCAGTCACCCCTATTAAACAATTAACCTGTGTTTAGCAGTCACTTCACAGACTTTTCAATCAAACATATTTGACCTGTATTTAGAAACCTAATGTAGTTGCCTTGAATTGCTGCCTAAGAAAGTTTGACTGTATGCGAATTGTTGGGGGAATGTATTAAGACCAGTAATACAGTGTGTATTTTACGTTTATTTATCGTCGCTACCGGATGTCCATATGAGCGACGCCTCCTGAAGAGCGTGCTACCACTGTACTACAGATCCGTCTGTCAGTAATATAATGAAATAATATGTGTTATTATACCTCATAAATATCTAGGAATATCATTGGTCAATTTGCTACCGCATGGTATAAACCATTCCACATTGTATCCCTCAACTGAATCGAGTGGGCAATATTGCCATCGAATATACGTATATCTCGCTCTCAGAAAATATCGGAAGTCGCGCGTACGATTCGGTGATGCTCGGAGGTCGCTCGTACGGTTCGGTGATGCTCGGAGGTCGCTCGTACGGTTCGGTGATGCTCGGAAGTCGTTCGTACGGTTCGGTGATGCTCGGAAGTCGCGCGTACGGTTCGGTGATGCTCGGAAGTCGCGCGTACGGTTCGGTGATGATAATCGGAAGTCGCGCGTACGGCTCGGTCATGCTCGGAAGTCGCGCGTACGGTTCGGTGATGCTCGGAAGTCGCGCGTACGGTTCGGTGATGCTCGGAAGTCGCGCGTACGGTTCGGTGATGCTCGGAAGTCGCGCATACGGTTCGGTGATGCTCGGAAGTCGCGCGTACGGTTCGGTGATGCGCAATGAAGTTGTGCAAAATGCTGAAATAAATATTGAGCTAATTCTGATACTTTTAATGATGTTGAATTTTCTAGCACACCATAAGAGTGAAATACGATATGAATATTATTGAACATTTCTAGGATCCCAAATGTGGACGTGCCGGTGTATAGGTAAAAATCACCCATTCGTGAAATTACTCAATTGATGCTATTGAATGTGTGAACTATGCCATCACGTAGTTGTATTCGTTATAGTATACTAGAGGACATAGAAAACGCACACCTACATTATATAATCATTATTATATAGACATTAATTACTCAAGTGTGGAACTTATTACTTTAAAAGGTGTGGAATTATGTTGAAACACAATTACCGCTGCGAAAATACTATTACTGTTTAAAAATTTAGAATAATTATTTTTCTTAAAGTAAGCGCGAAAAGTTGGTTCATCACGTTCACATCATAATTAGCCAAAAGTGTTACTTTCGATTTTTGGAGCACTATCTTTATCTTACGATAATTTCTTTATTACTGCATCAAATTGAAATATTTTGGTATCGAAATGACGATAATGAATTGGTCATTAAGAAAATGCATATATGTATTATATAGTTCTTGTTTTTCATGTAAAAACACACTTATCCGAAATGTGCTTTTTCTATGTCCTCTAGTATATAATATATATTGCCCATGGTTGAGGGTGTATTGTGGGGGTATCTCCTCGCGGGAACATTATCTCCCGAGGCGAAACGATAATAATGCTGATACACTGAAACAAACACATATTATTATTATTTCAATTATAGATTCGTGAAAGTCGTGATAGCGCAGTGGTAGCGCGTTCGCTTCATGTGCGAAAGGCCCGGAGTTCGAGGCCCACTTGAGCCGTTACGATTGCACCCTTAGGCAAGGCATTTAAATTTCCACATTGCCTCTTCTCTCTCCCTCGTGGCGATGGAATCCACCAAGAATGAGGTCTCGAGAGTGATTAATATAATTGTAAGAAGTTGGTTAGCAATAGAGCTAAAAATAAATTTTGTATAATCTAATTATAGATTTCTATATTTCCAGTTCTTTTGTTCTATGTCAGCAACGTTTACCTTGAACTTTTTCCTCAGTGGTATGGATTATAGTGCCTGGGGATCGTTCTATTCGCCCGGTCTTATCAATTTTGGAGTATTTAAGGTTGGTTTACAGTCTTTCGTCTTTATTTTTGTCACAGGGGGAGAAATATGAGCAGCCAACCCAGGCTCGAACCCTAGACATTTCGCTTACACCTATCGACTGAACTAGCCGGGCTGCATACACATAATCTTCCCAGTGGTGACCAAAGTCTGTACCGCGATATACTTCCCCTCCAAATTGGAATTCTTCCACGAATTTCCAGAGATAAAGAATACAGTGAACATGATCTCGAAGTATATATCCAGTCGCTGTCCCTCGTTGGGCGCCAACTGTCACACGGTGAGGAAAATGTGCAGCCAACCCGGGGCTCGAACCATGGTCCTTACGCTTACAGGGCGAACGCTCTGCCAACTGGCTAGCTGGGCCGCTTTCACATAATCTACCCAATTGTGACCCGTATCACGAGGTATTCATACGATTAGATTTAGATTAATGCAATGGATATAGAGAGTCGTTGGGAGAATGCTAGGTTACTGTGGTATCTGCTTTATTAGGAGAGTATGCGACACAGCACAAGGTCTCTCCTCCACAACGTGCACGTCGTGACATAGGCTCGGCTCACTGTAGGAATATGGTTCAAGGTTTTCGCTGACGGAAGCCGTCGGAATCGCGTGACTCTATACATTTACATATAGAGTACCATACTATTAACTTCCCTACTTGGCGAGACAACAACACTTAGTTCTGGCAGCGGTAGGTAACTGGTTTTCTTTTAGCCGGCTCCTTCAAGGGGACGGATCTCCTTCAAGGAAGACGGTGGGACGCAGACTTATTGATGGCATGAGGACCCCAGCGAAGAAACCGGAACCATTATTGCTGCTGTGAGCTGACATATCGTGGAGGATGTGGCCCTGATAAGAACGAAGATGCCTTTCCAATTGACCACATAAACAACGCAGAAGACAACATAAACTACTAATAGAAACCAGTCGCCCAAAAAGTCGGTGGAGGTGACTTTAAAGAAAACTATATCGAACAGCACAAGACGAGACTATTCCGGAGCCTTCTATTTTTTCTACGATCACCCAATACATTTAAATGTGTCGGACATTGACCTAAGATTCTATTTAAGCTATATTCCCAACCCATTTGCTAATTATTGATCGGTTGCTCGCTATATAAGTTTATTTAAAGTCACCACCGCATAAATGCATTTGGGCGACTAAATTATCTAAGGTGATTAAAGAGGTCTAAAAATAGTTCATAAACTATTAAAATTTCAATACTATGATGTTTAGAGGGCTAAGTGGGTTGCATTAATCTCAGAGTGTGTTCGGTTTTCATATCTCCCACCCCCGCTCGCACACTATTGTGTACCAACGGGGGTCGGAGGTAGACCGGGTGAAGAAATTACCCGGTGCAATTACTAAGTCTTAAGAAGATTTAGACACAGGTTGGTTAGTAAATTGTTTGTTAGTTTGTTCTATAGCCGATTTATACCTTATGTCCTTGGTGAGATAAAAACCGTGCAAATATTTGATTCTAAGTAGCATTCAAACCAGTGTAGAAGATAACAAGGACACACACTAGATTTTTGAAATGTGTGTCCTAAATAAAATGAACAAGAAATTAGAAGGAGTGGACCAATAAGATGGATGCATGGAACTCCATAAAATAAAAAATAAAGATAACTAGTTTAACCATAACAGCAGATAAATAATATAGAGACAGGTTTGACCTTAGTTAGGGATCTTCGGGTATATTTTTACATCAGCATACCCCATCACCAAAATGTATTTAGAGTAGGTGATTTATAATGGGTTACATAAGGTAGAGAGATAGATTTAATAGTAGAAGGAAGAAGGTAGAAGGACATTGTCTGTCAGAAGGAAGTCAACAGCTCATAGGTGTGTCCATATATCCCAAGATCCCTAATAACACATAGTCAAACCTGCAACATATAGACTGCGTGGCCCGTTAAGGGTTGTACTAATAAATATCAATACAGATATTGCTACGAAAATTAAAAGTAAGACCTAATGGCGAATAGTAGTTAACTAGTCGCACGAACCGGTGTGAAAAATAGCAGGTGCCCCTGAGCAAGGAAGAAACGAGCGTTCAGGAATGTGCACTGACTGACCTCTGTAAATGTAAACAAACAATTGAGAATTTTACGTTCCCGCGAACGAGAAAGAGAGATGGCAGGTGCCCGTTTACCTTGTATATTGCACAGCATTATCGAGATTGCTACGAAGATTAAAATTCATGGACTATCTTAATATGTATCTGTACTAAGATATTTAGTTGATTGATCCCAAGTACATATAGTTACTACCAGTCATACAGATACATAACTGGTAGTAAAATATCTTCCATAGTTATGGAAAATGTCAACAGGATATTTATCGGTTCGACGATTGTTATTGTTATATACATGTATATAGACTCTATAGCAATAATATATTATCAAATCAAATCTTATCTTTTGATGAAAAAGAAGTTTTAGGCAGGATCTATAACCTTATAACGCATGACATCACACACGCATTAATGAAACATACATATATACAGTGATTAAACTATCGCTGATTTGCGTGAAGGTGTTTGATTACCAGGGACTACGGCGTGTGGATGCAGCTTAACCCTTTCAACCCCACAGGCCTCTAAATAGGCTTATGAAAAGTGTAGATCCAGATGAGCCGGCTCGTAACGAGCCGTCTCATCAGGATCTGCACTTTTTTGCCAGTAATAATTATTACTATTTTTAGATAAAATTACCCATTTTGATAAATGAACTGGTCCAAATGTAATTTTCTTATTAATTTATTGGTCTAAAAATAGCATGCACGAGTCCATGTCAGTTAATTGGGGTTGAATGGGTAAATGCAGGCTCAAACACATACGGGAACACAGACACGTAGTTTTCCTTACGGTGGTAATGTCATAAATTGATCGTACACTCGTGGTCGGGATTTCATACCATATTTTATGAAACGAGTTTTGGCTAGCCATTCACAATTCATGTAAGATCATATATATATATGGCTATATTTACAGTGCACGGACGAGGATAAGACGAATGGAAATTGTCGTCTATGGACCGCTGTTGATCTATTTATATTCATAGTCATGGGACTTGTTGGTGGGCTGTTCGGCGCAGTCTTCAACCATCTCAATAAATGCCTGACGATCTACAGAATGAAACACGTCAACACCAAACATTATCGAACAAAGTGAGTAACTTGTATATATAACAGGTATGACACCTAATGTGTAGCCAGCAGAATCGAAACTACCACGGGCTATTGCCAAAGGAACCCAGCAAACGTTACCTTGACTTTCTGGTGTTGTCTAATGTTGTTACAACTTGTAGCCCAAACCATTTGTATCTTCATGTTAGGTGTTGTATATGTATGACATATTTACTATTGATTTGCAATAAAATATGAATATTTATAACGTTACTGCATTACTTTCTATAAACGTATGTGCCCTGCTTATCTACATTTTCGCGTGAGGGTTCCCAACTAAAGATATGCAGCTGACATTCAATTCAATCAGTTTATTTCACATAAAACATTATTACAATGTTTAAAGTGTTATATACAAATTTTCAGAGAAGACATGTTATTATATAGATACCATTTTCTGAAGGTCATATACAAATTCAGAAAAACGGTTGCATGTAACAAGTAGATTTTGACGAATATAGATAATACATAATAGACAATCATATTCTTTGACCAAACTCAAACAGAAACCCTTATCTTATTTGCAAAGTAGAGATACTTTGACAAATTATTTATTACAATTTTAGAGGTAGCATTTAACAATGAGGCAAACTTATTTAGGCTTGCGCACTCGAAGTGTTAGGCAACGTTCGTCGCGAGAAAAGGCGTGTCTTACAGTTTACGCTGTTCTAAGTATAATCTATTTACATGCTCCGACACACGGTAAGTTGCAAATCTGGACTAAAAACATTTTAAATGCAAAGGGTGCAATAATTTCGTTGTGGCATTGAAACGAACATTTAATGCAAATATAATTATGACTCGTGGGTTAATAGTTTGAAACGAGGAACATTTAATGCAAATATAAGTAATGACTCGCGGGTTAATAGTTTCCATCGAGGTATGAACTACATTGGGCGCGATTAAATTTAATGTGATTAAACTAAAACATTCCCATACCCATGACTTCGGCGTCGGCATCGTCGTTAGATGCAAACGCACACAGCTTAGTTGTTCCTGTTTGTGCAAGCTCTTTATCATACATATATACATACGCTTTCATCCGCGCCAACGAGAGTGGTTATTATTGGTTTGCATTATAACGGATTTATATAGCACTCTTTGCATATAGCAACATACGTTCACAGGTGCTGTACAATACATGTACATAGGATAAAACAAACAAACAAAACACAAATAACAGAATCGTACAATTGTCATCATGATTTAAAATTAAAGAATTAAGATGACTGCAAACTAATAAAACAATGATTACAATTTAAAGGTAAAGTAAACTAATAAAACAATGATTACAATTTAAAGGTATAGTAAACTAATAAAACAATGATTACAATTTAAAGGTATAGTAAACTAATAAAACAATGATTACAATTTAAAGGTAAAGTAAACTAATAAAACAATGATTACAATTTAAAGGTATAGTAAACTAATAAAACAATGATTACAATTTAAAGGTATAGTAAACTAATAAAACAATGATTACAATTTAAAGGTAAAGTAAACTAATAAAACAATGATTACAATTTAAAGATAAAGTAAACTAATAAAACAATGATTACAATTTAAAGATAAAGTAAACTAATAAAACAATGATTACAATTTAAATTAAAGTAAACTAATAAAACAATGATTACAA
This sequence comes from Archivesica marissinica, assembly GCA_014843695.1. Classification (NCBI taxonomy): domain Eukaryota; kingdom Metazoa; phylum Mollusca; class Bivalvia; order Venerida; family Vesicomyidae; genus Archivesica; species Archivesica marissinica. The sequence goes on along the minus strand of CM026401.1, from coordinate 5,117,141 downwards.
TTTAAAGGTAAAGTAAACTAATAAAACAATGATTACAATTTAAAGGTATAGTAAACTAATAAAACAATGATTACAATTTAAAGGTATAGTAAACTAATAAAACAATGATTACAATTTAAAGGTATAGTAAACTAATAAAACAATGATTACAATTTAAAGGTAAAGTAAACTAATAAAACAATGATTACAATTTAAAGGTAAAGTAAACTAATAAAACAATGCTTACAATTTAAAGGTATAGTAAACTAATAAAACAATGATTACAATTTAAAGGTATAGTAAACTAATAAAACAATGATTACAATTTAAATTAAAGTAAACTAATAAAACAATGATTACAATTTAAATGTAAAGTAAACTAATGAAACAATGATTACAATTTAAATGTAAAGTTTAAGAACAAATTCAAAGGACATAATAATAAATTAATATATTATGCAGAGAAGCCACACTGACTGAGTACCCTAACAAGGACAAGGACAGCGCCACGTACCATTACCTCAAGTCCTTAAACCCTCCACGGAGTAACTTCTTTAAAGGGGATAAACACATATACTCAGTCAGTTAAAATAGTTGTATATGAAGTCAATTTATGCACGTCCAGATTGTTCATAGATTAGTATGTTTGAAGGAAAAAGTGTGTCTTAAGCGCTTTTTTGAATGAATTGATTGTACTTGAATTTCTAATTTCCTGCAGATATACCGTTCCATAGTTTTGACGCAGCATAAGCGAAGCATCTATATCCATAGTTACGAAACCATTCGACTTTTTGGTGGTACTAATTAATATTGATTACTATAGGTTGTTAGAACGTGCTTCTTAGAACGTGCTTCTTAGAACGTGCTTCTCTTCTTAGAACGTGATTCTTAGAACGTGCTTCTTAGAACGTGCTTCGCAATCGTTGTAAAATAAATCAAGAGTAAAGTTTTAACGTTATCATATATTTTGTAAAATTCAACGTGTGCCTTCAGGGCATTAACTTCATTAAGATGTACATTTCTAACGTGAGGTCGAGTGGTTAAGGTCGCTGACTTGCATACCACTGTAACCTATCATCACTGATGGTCACGGGTTCTAGCCCCGCTCAGACCGTGTCTCTTTATATGAAAACGTTGGCAGAATCTTACGGAGGTTCGTGCACCAAATACTGGTTAACCGCTGGAGCCTGCACACGAAAGATGTTGTTAGCTAAGCTGCTCGTCGCTCAAATGGGCAACTGGTAGCGACGTTAAATAAACATAAATTAAAAATAGACCAAACTAATTAGATCTATGATGGCAGACTTGTTGCAATCAGTATATTCCGACTGCGTTGTTAATTCATATCGTCAAAACTCCAAGCCATATTGTACCCGCCAATAAGTAACTTAAAGACCAAATATTGTATCCGCCAATAAGTAACTTAAAGACCAAATATTGTATCCGCCAATAAGTAACTTAAAGACCAAATATTGTATCCGCCAATAAGTATCTTAAAGACCAAATATTGTACCCGCCAATAAGTATCTTAAAGACCAAATATTGTACCCGCCAATAAGTATCTTAAAGACCAAATATTGTACCCGCCAATAAGTAACTTAAAGACCAAATATTGTTTCCGCCAATAAGTAACTTAAAGACCAAATATTGTACCCGCCAATAAGTAACTTAAAGACCAAATATTGTATCCGCCAATAAGTAACTTAAAGACCAAATATTGTATCCGCCAATAAGTAACTTAAAGACCAAATATTGTATCCGCCAATAAGTATCTTAAAGACCAAATATTGTACCCGCCAATAAGTATCTTAAAGACCAAATATTGTACCCGCCAATAAGTATCTTAAAGACCAAATATTGTACCCGCCAATAAGTAACTTAAAGACCAAATATTGTTTCCGCCAATAAGTAACTTAAAGACCAAATATTGTACCCGCCAATAAGTAACTTAAAGACCAAATATTGTATCCGCCAATAAGTAACTTAAAGACCAAATATTGTATCCCCAATAAGTAACTTAAAGACCAAATATTGTATCCGCCAATAAGTAACTTAAAGACCAAATATTGTATCCCCAATAAGTAACTTAAAGACCAAATATTGTATCCCCAATAAGTAACTTAAAGACCAAATATTGTATCCGCCAATAAGTATCTTAAAGACCAAATATTGTACCCGCCAATAAGTATCTTAAAGACCAAATATTGTACCCGCCAATAAGTATCTTAAAGACCAAATATTGTACCCGCCAATAAGTAACTTAAAGACCAAATATTGTTTCCAAATATTGTTTCTTAAATAAAATATTGTTTAGCACGTAACCTGATTTAATTTTATTTGCATTTTTGTAGTTTTGTGACACTATTTACGCAAGCTAAAAAATAATGCCCTTTTAAGATATTTAGGTCGTGTTAGAATCGAAATAATATTTGTATTTACGTTATTTGTAGTCGAATAAAACATGGTGTGTTGTTCTGCGCGCCGGGATTAACCACTTAGGCCTATGTTGCTATGGTTAATACTATGGTTATTTCCATTTCAGAATATTTGAATCGCTATTAATTGCTATGGTTACCACGACTGTAGCATTCGTAGCTGCCATGTTACTAGGGAACTGCAAGCCAGTACCGGCTATTGTAAGTAATACAACTTGTCGTGTTCAAATGAAGTGTTCAAATGAGTGAAACCCCATGCATTTTATTTGCTTTCTGTGATGTAATGTCGCTTTAAAGGTAATGTAAGAGAAATTTGGATATTACAACTTGTGTTGTGTATAATGTTTTTGAATAGCAAGCTATGTGGATTGATCATCACATCATGTGTTATACTGTATATATGTGTCAAGAAACTGTGTATGGTTACGACAATAAAATAGTATGTCTCTCTGTCCATGTATATAAGACCATGTATATAAGACCCCGTGTATATAAGACCCCCGTGTATATAAGACGTGTATTTGATGACCTTACCCCTGTCTGCCTGCGCAACACTCTCAAATATCTTCCATTTCTTCTGCATTCCTACCGGTATTACATTTCTGTCATTTCTAAGCAATATACACACTTGGTATACATGTATTAGTTCCACACCGTCCAATATAGTACTGTGTATTTTGAACTGCAAGGAGAGAAACTATATAAGCGCTGCTTCCGTTTTTAATCCTTTCCTATATACTTACCTCTTTGATTTTGTGTACATGTATTGTTTTGTGAATGTATCTAGTGGAATAAAAAGTATGATTAAACCAAATGAAGTGTTGAACAAGCAAACAACCCATATTCAGTATGAGAGATAGAAATATGAACTGTGTGCTTTACGTTTATTTATCGTCGCTACCGGTTGCCCATATGAGCGACGCCTCCTGAAGAGATTAGTCAGTTTAGATTTGTGGAAGATAGTGCAATGATAGAGACAGAGACCCATTCCAGAATCTCCTCTGGTTCTTTTACGTGCACGATGTAAAGCATCGACACAAGACCTCGGTTTAACGTCCCATCTGAAAGACTGTTAATTTTATTATGGTCCGACGAGGGATCGAACCTGCGATCCGTGGATTGCCAGGAGAAATCTTGTTAACCACTTAACCAATGTTAATATTACCATCTTAACTAAATCAATGTTCGTCATTTAACAGAGTCGGCACGGTTCGCACGTGCATTGTGTTCTTTGATTTGTATCTATATGTACACAACAAATCGTCATTTAACAGAGTCGGCACGGTTCGCACGTGCATTGTGTTCTTTGATTTGTATCTATATGTACACAACAAATCGTCATTTAACAGAGTCGGTACGGTTCGCACGTGCATTGTGTTCTTTGATTTGTATCTATATGTACACAACAAATCGTCATTTAACAGAGTCGGCACGGTTCGCACGTGCATTGTGTTCTTTGATTTGTATCTATATGTACACAACAAATCGTCGTATAACATTGAGGGCACCGTGCGCACGTGTATTGTAGTGTTTGATTTGTATCTATATGTACACAACAAATCGTCGTATAACATTGAGGGCACCGTGCGCACGTGTATTGTAGTGTTTGATTTGTATCTATATGTACACAACAAATCGTCGTATAACATTGAGGGCACCGTGCGCACGTGTATTGTAGTGTTTGATTTGTATCTATATGTACACAACAAATCGTCGTATAACATTGAGGGCACCGTGCGCACGTGTATTGTAGTGTTTGATTTGTATCTATATGTACACAACAACTCGTCGTATAACATGAGGGCACCGTGCGCACGTGTATTGTAGTGTTTGATTTGTATCTATATGTACACAACAAATCGTCGTATAACATTGAGGGCACCGTGCGCACGTGTATTGTAGTGTTTGATTTGTATCTATATGTACACAACAAATCGTCGTATAACATTGAGGGCACCATGCGCACGTGTATTGTAGTGTTTGATTTGTATCTATATGTACACAACAAATCGTCGTATAACATTGAGGGCACCGTGCGCACGTGTATTGTAGTGTTTGATTTGTATCTATATGTACACAACAAATCGTCGTATAACATTGAGGGCACCGTGCGCACGTGTATTGTAGTGTTTGATTTGTATCTATATGTACACAACAAATCGTCGTATAACATTGAGGGCACCGTGCGCACGTGTATTGTAGTGTTTGATTTGTATCTATATGTACACAACAAATCGTCGTATAACATTGAGGGCACCGTGCGCACGTGTATTGTAGTGTTTGATTTGTATCTATATGTACACAACAAATCGTCGTATAACATTGAGGGCACCGTGCGCACGTGTATTGTAGTGTTTGATTTGTATCTATATGTACACAACAAATCGTCGTATAACATTGAGGGCACCATGCGCACGTGTATTGTAGTGTTTGATTTGTATCTATATGTACACAACAAATCGTCGTATAACATTGAGGGCACCGTGCGCACGTGTATTGTAGTGTTTGATTTGTATATATATGTACACAACAAATCGTCGTATAACATTGAGGGCACCGTGCGCACGTGTATTGTAGTGTTTGATTTGTATCTATATGTACACAACAAATCGTCGTATAACATTGAGGGCACCATGCGCACGTGTATTGTAGTGTTTGATTTGTATCTATATGTACACAACAAATCGTCGTATAACATTGAGGGCACCGTGCGCACGTGTATTGTAGTGTTTGATTTGTATATATATGTACACAACAAATCGTCGTATAACATTGAGGGCACCGTGCGCACGTGTATTGTAGTGTTTGATTTGTATCTATATGTACACAACAAATCGTCGTATAACATTGAGGGCACCGTGCGCACGTGTATTGTAGTGTTTGATTTGTATCTATATGTACACAACAAATCGTCGTATAACATTGAGGGCACCGTGCGCACGTGTATTGTAGTGTTTGATTTGTATCTATATGTACACAACAAATCGTCGTATAACATTGAGGGCACCGTGCGCACGTGTATTGTAGTGTTTGATTTGTATCTATATGTACACAACAAATCGTCGTATAACATTGAGGGCACCGTGCGCACGTGTATTGTATTGTTTGGTTTGTTGTTATATAACCAAACGTCATGTAACATTGAGTGCACGGTACGCCCGTGTATTGTATTGTTTGGTTTGTTGTTATATAACCAAACGTCATGTAACATTGAGGGCACCGTGCGCACGTGTATTGTATTGTTTTGTTTGTTGTTATAACCAAACGTCATGTAACATTGAGGGCACCGTGCGCACGTGTATTGTATTGTTTGATTTGTTGTTATATAACCAAACGTCATGTAACATTGAGGGCACCGTGCGCACGTGTATTGTATTGTTTGGTTTGAACTATAAGTATACAACAAAACGTCTGTAAAATTGAGGACACCTGTTTGCATTGTTTGATTTGTAGCTATCCAATCAGACATCGTCTAACATCGAGGACACGGTTCTCAGGTGTATTTATTGTTTGATTTGTAGCTATCCAATCAGACATCGTCTAACATCGAGGACACGGTTCTCAGGTGTATTTATTGTTTGATTTGTTGCTATCCAATCAGACAACGTCTAACATCGAGGACACGGTTCTCAGGTGTATTTATTGTTTGATTTGTAGCTATCCAATCAGACATCGTCTAACATAGAGGACACGGTTCTCATGTGTATTTATTGTTTGATTTGTAGCTATCCAATCAGACATCGCCTAACATCGAGGACACGGTTCTCAGGTGTATTTATTGTTTGATTTGTAGCTATCCAATCAGACAGCGTCTAACATCAAGGACACGGTTCGCAAGTGTATTTATTGTTTGATTTGTAGCTATCCAATCAGACAGCGCCTAACATAGAGGACATGGTTCTCAGGTGTATTTATTGTTTGATTTGTAGCTATCCAATCAGACAGCGTCTAACATCAAGGACACGGTTCGCAAGTGTATTTATTGTTTGATTTGTAGCTATCCAATCAGACAGCGCCTAACATAGAGGACATGGTTCTCAGGTGTATTTATTGTTTGATTTGTAGCTATCCAATCAGACAGCGTCTAACATCAAGGACACGGTTCGCAAGTGTATTTATTGTTTGATTTGTAGCTATCCAATCAGACAGCGCCTAACATAGAGGACATGGTTCTCAGGTGTATTTATTGTTTGATTTGTAGCTATCCAATCAGACAGCGTCTAACATCAAGGACACGGTTCGCAAGTGTATTTATTGTTTGATTTGTAGCTATCCAATCAGACAGCGCCTAACATAGAGGACATGGTTCTCAGGTGTATTTATTGTTTGATTTGTAGCTATCCAATCAGACAGCGCCTAACATCGAGGACACGGTTCGCACGTATTTCTGTGAGGAGGGGTATTACAACGACATGGCTACATTGTTCTTCAATTCCCAAGAAGAGGCTATAAAACAACTCTTTCACCAAGAAGGTAAGTTTATCTAAACTATTTGAAGATTTAGTTTTTTTAATATTATATTGCAGATGTGTCTTATAAAATTCAACACAATCATATATGAATAGCATACAATAATCCAACTCACAATAATATCTACATTATATTCCTTCTCACTAATAATTTATTATTATTAAAGCGACACTACATCAGTGTAAACTCAAATTTCTACAGAATGTAAATTCTTATTAAATGGTATCATTTCCCCCCCCCCCCCAAATGTTTGCCTTAAAAACTGAGTTTTTAACTAATAAAGAACTAATGTTAATAGTGTTGGCATCCGTGCGTAATACTACGCGTGTATCTTGAATAACTCAATTTATGGTACATATTTACCTATATATCTCACATGTATGCCTATGCATACTTATTTATAGACTAATCTTAGTTGAATTATCTCTAGACGACAGTATCACGCGATATGACTCCAATGACAAATAAACGTCAATTCAAGAGCCTGGATGACAGTTATAAAAAATCTACCAAAAACACTGTTTATTGATTCAATGTTAGTGTTCAAATGTATTCGGAAGAATTTGTAATAGCAACGTATTTATACGTGAACAAATGCATTATTTAGCTGTTTGCGATGTAATATCGCTTTAATAATAATAATAATAAAGACTTTATTTTACGAGATAATTCATTTAACAATAGTTAATCTACCATGAGTCCCTCAACATATATACAAATCAAATGCAATCAAAATATAGGATTATAAGTTAAAACTGCACATTGGAATGATATACTATTAGTTATGTTAAAGCTGAGATGTTGTGACACTACATATGTAATATATTATGGAATATGATGATATATGGAATTGTCAAGTAGAGTAGAAAAGCGGGAATGAGATTGATTGATTGATGATTGAGTTTATTTACCCTCGCCTCCTGCGAACCATATGGGCGAGCGCACTAAGAAGATTAGTAGACATCTAAGTTGTTTATGTAGACAGCTGGGAAGGCATCTTCGTTCTTCGCAGGGTGACAAGTCCTGTATCCTCTTTCGAAGGGGTCCCTTGGAGGGCCACCCTCCTCACTGTTGGTCACCCCGCAGCAGCATTTATACGGATCTGGCAGTTAGACATCTGGTCGTCGGTTGTCACTCAGGGGAGCGTGGATGCCACGACCGTTGCCGCTCCCTCAGGTCCGCCGTCTCGTCTATCCGCCGGAGAGGTAGAAGGAGGAGAAAGATCGAAGAAGCCAGCGAATATATAGTGTGTATTTCAAACACTATCTAGAAGAGACGACGGATCTGTCCTGATGGCCATAGCCGTGGGTCCACATGCTGGCGAGCTTCCCCCTTCGCAAGATCGACGACCAGAAGATCCCAGAATCCTACGCTGCTGCTGCGGGATGTGCCCCGGTCACGACGTGCACGTCGTGAGGAGATCGACCAGGGGAATGAGACAATTAATGACAATACATCTATATAACAATGTGCAGATATCATTTATAGGGGTATCTTGAAAATAAGTAGGATATTAGCTTCCGTACTCAAATATTAGATTCATTTCTCCCCATATTAGATTGATCAGCACCATAATTATTAGATTCGATCCTCCCCATATTAGACTATATTCTGTTCCCCCGTATTAGATTCGATCCTCCCCATATTAGACTATATTCTGTTCCCCCGTATTAGAATCGGTTCTCCCCATATTAGACTATATTCTGTTCCCCCGTATTAGATTCGATCCTCCCCATATTAGACTATATTCTGTTCCCCCGTATTAGAATCGATCCTCCCCATATTAGACTATATTCTGTTCCCCCGTATTAGATTCGATCCTCCCCATATTAGACTATATTCTGTTCCCCCGTATTAGAATCGGTTCTCCCCATATTAGACTATATTCTGTTCCCCCGTATTAGATTCGATCCTCCCCATATTAGACTATATTCTGTTCCCCCGTATTAGAATCGGTTCTCCCCATATTAGACTATATTCTGTTCCCCCGTATTAGATTCGATCCTCCCCATATTAGACTATATTCTGTTCCCCCGTATTAGATTCGGTCCTCCCCATATTAGACTATATTCTGTTCTCCCGTATTAGATTCGATCCTCCCCATATTAGACTATATTCTGTTCCCCCGTATTAGATTCGGTTCTCCCCATATTAGACTATATTCTGTTCCCCCGTATTAGATTCGATCCTCCCCATATTAGACTATATTCTGTTCCCCCGTATTAGATTCGATCCTCCCCATATTAGATTATATTCTGTTCCCCCGTATTAGATTCGATCCTCCCCATATTAGACTATATTCTGTTCCCCCATATTAGAATCGGTTCTCGCCATATTAGACTATATTCTGCTCCCCCCGTATTAGAATCGATCCTCCCCATATTAGACTATATTCTGTTCCCCCGTATTAGAATCGGTTCTCCCAATATTAGACTATATTCTGTTCCCCCGTATTAGAATCGATCCTCCCCATATTAGACTATATTCTGTTCCCCGGTATTAGAATCGGTTCTCCCAATATTAGACTATATTATGTTCCCCCGTATTAGAATCGGTTCTCCCAATATTAGACTATATTCTGTTCCCCCATATTAGACTGTATTCTGTTCCCCCGTATTAGAATCGGTCCTCCCAATATTAGACTATATTATGTTCCCCCGTATTAGAATCGGTTCTCGCCATATTAGATTATATTCTGTTCCCCCGTATTAGAATCGGTCCTTCCAATATTAGACTATATTCTGTTCCCCCATATTAGACTATATTCTGTTCCCCCGTATTAGAATCGATCCTCCTCATATTAGACTATATTCTGTTCCACCATATTAGACTATATTCTGTTCCCCCATATTAGAATCGATCCTCGCCATATTAGACTATATTCTGTTCCCCCATATTAGAATCGATTCTCCCCATATTAGACTATATTCTGTTCCCCCGTATTAGAATCGATCCTCCCCATATTAGACTATATTCTGTTCTCCCATATTAGACTATATTCTGTTCCCCCATATTAGAATCGATCCTCCCCATATTAGACTATATTTGTTCCCCCGTATTAGAATCGGTTCTCCCCATATTAGACTATATTCTGTTCCCCCATATTAGACTATATTCTGTTCCCCCATATTAGATACGATCCTCCCCATATTAGACTATATTCTGTTCCCCCGTATTAGAATCGGTCCTCCCCATATTAGACTATATTCTGTTCCCCCATATTAGAATCGGTTCTCCCCATATTAGACTATATTCTGTTCCCCCGTATTAGAATCGGTTCTCCCCATATTAGACTATATTCTGTTCCCCCCGTATTAGAATCGATCCTCCCCATATTAGACTATATTCTGTTCCCCCGTATTAGAATCGGTTCTCCCAATATTAGACTATATTCTGTTCCCCCGTATTAGAATCGATCCTCCCCATATTAGACTATATTCTGTTCCCCCGTATTAGAATCGGTTCTCCCAATATTAGACTATATTCTGTTCCCCGGTATTAGAATCGGTTCTCCCAATATTAGACTATATTATGTTCCCCCGTATTAGAATCGGTTCTCCCAATATTAGACTATATTCTGTTCCCCCATATTAGACTATATTCTGTTCCCCCGTATTAGAATCGGTCCTCCCAATATTAGACTATATTATGTTCCCCCGTATTAGAATCGGTTCTCGCCATATTAGATTATATTCTGTTCCCCCGTATTAGAATCGGTCCTTCCAATATTAGACTATATTCTGTTCCCCCATATTAGACGACTATATTCTGTTCCCCCGTATTAGAATCGGTCCATCCCCATATTATACTATATTCTGTTCCCCCATATTAGAATCGATCCACCCAATATTAGAAACGGTCATTCCATTTCAAATTCAGTTCTGTCATGCTAAAATCGGTACCCCTTTTATTAGAATCGGTTCTACCGTATTATATTCGGTTCTAATGGTAGAATATGTCCGCCTAATATTAGATTCGGTCCTCCAAATATTAGAACCAGTCTACCCAATATTCGATTCGGTTTAGCAAATACTAGAATCGATCCACCCAATATTAGAATTCGTCCTCTAATTTAAATTACAATCGGTCGTCCTTATATTAGAATCGGTTCTACGGTCGTCCTTATATTAGAATCGGTTTTACGGTCGTCCTTATATTAGAATCGGTTTTACGGTCGTCCTTATATTAGAATCGGTTTTACGGTCGTCCGTATATTAGAATCGGTTCTACGGTCGTCCTTATATTAGAATCGGTTCTACGGTCGTCCTTATATTAGAATCGGTTCTACGGTCGTCCTTATATTAGAATCGGTTTTACGGTCGTCCTTATATTAGAATCGGTTCTACAGTCGTCCTTATATTAGAATCGGTTCTACGGTCGTCCTTATATTAGAATCGGTTCTACGGTCGTCCTTATATTATAATCGGTTCTACGGTCGTGCTTATATTAGAATCGGTTCTACGGTCTTCCTTATATTATAATCGGTTTTACGGTCGTCCGTATATTAGAATCGGTTCTACGGTCTTCCTTATATTAGAATCGGTTCTACGGTCGTCCTTATATTAGAATCGGTTCTACGGTCGTCCTTATATTAGAATCGGTTTTACGGTCGTCCTTATATTAGAATCGGTTCTACAGTCGTCCTTATATTAGAATCGGTTCTACGGTCGTCCTTATATTAGAATCGGTTCTACGGTCGTCCTTATATTAGAATCGGTTCTACGGTCGTCCTTATATTAGAATCGGTTCTACGGTCGTCCTTATATTATAATCGGTTCTACGGTCGTGCTTATATTAGAATCGGTTCTACGGTCGTCCTTATATTAGAATCTGTTCTACGGTCGTCCTTATATTAGAATCTGTTCTACGGTCGTCCTTATATTAGAATCGGTTCTACGGTCTTCCTTATATTATAATCGGTTTTACGAACGTCCGTATATTAGAATCGGTTCTACGGTCTTCCTTATATTAGAATCGGTTCTACGGTCGTACGTATATTAGAATCGGTTCTACGGTCGTACGTATATTAGAATCGGTTCTACGGTCGTCCTTATATTAGAATCTGTTCTACGGTCGTCCTTATATTATAATCGGTTCTACGGTCGTCCTTATATTAGAATCGGTTCTACGGTCGTCCGTATATTAGAATCGGTTCTACGGTCGTACGTATATTAGAATCGGTTCTACGGTCGTCCTTATATTAGAATCGGTTCTACGGTCGTACGTATATTAGAATCGGTTCTACGGTCGTCCTTATATTAGAATCTGTTCTACGGTCGTACGTATATTAGAATCGGTTTTACGGTCGTCCTTATATTAGAATCGGTTCTACGGTCGGTATATTAGAATCGGTTCTACGGTCGTCCTTATATTAGAATCTGTTCTACGGTCGTCCTTATATTATAATCGGTTCTACGGTCGTCCTTATATTAGAATCGGTTCTACGGTCGTCCTTATATTAGAATCGGTTCTACGGTCGTCCTTATATTAGAATCGGTTCTACGGTCGTCCTTATATTAGAATCGGTTCTACGGTCGTCCTTATATTAGAATCGGTTCTACGGTCGTCCTTATATTAGAATCGGTTCTACGGTCGTCCTTATATTAGAATCGGTCTACGGTCGTCCTTATATTAGAATCGTTCTACGGTCGTCCGTATATTAGAATCGGTTAGGTCGGGTCTACGGTCGTCCTTATATTAGAATCGGTTCTACGGTCGTCCTTATATTATAATCGGTTCTACGGTCGTCCTTATATTAGAATCGGTTCTACGGTCGTCCTTATATTAGAATCTGTTCTACGGTCGTACTTATATTAGAATCGGTTCTACGGTCGTCCTTATATTAGAATATGTTCTACGGTCGTCCTTATATTAGAATCGGTTCTACGGTCGTCCTTATATTAGAATCGGTTCTACGGTCGTCCTTATATTAGAATCTGTTCTACGGTCGTACTTATATTAGAATCGGTTCTACGGTCGTCCTTATATTAGAATCTGTTCTACGGTCGTCCTTATATTATAATCGGTTCTACGGTCGTCCTTATATTTGAATCGGTTTTACGGTCGTCCTTATATTAGAATCGGTTCTACGGTCGTCCTTATATTAGAATCTGTTATAAGGTCGTACTTATATTAGAATCGGTTCTACGGTCGTCCTTATATTAGAATCGGTTATACGGTCTTATATTAGAATTGGTTCTACGGTCGTCCTTATATTAGAATCGGTTCTACGGTCGTCCTTATATTAGAATCGGTTCTACGGTCGTCCTTATATTAGAATCGGTTTTACGGTCGTCCGTATATTAGAATCGGTTCTACGGTCGTCCGTATATTAGAATCGGTTCTACGGTCGTCCGTATATTAGAATCGGTTTTACGGTCATCCGTATATTAGAATCGGTTCTACGGTCATCCGTATATTAGAATCGGTTCTACGGTCGTCCGTATATTAGAATCGGTGTTACGGTCGTCCTTATATTAGAATCGGTTCTACGGTCGTCCTTATATTAGAAACGGTTCTACGGTCGTACTTATATTAGAAACGGTTCTACGGTCATCCTTATATTAGAATCGGTTTTACGGTCGTCCTTATATTAGAATCGGTTTTACGGTCGTCCTTATATTAGAATCGGTTCTACGGTCCTCCGTATATTAGAATCGGTGTTACGGTCGTCCTTATATTAGAATCGGTTCTACGGTCGTCCTTATATTAGAATCGGTTCTACGGTCTTCCTTATATTAGAATCGGTTCTACGGTCGTCCTTATATTAGAATCGGTTCTACGGTCTTCCTTATATTAGAATCGGTTCTACGGTCGTCCTTATATTAGAATCGGTTTTACGGTCGTCCTTATATTAGAATCGGTTCTACGGTCGTCCTTATATTAGAATCGGTTCTACGGTCGTCCTTATATTAGAATCGGTTCTACGGTCGTCCTTATATTAGAATCGGTTCTAAGGTCGTGCTTATATTAGAATCGGTTCTAGGGTCGTGCTTATATTAGAATCGGTTCTACGGTCGTCCTTACATTAGAATCGGTTTTACGGTCGTCCTTATATTAGAATCGGTTCTACGGTCGTCCTTATATTAGAATCGGTTTTACGGTCGTCCTTATATTAGAATCGGTTTTACGGTCGTCCTTATATTAGAATCGGTTTTACTGTCGTCCTTATATTAAAATCGGTTTTACGGTCGTCCTTATATTAGAATCGGTCCACATAATATTTCAGTCGCACTCTCACATTCAAGTTTGTCCTCCCATATTAGATTCGGACCGCAACATATAGGCTTCGATTCTCCATATAGTGAATTCGGTTCGTCCTATATTAGATTCGGTTCGTCCTATATTAGATTCGGTTCGTCCTATATTAGATTCGGTTCGTCCTATATTAGATTCGGTTCGTCCTATATTAGATTCGGTTCGTCCTATATTAGATTCGGTTCGTCCTATATTAGATTATGTCCTTCCGTAGTCGACTCGGCGTGTTACAATATCTACGTATTTGTCATGAACGTTCAGTGCAGTTCATGCTAGGATATCTACGGATGTGTCATGAACGTTCAGTGCAGTTCATGCTAGGATATCTACGTATGTGTCATGAACGTTCAGTGCAGTTCATGCTAGGATATCTACGGATGTGTCATGAACGTTCAATGCAGTTCATGTTATGGGCTCTACGTATGTGTCACGAACGTTCAGTGCAGTTCATGCTAGGATATCTACGTATGTGTCATGAACGTTCAGTGCAGTTCATGTTATGGGCTCTACGTATGTGTCATGAACGTTCAGTGCAGTTCATGTTATGGGCTCTACGTATGTGTCACGAACGTTCAGTGCAGTTCATGCTAGGATATCTACGTATGTGTCATGAACGTTCAGTGCAGTTCATGTTATGGGCTCTACGTATGTGTCATGAACGTTCAGTGCAGTTCATGTTATGGGCTCTACCTATGTGTCATGAACGTTCAGTGCAGTTCATGCTAGGATATCTACGTATGTGTCATGAACGTTCATTGCAGTTCATGCTAGGATATCTACGTATGTGCCATGAACGTTCAGTGCAGTGCATGTTATGGGCTCTACGTATGTGTCATGAACGTTCAGTGCAGTTCATGCTAGGATATCTACGTATGTGCCATGAACGTTCAGTGCAGTTCATGTTATGGGCTCTACGTATGTGTCATGAACGTTCAGTGCAGTTCATGCTAGGATATCTACGTATGTGTCATGAACGTTCAGTGCAGTTCATGCTAGGATATCTACGTATGTTTCATGAACGTTCAGTGCAGTTCATGTTATGGGCTCTACGTATGTGTCATGAATGTTCAGTGCAGTTCATGCTAGGATATCTACGTATGTGTCATGAACGTTCAGTGCAGTTCATGTTATGGGCTCTACGTATGTGTCATGAACGTTCAGTGCAGTTCATGTTATGGGCTCTACGTATGTGTCATGAACGTTCAGTGCAGTTCATGTTATGGGCTCTACATATGTGTCATGAACGTTCAGTGCAGTTAATGCTAGGATATCTACGTATGTGTCATGAACGTTCAGTGCAGTTCATGTTAGGATATCTACGTATGTGTCATGAACGTTCAGTGCAATTCATGTTATGGGCTCTACGTATGTGTCATGAACGTTCAGTGCAGTTCATGCTAGGATATCTACGTATGTGTCATGAACGTTCAGTGCAGTTCATGTTATGGGCTCTACGTATGTGTCATGAACGTTCAGTGCAGTTCATGTTATGGGCTCTACGTATGTGTCATGAACGTTCAGTGCAGTTCATGCTAGGATATCTACGTATGTGCCATGAACGTTCAGTGCAGTTCATGTTATGGGCTCTACGTATGTGTCATGAACGTTCAATGCAGTTCATGCTAGAATATCTACGTATGTGCCATGAACGTTCAGTGCAGTTCATGTTATGGGCTCTACGTATGTGCCATGAACGTTCAGTGCAGTTCATGCTAGGATATATACGTACGTGTCATGAACGTTCAGTGCAGTTCATGCTAGGATATCTACGTATGTGTCATGAACGTTCAGTGCAGTTCATGCTAGGATATCTACGTATGTGTCATGAACGTTCAGTGCAGTTCATGCTAGGATATCTACGGATGTGTCATGAACGTTCAGTGCAGTTCATGCTAGGATATCTACGTATGTGTCATGAACGTTCAGTGCAGTTCATACTAGGATATCTACGGATGTGTCATGAACGTTCAGTGCAGTTCATGCTAGGATATCTACGTATGTGTCATGAACGTTCAGTGCAGTTCATGCTAGGATATCTACGTATGTGTCATGAACGTTCAGTGCAGTTCATGCTAGGATATCTACGTATGTGTCATGAACGTTCAGTGCAGTTCATGCTAGGATATCTACGTATGTGTCATGAACGTTCAGTGCAGTTCATGCTAGGATATCTACGGATGTGTCATGAACGTTCAGTGCAGTTCATGCTATGATATCTACGTATGTGTCATGAAAGTTCAGTGCAGTTCATGCTGGGATATCTACGTATGTGTCATGAACGTTCAGTGCAGTTCATGCTAGGATATCTACGTATGTGTCATGAACGTTCAGTGCAGTTCATGCTAGGATATCTACGTACGTGTCATGGACGTTCAATGCAGTTCATGCTAGGATATCTACGTATGTGTCATGAACGTTCAGTGCAGTTCATGCTATGATATATACGTATGTGTCATGAAAGTTCAGTGCAGTTCATGCTGGGATATCTACGTATGTGTCATGAACGTTCAGTGCAGTTCATGCTAGGATATCTACGTATGTGTCATGAACGTTCAGTGCAGTTCATGCTATGATATATACGTATGTGTCATGAAAGTTCAGTGCAGTTCATGCTGGGATATCTACGTATGTGTCATGAACGTTCAGTGCAGTTCATGCTAGGATATCTACGTATGTGTCATGAACGTTCAGTGCAGTTCATGCTAGGATATCTACGTATGTGTCATGAACGTTCAGTGCAGTTCATGCTATGATATATACGTATGTGTCATGAAAGTTCAGTGCAGTTCATGCTGGGATATCTACGTATGTGTCATGAACGTTCAGTGCAGTTCATGCTAGGATATCTACGTATGTGTCATGAACGTTCAGTGCAGTTCATGCTAGGATATCTACGTATGTGTCATGGACGTTCAATGCAGTTCATGCTAGGATATCTACGTATGTGTCATGAACGTTCAGTGCAGTTCATGCTAGGATATCTACGGATGTGTCATGAACGTTCAGTGCAGTTCATGCTAGGATATCTACGTATGTGTCATGAACGTTCAGTGCAGTTCATGCTAGGATATCTACGTATGTGTCATGAACGTTCAGTGCAGTTCATGCTAGGATATCTACGTATGTGTCATGAACGTTCAGTGCAGTTCATGCTAGGATATCTACGTATGTGTCATGAACGTTCAGTGCAGTTCATGCTAGGATATCTACGGATGTGTCATGAACGTTCAGTGCAGTTCATGCTATGATATCTACCTATGTGTCATGAAAGTTCAGTGCAGTTCATGCTGGGATATCTACGTATGTGTCATGAACGTTCAGTGCAGTTCATGCTAGGATATCTACGTATGTGTCATGAACGTTCAGTGCAGTTCATGCTAGGATATCTACGTATGTGTCATGAACGTTCAGTGCAGTTCATGCTAGGATATCTACGGATGTGTCATGAACGTTCAGTGCAGTTCATGCTATGATATCTACGTATGTGTCATGAAAGTTCAGTGCAGTTCATGCTGGGATATCTACGTATGTGTCATGAACGTTCAGTGCAGTTCATGCTAGGATATCTACGTATGTGTCATGAACGTTCAGTGCAGTTCATGCTAGGATATCTACGTATGTGTCATGGACGTTCAATGCAGTTCATGCTAGGATATCTACGTATGTGTCATGAACGTTCAGTGCAGTTCATGCTAGGATATCTACGTATGTGTCATGAACGTTCAGTGCAGTTCATGCTAGGATATCTACGTATGTGTCATGAACGTTCAGTGCAGTTCATGCTAGGATATCTAAGTATGTGTCATGAACGTTCAGTGCAGTTCATGCTAGGATATCTACGTATGTGTCATGAACGTTCAGTGCAGTTCATGCTATGGGCTCTACGTATGTGTCATGAACGTTCAGTGCAGTTCATGCTAGGATATCTACGTATGTGTCATGAACGTTCAATGCAGTTCATGCTAGGATATCTACGTATGTGTCATGAACGTTCAGTGCAGTTCATGCTGGGATATCTACGGATGTGTCATGAACGTTCAGTGCAGTTCATGCTAGGATATCTACGTATGTGTCATGAACGTTCAATGCAGTTCATGCTAGGATATCTACGTATGTGTCATGAACGTTCAGTGCAGTTCATGCTAGGATATCTACGTATGTGTCATGAAAGTTCAGTGCAGTTCATGCTAGGATATCTACGTATGTGTCATGAAAGTTCAGTGCAGTTCATGCTAGGATATCTACGTATGTGTCATGAAAGTTCAGTGCAGTTCATGCTAGGATATCTACGGATGTGTCATGAACGTTCAGTGCAGTTCATGCTAGGATATCTACGTATGTGTCATGAAAGTTCAGTGCAGTTCATGCTAGGATATCTACGGATGTGTCATGAACGTTCAGTGCAGGTCATAGTAGGATATCTACGTATTTGTCATGAACGTTCAGTGCAGTTCATGCTAGGATATCTACGTGTTTGTCATGAACGTTCAGTGCAGTTCATGTTATGGGCTCTACGTATTTGTCATGAACGTTCAGGACAGTTTAGTTTACATTCTCTATGTACTTAACATGAACTTTCAGGACAGTTTAGTTTACATTCTCTATGTACTTGACATACAATTTCAGGACAGTTTAGTTTACATTCTCTATGTACCTATATATGATCTTTCAGGATAGTTTAGATTACATTCTCTATGTACCTATATATGATCTTTCAGGACAGTTTAGTTTACATTCTCTATGTACCTATATATGATCATTCAGGACAGTTTAGTTTACATTCTCTATGTACCTATATATGATCATTCAGGATAGTTTAGTTTACATTCTCTATGTACCTATATATGATCATTCAGGATAGTTTAGTTTACATTCTCTATGTACCTATATATGATCATTCAGGATAGTTTAGTTTACATTCTCTATGTACCTATATATGATCATTCAGGACAGTTTAGTTTACATTCTCTATGTACCTATATATGATCATTCAGGATAGTTTAGTTTACATTCTCTATGTACTTATATATGAACTTTCAGGACAGTTCAGTTTACGTTCTCTTGGAATTTTCTTCATCTGTTTCTTCCTGCTGGCGTGTTGGACATACGGTATAGCCGTACCAAGTGGACTCTTTGTTCCCTGCTTGCTGTGCGGAGCAGCATATGGACGATTTGTGTCCACGCTTCTAGTCAAGTAAGCGTTACAATTCAAATTATAACGTCAAAACTAACAGATAATAATCTCTGTTGTCTGAACTCGTTTAATAAATGTTGATGGAAACTCATCAAACTTTGAAATTACCTTCCCACGGGACATTGAATTACAAACAACCGGTTTAGTTCACTGTAATTACGTAGTAACGTTATTTTAATCGTCTTAAAACTGAATTATGGTCAAAGGGAGACAATCAATAAAAAACACAAATCTTTAGTTTACATAATATGATATTGACGGATTCACTTAGGTCTGTGTGTGGCAATGGTTTAGTCCGCCCGCATGTGTAGCGTCAATCGCCATGATTTCGTTCCGCACCTGTTTTCGAATGTGTTTGCGAATGATGTCATCGCTATCAGTAACACGTGCTTGTTTGATATGGTATCACGTGCTATTATATGGAATGGTAGGTGGATCGAAAAAAATTCATGCCATGTTGAAATCACATGATATGTTGATTTGTATTTCTAACACTTCATGTTTTTAGTGTTATAGGTTATGACAAGGGTATATATTCCGGGACGTTCTCCCTGATTGGTGCAGCAGCTTTCCTCGGGGGCGTGGTTAGAATGACAATCAGTTTGACTGTCATTCTCATCGAGTCGACCAATGAAATCAGCTATGGTCTTCCGCTCATGCTGACTCTCATGGTACTATTTATAGAATATTACAATATTTACATTTAACCATATTGCATTTCTTTCGTTAAACGTATGCGCACTAATTGTATACATGTTCGTATGAGGGTTCCCAACTAATGATATGCAGTTGACATGCGCACTAGAAGTTACTGGCATGCGCATTTGCAGTGTTAGGCAGCGTTCGTCGCGAGAAAAGGCGTGTATTACAGTTACATTATTCCATACAGATGGATCTGTAGTCCATTGGTAACACGCTGGACTGGTAAACCAGCGACCGCAGGTTCAATCCCCCGTCTGACCCTAATAAAATTAACAGTCTTTCAGATGGGACGTTAAACCGAGGTCAGTCATGTCCTCGGAGGTTATAACATGTTTCTCACATCACTTTCTGATTGGTTGAGCAAATCTCAGTGTCAACCAATCATATCACTTCAGATTGAGATTTTATTGTTTTGTTGTCTGAGAAGTGTTCTATATAATGGCTGGTCTCTATTACAACAACAGACGGATCTGTAGTCCAGTGGTAACACGCTGGACTGGTAAACTGGTTCGATCCCCCGCCTGACCATAATAAAATTAACAGTATTTCAGATGGGACGTTAAACCGAGGTCTCGTGTCGGTGCTTTACATCGTACACGTAAAAGAATCAGAGGAGACTCTGGAATGGGTCTCTATATCTGTATCATTGCACTATCCTCTAAAAAAATTTAAAATGACTAATCTCTTCAGGAGGCGTCGCTCATATGGACAACCGGTAGCGACGATAAATAAACGTAAAACCACCACCACCACAACAACAAACCCCTGACCAAGAAGCAGCCTAACTACCAGATCAATGAGCCCAGCCCTTAATGTGACTATTATATGCTGAGGACAAATAATGCCAATGAATTTGATTGAATGAACCGATACGCATGCGCAGAGCAGTTTGACAAGATGTATAGCACGACATTAGTCTGATGAATATATAATATATTAAGCTATCACATAGCTTTGCTTGTATTCAGTGTAATACAGTCATGACATAAAGTCATATATGACAACACGTTTAGTAACACCTGGAAGGAATCTGATTGGTCGCTGTGTGATATTGACAGCTTGCAATGGACATTCGACAAGTACGTGTTGTTTGTGTTCATGCTTTATTTCTTGAAAATCAACTGCTTAGATCAATAAAATGCTTAATATGAACTAGTGGAATGCAGTGATTAGAATATTGAGCAAACTCATTTGCGTGAAGTTGTTTGATTATCAGGGACTATTTACTACGGCGTATGGATGCAGCTTCATGTAATAAGGCTCACAAATATACTGGCTAACAGAAACGTATTTTTTCTTCTTCAAAGTTATGGTTGTTGTTACTATGGTAATGTGATTAAAGAATATTACACGCGTGGTGATTTCATAACAGTTTATGAAACTCGTAGCAATCTTCCAAACAGTCTCGCATAATAGCAAAATTCCAAAACTCGTTTCATAACATATTGTATGAAATCACCACGAATGTTAGATCCTATATTTATAAATAATCTGGATCAAGGAGAGGACAACCATAAGCTGTACAGCTTTCTGTCTAATTCCTTATTTCAATTGTTCAACCATGTACATGGTAGAAAATAAATATCGGTTTACAAATACTACAAGCGATTTATATTACAGGCGATTTATATTACAGGTGATTTATATTACAGGTGATGTATATTACGGGTGATTTATATGACAGGCGATTTATATTACAGGCGATTTATATGACAGGCGATTTATATTACAGGCGATTTATATGACAGGCGATTTATATTACGGGTGATTTATATTACAGGTGATTTATGCTACAGGTGATTTATATTACAGGCGATTTATATTACGGGTGATTTATATTACAGGTGATTTATATTACAGGCGATTTATATGACAGGCGATTTATATTACAGGCGATTTATATGACAGGCGATTTATATTACAGGTGATTTATATGACAGGCGATTTATATTACGGGTGATTTATATTACAGGTGATTTATATTACGGGAGATTTATATTACATGTGATTTATATTACAGGTGATTTATATTACAGGTGATTTATATTACAGGTGATTTATGTTACATGTGATTTATATTACGGGTGATTTATATTACAGGTGATTTATATTACAGGTGATTTATATTACAGGTGATTTATATTACAGGTGATTTATGTTACATGTGATTTGTGTTAAGGTGATTTATGCTACAAGTGATTTGTGTTACAGGTTGCAAAGTGGTCCGGCGACTTCTTCAATGATGGTCTGTATGATATACATATACACTTGAGGGGAGTGCCCCTTCTAGAGTGGGATACCCCAGCGGGAATGCACAGGTTATTTGAAATATTATAAATCTGACTGATTTCTTATGCCCCCTTTAAAACATTGAAGTTTGACCGCGATAGTTGTCCTATGAATCAGCATATGGCTCACTTACTAATGGAAACGGCTTACCTCCACTTTATTGGAACCAATCAGAGGCCACCATTTCATTAACAGCATCAGACCGTACAGGTAGCTTATCTCAGATGCTCACCGGAACAATTGAATTGTGTTGGACAATGCATTGCTCCCTTTAATAATTCATTATGTTACGTTTCCTGGAAATACCATTTTTGTAAAGCAGTGTGTCGACATAAATGACCACTTTTCTAATTATTTAATGTTTCAGATTATTGGCCAAGAATGTGATGAGCGGTGATCTTCACTTTATTTTCCCGCGGACGAGAGTAGCAGTCTTACAACGAATACTTAAAACAACTGCACACAATGCCTACCCCGTGGTCAGCATTCTGAACAAGGAGGAACTCGGTGATATCATTGTAAATAACGTAAGAGTTCGGTGATATCATTGTAAATAACGTAAGACAACAAAAAACAAAACAGAGTTCGGTGATATCACTGTAAATAACGTACGAGTTCGGTGATATCATTGTAAATAACGTAAGAGTAGTTGCATTTCGAACACAATGTTTTATGATTAATATCATCTTCTCTGAAACATGTCCTTGTAATTTATTCCGATCTGCACCAAAGAACGTTCAATGTTTTTCCAAACTTATTTACGTATTAATACTTCAAAATATCCAATGAATGATTTCATCGGTGGGTACGTGGGGTGGGGTAAAGTGTTCTCCTTGATAACAAAGTGTGGGAGAGGGAGTGGGGGGGGTGGTTGTGCTGTAAAAGCATGAGTCTAACTTTAGACAGACCTGTCAAATTCATGACCCTACTTTGGATAAAACTGTGGGAAGACATCACCTTAGATATATTCAGACTGATTTTTAAAAAATCACAGTCACTATTATTGTACTTACATTGTCGGGATGACGTTGAACTTACATTATCGGGATGACGTTGTACTTACATTGTCGGGATGACGTTATACTTACATTGTCGGGATGACGTTGTACTTACATTGTCGGGATGACGTTATACTTACATTGTCGGGATGACGTTGTACTTACATTGTCGGGATGACGTTGTACTTACATTGTCGGGATGACGTTGTACTTACATTGTCGGGATGACGTTGTACTTACATTGTCGAGATGACGTTGTACTTACATTGTCGGGATGACGTTGTACTTACATTGTCGGGATGACGTTGTACTTACATTGTCGGGATGACGTTGTACTTACATTGTCGGGATGACGTTGTACTTACATTGTCGGGATGACGTTGTACTTACATTGTCGGGATGACGTTGTACTTACATTGTCGAGATGACGTTGTACTTACATTGTCGGGATGACGTTGTACTTACATTGTCGGGATGACGTTGTACTTACATTGTCGGGATGACGTTGTACTTACATTGTCGGGATGACGTTATACTTACATTGTCGGGATGACGTTATACTTACATTGTCGGGATGACGTTATACTTACATTGTCGGGATGACGTTATACTTACATTGTCGGGATGACGTTGTACTTACATTGTCGGGATGACGTTATACTTACATTGTCGGGATGACGTTGTACTTACATTGTCGGGATGACGTTGTACTTACATTGTCGGGATGACGTTGTACTTACATTGTCGAGATGACGTTGTACTTACATTGTCGAGATGACGTTGTACTTACATTGTCGGGATGACGTTGTACTTACATTGTCGGGATGACGTTGTACTTACATTGTCGGGATGACGTTGTACTTACATTGTCGAGATGACGTTGTACTTACATTGTCGGGATGACGTTGTACTTACATTGTCGGGATGACGTTGTACTTACATTGTCGGGATGACGTTGTACTTACATTGTCGAGATGACGTTGTACTTACATTGTCGAGATGACGTTGTACTTACATTGTCGGGATGACGTTGTACTTACATTGTCGGGATGACGTTGTACTTACATTGTCGGGATGACGTTGTACTTACATTGTCGAGATGACCTTGTACTTACATTGTCGGGATGACGTTATACTTACATTGTCGAGATGACGTTGTACTTACATTGTCGGGATGACGTTGTACTTACATTGTCGGGATGACGTTGTACTTACATTGTCACTTACATTGTCGGGATGACGTTGTACTTACATTGTCGGGATGACGTTGTACTTACATTGTCGGGATGACGTTGTACTTACATTGTCGGGATGACGTTGTACTTACATTGTCGGGATGACGTTGTACTTACATTGTCGGGATGACGTTATACTTACATTGTCGAGATGACGTTGTACTTACATTGTCGGGATGACGTTGTACTTACATTGTCGGGATGACGTTGTACTTACATTGTCGGGATGACGTTATACTTACATTGTCACTTACATTGTCGGGATGACGTTGTACTTACATTGTCGGGATGACGTTGTACTTACATTGTCGGGATGACGTTATACTTACATTGTCGGGATGACGTTATACTTACATTGTCACTTACATTGTCGGGATGACGTTGTACTTACATTGTCGGGATGACGTTGTACTTACATTGTCGAGATGACGTTGTACTTACATTGTCGGGATGACGTTGTACTTACATTGTCGGGATGACGTTGTACTTACATTGTCGGGATGACGTTATACTTACATTGTCGGGATGACGTTATACACATTGTACTTACATTGTCGGGATGACGTTGTACTTACATTGTCGAGATGACGTTGTACTTACATTGTCGGGATGACGTTGTACTTACATTGTCGGGATGACGTTGTACTTACATTGTCGAGATGACGTTGTACTTACATTGTCGGGATGACAGCCTGGTAGACTTACTTACCTTTATTTTGCAGGATGTTGGAAGTAAGGCTGATCTGGATCCAACTGAGATGTATGTATGGCATTGTGTAAATATGTGTTTTTCATCACGTGCAGTATAATACACTGTGCAAAATGGTTTCCAATATGGATGTGTACTGAGTCCATTGTATACGATAATATCTGAGTGTACCGAGTACCGAGTCCGTATGTCCAGTCCGTATACCTGAGAATACCGGAATGTACCGAGTCCGTATATACTATTATACCGGAATGCACCGAGTCCGTATATCCAGTCCGTAACTTTTAGAAGACTGGAAGTTACCGAATCCGTATATCCGAGAATACCGGAATGTACCGAGTCCGTATATCCGAGAATACCGGAATGTACCGAGTCCGTATATCCGAGAATACCGGAATGTACAGAATCCGTATATCCGAGAATACCGGAATGTACCGAATCCGTATATCCAGTACGTAACTTTTAGAATACTGGAGTGTACCGAGTCCGTATATCCGAGAATACCGGAATGTACCGAGTCCGTATATCCAGTCCGTAACTTTTAGAATACTGGAGTGTACCGAGTCCGTATATCCGAGAATACCGTAATGTACCGAATCCGTATATCCGAGAATACCGGAATGTACTGATCCGTATATCCAGTCCGTATATGAAAGAATACCGGAATGTAACGCTGTACCGAATCCGTATATCCGAGAATACCGGAATGTACTGAGTCCGTATATCCAGTCCGTATATGAAAGAATACCGGAATGTAACGCGTCTGTATATCCGAGAATACCGTAATGTACCGAATCCGTATATCCGAGAATACCGGAATGTACCGAATCCGTATATCCAAGAATACCGGAATGCACCGAGTCTGTATATCCGAGAATACCGTAATGTACCGAATCCGTATATCCGAGAATACCGGAATGTACCGAATCCGTATATCCAAGAATACCGGAATGCACCGAGTCCGTATATCCAAGAATACCGGAATGTACCGAGTCTGTATATACGAGAATACCGGAGTGTACCATGCCGGTATATACGAGAATACCGGAGTGTACCATGCCGGTATATCCGAGAATACCGGAGTATACCTAGTCCGTATATCCAGTCCGTATATTCGAGAATACCGGAGTGTACCTAGTCCGTATATACGAGCATACCGTTAACTGAGTCCGTATATTCGAGAATACCGGAGTGTACCTAGTCCGTATATACGAGCATACCGTTAACTGAGTCCGTATGTCCGAGAATACCTGTTGTTTACCGAATCCATATATCCGAGAATACCGGAGTGTACAGAATCCGTATATCCGAGAATACCGGAGTGTACCGAGTCCGTATATCCGAGAATACCGGAGTGTACCGAATCCGTATATCCGAGAATACCTGAGTGTACCGAATCCATATATCCGAGAATACCGGAGTGTACCGAATCCATATATCCGAGAATACCGGAGTTTACCGAATCCGTATATCCGAGAATACCGGAGTGTACCGAATCCATATATCTGAGAATACCGGAGTGTACCGAATCCATATATCCGAGAATACCGGAGTGTACCGAATCCATATATCCGAGAATACCGGAGTGTACCGAATCCATATATCCGAGAATACCGGAGTGTACCGAATCCATATATCCGAGAATACCGGAGTGTAGAAACCTGTACCAACCAAACCAAAACCAAAAACCAACCAACCAACCAAAACCAACACCACCAAAACCAACCACCAACCAAAACCAACCCAACCAAAACCAACCACAAAAAACCAACCGAATCCATATATCCGAGAATACCGGAGTGTACCGAATCCATATATCCGAGAATACCGGAGTGTACCGAATCCGTATATCCGAGAATACCGGAATGTACTGAGTCCGTATATCCAGTCCGTATATGAAAGAATACCGGAATGTAACGCGTCTGTATATCCGAGAATACCGTAATGTACCGAATCCGTATATCCGAGAATACCGGAATGTACCGAATCCGTATATCCAAGAATACCGGAATGCACCGAGTCTGTATATCCGAGAATACCGTAATGTACCGAATCCGTATATCCGAGAATACCGGAATGTACCGAATCCGTATATCCAAGAATACCGGAATGCACCGAGTCCGTATATCCAAGAATACCGGAATGTACCGAGTCTGTATATACGAGAATACCGGAGTGTACCATGCCGGTATATACGAGAATACCGGAGTGTACCATGCCGGTATATCCGAGAATACCGGAGTATACCTAGTCCGTATATCCAGTCCGTATATTCGAGAATACCGGAGTGTACCTAGTCCGTATATACGAGCATACCGTTAACTGAGTCCGTATATTCGAGAATACCGGAGTGTACCTAGTCCGTATATACGAGCATACCGTTAACTGAGTCCGTATGTCCGAGAATACCTGTTGTTTACCGAATCCATATATCCGAGAATACCGGAGTGTACAGAATCCGTATATCCGAGAATACCGGAGTGTACCGAGTCCGTATATCCGAGAATACCGGAGTGTACCGAATCCGTATATCCGAGAATACCTGAGTGTACCGAATCCATATATCCGAGAATACCGGAGTGTACCGAATCCATATATCCGAGAATACCGGAGTTTACCGAATCCGTATATCCGAGAATACCGGAGTGTACCGAATCCATATATCTGAGAATACCGGAGTGTACCGAATCCATATATCCGAGAATACCGGAGTGTACCGAATCCATATATCCGAGAATACCGGAGTGTACCGAATCCATATATCCGAGAATACCGGAGTGTACCGAATCCATATATCCGAGAATACCGGAGTGTACCGAATACATATATCCGAGAATACCGGAGTGTACCGAATCCGTATATCCGAGAATACCGGAGTGTACCGAGTCCGTATATACAAGCATACCGTTAACTGAGTCCGTATGTCCGAGAATACCTGTTGTTTACCGAATCCATATATCCGAGAATACCGGAGTGTACCGAATCCATATATCCGAGAATACCGGAGTGTACCGAATCCATATATCCGAGAATACCGGAGTGTACCGAATCCATATATCCGAGAATACCGGAGTGTACCGAATCCGTATATCCGAGAATACCGGAGTGTAACGAGTCCGTATATACAAGCATACCGTTAACTGAGTCCGTATGTCCGAGAATACCTGTTGTTTACCGAATCCATATATCCGAGAATACCGGAGTGTACCGAATCCGTATATCCGAGAATACCGGAGTGTACCGAGTCCGTATATCCGAGAATACCGGAGTGTACCGAATTCGTATATCCGAGAATACCTGAGTGTACCGAATCCATATATCCGAGAATACCGGAGTGAACCGAATCCATATATCCGAGAATACCGGAGTGTACCGAATCCGTATATCCGAGAATACCGGAGTGTACCGAATCCATATATCTGAGAATACCGGAGTGTACCGAATCCATATATCCGAGAATACCGGAGTGTACCGAATCCATATATCCGAGAATACCGGAGTGTACCGAATCCATATATCCGAGAATACCGGAGTGTACCGAATCCATATATCCGAGAATACCGGAGTGTACCGAATCCATATATCCGTGTACCGAATCCATATATCCGAGAATACCGGAGTGTACCGAATCCGTATATCCGAGAATACCTGTTGTTTACCGAATCCATATATCCGAGAATACCGGAGTGTACCGAATCCATATATCCGAGAATACCGGAGTATACCGAATCCGTATATCCAAGAATACCGGAATGTACCGAGTCCGTATATCCGAGAATACCGGAATGTACATAGTCCGTATATTTGAGAATACCGGAATGTACCGAGTCCGTATATCCGAGAATACCGGAATGTACCGAGTCCGTATATCCGAGAATACCGGAATGTACCGAATCCATATATCCGAGAATACCGGAGTGTACCGAATCCGTATATCCAAGAATACCGGAATGTACCGAATCCGTATATCCGAGAATACCGGAATGTACCGAGTCCGTATATCCGAGAATACCGGAGTGTACATAGCCCGTATATCCTAGAATATCTGAGTTTAATAATTGATTATATAATATTGTCTACATCTTGACGTCATTTGTTAGTCCGATGCTTAATTCGGCCAATATGGAACTAGCACGCACGGTCAATATGGGATTTACGAGACCTTTATGAAAACGTCGAAATCTGATTGGTTGCTGGACCTCGGCCTGTATGAGATTGTCTGGTGAAATAATTCTGCGATCCCCCGTCTGACCCTAATAAAATTAAGTCTTTCAGATGGGACGTTAAACCGAGGTCTCGTGTCGGTGCTTTACACCGTGCACGTAAAAGAACCAGAGGAGACTCTGGAATGGGTCTCTGTCTGTATCATTGCACTATCCTCCAAAATCTAAAATGACTAATATCTTCAGGAGGCGTCGCTCATATGGGTAACCGGTAGCGACGATAAATAAACGTAAAACACACACACATTCTGCAGTCGCCATCTTGGAAAAATAACTCGTTCATGCTACATTGCTAGTTAGACTCTTTAAAAAAGAGAGTGTAAAATCGATCTTTATTAGGCCACACCTATTTAGAATCGATTAAATATTAGTTGTAATAAGCCTAGCGTTTGTAATTCTCACAGTTCAGAACTTCTCACGTCTACCGTGTAAACTGTCGTCTGGCTGGGTAAACACTAAGCAGAAAGTAGAATTTTACCAATACCAGGTAGTGATGAGCGACGATGAAGGTGAGCTGATGCTCAAAATGTTAGCGAATATTATATTTTGCAAGGCTATTAATATTTCAGAAACGGGCTGTTCGCAGGAACAATAACAAAAAATGGAACAAAAATAATAAGATTGTACACACTTTACAACGTACCATAAACTACCAATTATGTATCTAAAATAATCTATTGTCAATTAATAAGATTGTCAATAACAAGGCCACCTGACTGGTTTCATCCCAATAGCAAGGCCACCTGACTGGCTTCATCCCAATAATAAGGCCAAATAACTGGCTTCATCCCAATAACAAGGCCACCTGACTGGCTTCATCCCAATAGCAAGGCCACCTGACTGGCTTCATCCCAATAACAAGGCCACATGACTGGCTTCATCCCAATAGCAAGGCCAAATGACTGGCTTCATCCCAATAACAATGCCACGTGACTGGCTTCATCCCAATAGCAAGGTCACATGACTGGCTTATCCCAATAACACGGCCACGTGACTGCCTTCATCCCAATAGCAAGGCCAATATGAACTTGTCCTATTAACATTGTATTAATTTAGTTTATACAAATTTATTTTAGCTCGATTGTAAAACAAGTTCTTGCAACTTATATTAATCACTCTCGAGACCTCATTCCTGATGGAATCCATCGCCACGAGGGAGAAAGAAGAGGCAACGTGGAATTTAAATGCCTTGCCTAAGGGCACAATCGTAACGGCTCCAGCGGGGCTCGAACTCCGGACCATTTGCACCTGAAGCGAACGCGCATCCACTGCGCTATCACGACTTCCACATACATTGTATTACTGAGGTCGTATGTCCGAGAATACCGGAGTGTACTGACTTGCACGTATAGTATGCATAGACTTTTCGCGAGAACGTTTTATTAAGCAAACATTAGCATAATTTCAGTGCACCTTGTAATTTGAAATGTTTTAATCAAACACGAAATAACGATCGCAACCTTTTAATCTCACAAATTAGTGTAGAAAAGATTGCAACATCAAAGTCCAAATCTTATACAGGAATTATATTAACAAGAAAACTGGTGGCTAAGAAATAGCAATGACATCGTAGGCAAAATGCGTGCATGGACTCTGATATTAACATTAGAAAAGCAAACGGTTAGCTGTTACTGTTAAATTAAACGGTAGCGATGACTTATTGCATGTTTTCACGTATAAAACTAATTTTGAAGTATTACGCGTATGCACTGATATTTTATTCTTCACCGTTCTTGAACGGTTATTTTTTTTATTAGTTTTTGTTTGCTAGAAGCTATTTGCGGGAACGCTGTCCATCATTTTTATTTCCGGTTCCGCTGTGGTATTAGGAATGCCTTTGCCAAAGAGCTTTATCAAATGTCTCCAAATCCCCTTTCGAGATTTAGAATAAAGAATAATTATCCATGACATGCTATATTATACTACGCATCGCTAAAGTCATATAATATTGCATTAATTGCAATTTTTGTTTATATTTACTAGACAACAAACTGCTAGATCCAGAATCTTGAAATTTGAGGGGATCATTCTGCGCTCCCAGCTGAATGTGCTTCTGAAAAACCGAGTATACTACCCGGAAACAGACCAGGTAAGCTTCCATTAATGTCCTTCTCCGCGACCTTATTGTATACACGACTCAGTGTATTCCAAATGAAGGGCCATGCATGTCAACGTTCAGCATCACACTCATCTCTGTCTTGAAGCAGCGGTGAGATGCCTTCAGGGGGCGTGGTCGACTCGTATGACATTTGTATTTCAAGGGCTGACAATATTCATGCCATACACACATTGTCATGTACGGATGTTCACACTAACATGAGTGGTTGTGGTTGTGTATTGTAGTGCAATGAGGGCAGTTAAAATGATAGAAAATTGAAAACAAATACAAAATGTATTATATTAACCACAATCATTGGAAATCGTAAAAGAAAACCAAGATTTGTGATTATTAATGTAAGATTGAATTTTATTTCCTCACGTTATCCTATCTTACATTAATAAACACAAATATCCTCTATTTTTCAATGATGTGGACTTGAAGTACCTGGCCTAAGGGCACACTCATGACAGCTACAGCAGGTCGCTAACTCCTGGCATCTTAAATACCGCGTGACATACCACATATACCTGTAGTCCAGTGGTTAACACGCTGGACATGTAATCCAAGTATCGCAGGTTCAATCCCACGTCTGACCCTAATAAAATTAACAGTCTTCCAGATGGGACTTTAAACCGAGGTATCGTGTCGGTGCACGTAAAAGAACCACACGAGACTCTGGAATGGGTCTCTTTTCTGTATCATTGCACTATTCTCCAACAATCTAAAATGGTTAATCTCTCCAGGAGGCGCCGCTCATATGGGCAACCGGTAGCGACGATAAATAAACGTAAACAACAACATTCAAAACAGTTGAAGAGTTTATTCACTGTTAGTCATTCACTGGAAAGCATAAAAGATAGGTCCATCTTTATCTCTCCACTCCTGGTATGCAATATGGTAAGTACCACACAATGTTGATATGCTTCAAATATTGATCTCTATATTCCAAGACATAGATGTGAAATGTACAAGAAATCTTTAGAATACTCTGGTCCAAAGATATGGAATTGTCTACCATTGGAAATTAAGACGTCCAGATTTTTTAAATATGTTCAAGACAAAATGTAAATTATGGATACAACAACTTTTTTAATCGGTATACACTAGAAAGTTATATATATAATGATTGTCATTCAATATGCTTATGTCGTTTTGTATGTCGATAACATTACCTGATTTGTTTAAGTTACATTGTACAACATTATACATGTATATTGCATGGCGTAACCATGTACTTTGGTTATAATTATTGTGTATGTGCATTAATGCTATAGTGTTAATGTAAAAGGGCCCTAAAGGAGATTAGTTCAGAACTAATTATTCCACCCTCTATGAATAAAGAAATCTATCTCTATCTATCTATGTATAATGTTGTGACGACGTTGTTCTCGATTACGCAAAGGATAATTAAAGTAATCGCTGTGCTGAGTGTAATGTATTGGTTCGTGCATAGTAATTCAATTACTAAAATATGGTTGAAATACCAATTAATTGTAATTGTGCAATTATCTAAGTATAGCTATACTATACAATTGCACGTACTACACTAGCTATGCATGGCGAGGATGAAATACAACTATAAAAGTTCACTGATACCAAACGCCGGTGTGATTCTCCGAGGAACTCTTTGATGCGTAAATAATTGGTTTTCGTGACGTTTAATAATGTTTGATATTGGCGCTGCGACGCTGCCAGCAATCAGCGTGGGGATAAGCCGATGGATTTTAATGGTTTATTGGAAGCACCTGATTGGTAATTGGTACGCCTCTAGGATCTGTCGGTGGTCAAGTCCTCTGTGATTTAATTCATTTAGATAAGTTGTTTTGGCACAAACAGATGAATTTAGTTTGAAGTGTCATGCTACGTGTGCACGTGAAAGTGCCGTTGTTATTATTGTTTCTGATACGGAGGCGGAAGTAGCCAGAGACACGGCACCCAATGTTCTCAAGCTCCTGATTGGTTCCGCTGAATGTAAAACTCGGACTCGACCAATCAAATCCGAGTTTGAGATCTGAGAATTGTTTTATAACCTCGGCCCACGTTCTCTTATTCCAAACCAACCCCCAACACTGTCATATTTTTCCACAGATAAAATATTAAAGGTAGCTCAGTTCGAGATGAACGAAAATTAAATAAATTTGTTTAAACTGAGAGGTGGAATCGGGAACCAAAGAAAGATATATACGTGAATCGGGAACCAAAGAAAGATATATACATGAATCGGGAACCAAAGAAAGATATATACGTGAATTGGGAACCAAAGAAAGATATATACATGAATCGGGAACCAAAGAAAGATATATACGTGAATCGGGAACCAAAGAAAGATATATACATGAATTGGGAACCAAAGAAAGATATATACGTGAATCGGGAACCAAAGAAAGATATATACGTAATATAATTGAGATTTATTATGCTGTTTATATTCTGAAAAGTAACAGCAGGTTGTCCTAAAAATAAATAAAACGTTTCTAATGGTTTTGATTGAATCAAATAGTACGATATTATATAGGTGAACATTAGTTAGGGCTAATAATGATAATTGATTATTCCGTGAGCTGTAGTACTTCTAAGGGTTAGCATTATTCCGTGAGCTACAGTACTTCTAAGGGTTAGCATTATTCCGTGAGCTGTAATACTTCTAAGGGTTAGCATTATTCCGTGAGCTGCAGTACTTCAAATATTTAGCATTATTCCGTGAGCTCTAATACTTCTAAGGGTTAGCATTATTCCGTGAGCTGCAGTAGTTCAAATGGTTATCATTAGTCCGTGAGCTGCAGTAGTTCAAATGGTTATCATTAGTCCGTGAGCTACACTAGTTCAAATGGTTATCATTAGTCCGTGAGCTGCAGTAGTTCAAATGGTTATCATTAGTCCGTGAGCTACACTAGTTCAAATGGTTATCATTAGTCCGTGAGCTACACTAGTTCAAATGGTTATCATTATTCCGTGAGCTGCAGTAGTTCAAATGGTTATCATTATTCCGTGAGCTACACTAGTTCAAATGGTTATCATTATTCCGTGAGCTGCAGTAGTTCAAATGGTTATCATTATTCCGTGAGCTACACTAGTTCAAATGGTTATCATTATTCCGTGAGCTACACTAGTTCAAATGGTTATCATTATTCCGTGAGCTGCAGTATTTCAAATTGTTATCATTATTCCGTGAGCTGCAGTAGTTCAAAACAAAGGTTATCATTATTCCGTGAGCTGCAGTAGTTCAAATGGTTATCATTATTCCGTGAGCTACACTAGTTCAAATGGTTATCATTATTCCGTGAGCTGCAGTAGTTCAAATGGTTATCATTATTCCGTGAGCTGCAGTACTTCTAAGAGTTATCATTATTCCGTGAGCTGCAGTATTCAAGTTATCATTATTCCGTGAGCTCATAGTTCAAATGGTTATCATTATTCCGCGAGCTGCAGTAGTTCAAATGGTTATCATTATTCCGTGAGCTGCAGTACTTCTAAGAGTTATCATTATTCCGTGAGCTGCAGTAGTTCAAATGGTTATCATTATTCCGTGAGCTGCAGTAGTTCAAATGGTTATCATTATTCCGTGAGCTACACTAGTTCAAATGGTTATCATTAGTCCGTGAGCTGCAGTAGTTCAAATGGTTATCATTATTCCGTGAGCTGCAGTAGTTCAAGTGTATATCACGTTGATGGGTTTCCATGGTACCAGCACGATCCTCCACAGCTGTGAGATCAAGCTATAGGGTATATGTTATTATTATTGTTATCGATTAGGGTTTCATCCCAAAGCCCATGCATTTTAGTTATATCGTAAATTATTAAGTTTTTCATACACGTTAATTTATCGTCACCCCCTGGTGGTTACTCGGGGTGACGCCTCCGGAAGTATATATTTGACGTCCATATATTTTTCGGAGGATAGTGCAAGCTATAGTGCAAGAAATCGGCCGCTCTCATTCCAGAACTATCCCTGGTTATTTTGCACAAATGGTCTGTTTTAGTGTGTTTAGTCTGTTTATATGTGATTGTGTTTAGCGGCGATACTCTCTAGCAGAAGTGGTGTGTGTTTGTTGTCCTATCTATGTATGATATGGCTGTGTGTGTGTTTTTTGTGTGCTTTACGTTTATTTATCGTCGCTAACGAGTGCCAATATGAGCGATGCCTCCTGAAGAGATTAGTCATTTAAGATTATCGGAGGATAGTGCAATGATACAGACACAGGCAGAGTCTCCTCTGAGTCTGGTACGTGCACGGTGTAAAGCACCGACGTGAGACCTCGGTTTAAAGTCCAATCTGAAAGGCTGTTAATATTAATAGGGTCGGACGGTGAATCCAACCTGCGATCCCTGCATTCACAGTCCAACGTGTTAACCACCCGGACTACTGACCCGTATAGCTGTGTGGTATGTCACGCGGTATTTAAACTCTCGTGGGAAGGGGCGGCGGATGGGGGCACCTAGAACGGGCGAGGGCGGTGAGTTGTAGGGGTAGAGGAACACAGACCGCAATACTTACACAGCGTACTAATCTCATATTTTATTGCATAAGCAACACGTCATTTATACAGAGTGAGTTTGTATAATTAATTTTTTTTAAAAAGACAACGATAAATACACGGTAAACCAGTAACATGTATACCGTGACATCTATGATCAGAACTAACTCAAAGATATAAACTTCTGAAGTTCGGCTTAAAACATGTTCTTTTTCTTTTATATCAAATCCATGGTAAATGTAGTTTATAAATGAAAGCAGGAAAACACATACTCCCCAGGCAGTCAATGGCTTCGAAGCACTGAAAAAGACAAAATAAATAAGTAAATAAGAATGCAATGAGTCAATGTTTGGACGCTTTTGGGGACGTAAGATATGGGCGATACACATTATATCGTGCATAAATAATCTATCATTACTGAACACTTTATAATTGTGTGGCATATCTGTTCCATATTTTATAAGTTAGTGGCATAGCCGGTTAATTTTTATAATTTAGTGACATCACCGTTCCATATTTTATCATTTAGTGGCATATCCGTTCCATATTATATTTTTTAGTGGCATATCCGTTCCATATTTTATAATTTAGTGGCAAATCCGTTCCATATGTATAATTTGGTGACATATCCGTTCCATATGTATAATTTAGTGACATAACCCTTCCATATGTATAATTTAGTAGCATATTCGTTCCATATATATAGTTTAGTGACATAACCGTTCCATATGTATAATTTAGTGACATAACCGTTCCATATATAATTTAGTGACATAACCGTTCCATATATATAATTTAGTGACATAACCGTTCCATATGTATAATTTAGTGACATAACCGTTCCATATATATATAATTTAGTGACATATCCGTTCCATATGTATAATTTAGTGACATAACCGTTCCATATATATATATATATAATTTAGTGACATAACCGTTCCATATGTATAATTTAGTGACATAACCGTTCCATATATATATATAATTTAGTGACATATCCGTTCCATATATATATAATTTAGTGACATAACCGTTCCATATATATATAATTTAGTGACATATCCGTTCCATATTTATCTTTGGGAAGAACCATACAGAACATATATTTATTTGTTATTGTATTTCACAGATTATAAATAAAGATTGTTTAATAACACGTGACCACGGGTGTATCTAATAAAGGTGACCACGTGACAGCAGAAATAACACGTGTCCATGTGTGTATCTAATAAACGTGGCCACGTGACAGCAGAATATGTACATGTAATGTAATGAAACTTTAATAGAGATGGCAACGAATAGCGAGTTACTTTATACAGTACAACATAAATGTGTAGCATTTCCAGATCACTAATCTCATTCCAAATGGTGAACATGTAAACATAAAGTGTAATCTTATTTATTTTACAAAGATTGCCAAGAAATGCGTCGGAGGAAAACCGAGTACCCGAGTACCGACGTGTCTTGTCTGATCTGGCGACAACCGTATGATCTCACATACTTCTCAATCCGAGGTTCGAACCAAGGTTGCTAAGCACTGCACTAATCCTATCGGACAGAACATGTGTAGTAGTTACATTGAACAGAGAAGTAACAGTCGTAGCATTCATTCGGGAATTCGTTTACATAACTCTTTTTATTTGTTTTTAAATATACTTAATGTACTAATACTAACACTATTTTTATTCTAAATGTACATTGTAGTTCCCCTAAATGTACATTGCAGTTCCCCTAAATGTGCATTGCAGTTCCCCTAAATGTACATTGCAGTTCCCCTAAATGTGCATTGCAGTTCCCCTAAATGTACATTGCAGTTCCCCTAAATGTACATTGCAGTTCCCCTAAATGTACATTGCAGTTCCCCTAAATGTGCATTGCAGTTCCCCTAAATGTACATTGCAGTTCCCCTAAATGTACATTGCAGTTCCCCTAAATGTACATTGCAGTTCCCCTAAATGTGCATTGCAGTTCCCCTAAATGTACATTGCAGTTCCCCTAAATGTACATTGCAGTTCCCCTAAATGTACATTGCAGTTCCCCTAAATGTGCATTGCAGTTCCCCTAAATGTGCATTACAGTTCCCCTAAATGTGCATTACAGTTCCCTAAATGTGCATTACAGTTCCCCATAATGTACATTGCAGTTCTCCTACGTGCACATTACAGTTCCCCTAAATGTGCATTGCAGTTCCCCTAAATGTACATTACCGTTCCCCTAAATGTACATTACAGTTCCCCTAAGTGTGCATTACAGTTCCCCAAATGTGCATTACAGTTCCCTAAATGTGCGTTGCAGTTCCCTAAATGTACATTACAGTTCCCCTAAATGTACATTACAGTTCCCCTAAATGTACATTGCAGTTCTCCTACGTGCACATTACAGTTCCCCTAAATGTGCATTACCGTTCCCCTAAATGTGCATTACAGTTCCCCTAAATGTACATTACAGTTCCCCTAAATGTGCATTGCAGTTCCCCTAAATGTACATTACAGTTCCCCTAAATGTACATTTCAGTTCTCCTACGTGCACATTACAGTTCCCCTAAATGTGCATTACCGTTCCCCTAAATGTGCATTACAGTTCCCCTAAATGTGCATTACAGTT
Organism: Archivesica marissinica; assembly: GCA_014843695.1. Lineage (NCBI taxonomy): Eukaryota > Metazoa > Mollusca > Bivalvia > Venerida > Vesicomyidae > Archivesica > Archivesica marissinica. The sequence continues at coordinate 5,078,467 of CM026401.1, read as the reverse complement.
CCCCTAAATGTACATTGCAGTTCCCCTAAATGTGCATTACAGTTCCCCTAAATGTGCATTACAGTTCCCCTACATGTGCATTACAGTTCCCCTAAATGTGCATTACAGTTCCCCTAAATGTACATTACAGTTCCCCTAAATGTGCATTACAGTTCCCCATAATGTACATTGCAGTTCTCCTACGTGCACATTACAGTTCCCCTAAATGTACATTGCAGTTCCCCTAAATGTACATTACAGTTCCCCTAAATGTGCATTACAGTTCCCCTAAATGTGCATTACAGTTCCCTAAATGTGCATTGCAGTTCCCTAAATGTGCATTACAGTTCCCCTAAATGTACATTGCAGTTCTCCTACGTGCACATTACAGTTCCCCTAAATATGCATTACAGTTCCCCTAAATGTGCAATACAGGTCCCTAAATGTGCATTACAGTTCCCCTAAATGTGCATTGCAGTTCCCCTAAATGTTCATTACAGTTCCCCTAAATGTGCATTGCAGTTCCCCTAAATGTGCATTACAGTTCCCCTAAATGTGCATTACAGTTCCCTAAATGTGCATTACAGTTCCATAAATGTGCATTACAGTTCCCCTAAATGTACATTACAGTTCCCCTAAATGTACATTACAGTTCCACTAAATGTGCATTACAGTTCCCTAAATGTACAATACAGTTCCCTAAATGTGCATTACAGTTCCCCTACGTGCACATTACAGTTCCCCTAAATGTACATTACAGTTCCCCTAAATGTGCATTACAGTTCCCTAAACTAAATGTGCATTACAGTTCCCTAAATGTGCATTACAGTTCCCTAAATGTACATTACAGTTCCCCTAAATGACACAACAGCAGTCTAGATGGAGTAAAATATTGGAATTAAAAACATCTTGAATGTGTACAGAAATGAATGGTTTGATACGAGACAATATATGTAAGAAGGAATTACAGTTATTTATAACCTCGTCGATTTGAGAGTTCGAAGACAGTTTATTGTCTATTGTTATCATGCCAATAAGTTTATCTTCAGAGTTGCGTGATATTGTGTGATATTTCGAGCATCAGTAGAAATACGACTAGACATCGGTGTGTTTGTTACATTAATTGACATGCGATTCAAATAACACAAAGCATCAACATTTTGAATATCATTTGCAAGAGAAGTCAAACTATGGCTTAACTAGTAGTTGAATGAGTCTCATCTGCAAAGATATCTGTCACTAAGCTTTGACTCGATACTTTCAAGTCGTTTATAAAGAGTGAAAACAACAGCGGGCATAACGCAGGTCCCTTGGGAACACCGTATACTACAGTACTAAGCCTTGACTTGATATTATTATTATGTCATTAAGATAAGATGCAAACCAAGAAAATACATTGTGGAACTCGTTAGTTTGTAAACTTTCAATTTGATTCACCTTCACTGAAGTAAGATGCTATAATTTACCAAATCAAATGCTTTTAATAAGTCAAGCAACATAGTCTACTATTTCGGTGTTGGCTATGTGGCGGAAGTATACTACTAGTCGTCAATAGTTTAAGTGAAAGTCGTCCGATATGAATGATTTAATCTGAATTCAATTGGATGTAGCAGGAAGAATTGAAATTGGCATATTGTTCTATTTATTTTGTTTAGTTTAAACATATTTATTTTCTGTCGATACATGATTATTTACAACAACTGATATACGGAATTGGACTGAAAGCTGAATAGCTTATGATTGTCCTCTCCTTTGAATTTATTTATTTTGTTTGAACGTTTTGCTTGTTTAGATAGTCGTGGGTGTTGATTTGTAATTATATTGGTGTTGAATATGTGTGTCAAATCACGGGCTATCACTGTCGCATATATATTTATTCTTTATTTCAGTCTCATCGTTGTACAATACATAAAATATGCACAACAAATTATCGTGGCAAAGTACAACACCATTCATTATAAAAGAATTATAAGAGACTAATCTAATCACAGATAATCAAACTATCACAGTCTATCGACATATTATTATATATACATATTAAAACCGAGGAACAGTCGCTAATTGAAAATTAAATACTTATTAAAACCAGAAATTTTGAAATACTGAAATGGAAAAAAAGCACTAATGCGCAATTAAGAAATGTTTTAAAAAATCAGTTATCAACCTCGATCAGATCGCGGTTGAACTAATTAGCAGCTGTTTCTCGGAATGGATAAGAGACACACACTCAATAAATCAAATGGATACATTATTTACATAAATAAAAGGATCGTCTTTGAAGAATATAAAAACAGATTTTGGCAACAATTCTAATCAGAGGTATAGTAGTAAAAATAATTATATTTATATGTTCAAGTATCTTGCTCCAATACCGTCTAATCAAGTTGTTTCTGAGCATTCGATGCATTGGTGATGCTAGTGATGAACAAACGAATGTAGTACCAAAGGAATTTTAAAACATTGGAACTGTGTAGGGGTTCAATTACAGAGTTACTGAGAATACAGCTATAAATAGGGAATATTAGGTTATTGTTTTATTAAGTTTTAATTTATTTGGTGAGCTGTAGGATATATTCAAGGCGAGGGCTGTATTTTTTCGGAGACGAGCCTAACAAAGTAAACTTTATAAGACAGTAACCTAATATTCTATTTATCCTGATTTCGGAATGAAAATGATATTTTAGATAGGAAAGATTACCGAATATTCATGACGTGCTGAAGTTATCATACCATATGTGGACATATGACGTCATACACGCAGCGTTATGACGTCACATGCGAATATTCATGACGTGCTAAAGTTATCATACCATATGTGAACATATGACGTCATACACGCAGCGTTATGACGTCACGAAATGTTAGTTTATGCACTGACTAATAAAGCAACGTTTATTTATTAGGCAGGCCGATTTTTACATTTATTACGAATGAAGGTAGAATAAATAGGCGTGTTCTTCTCATAGAAACTACTATAAACAGAACTGGAATGTGCGTTGAACATATCGGCCATCTCATCTGGGCAAGTAATAAGATTCTCGTCATTGTCATTTATATAGTTAGTCTGAACCTAGGATTATAAAACCATATACTCCACGAAGCCTAGTCCATAGCTCCATCGGATTATGTTTGTTCGGGTTAAATTGTTCCTTGGCCGTGGAAATAAGTGGTTTAGCTTTCAGTCTCCCGATTTTGTAATTCGCATTGTCATTTTTCTTATGGAAGAAATCTCTTGTTTTAATTACATCGAGGATTCCATATTAATTCAGTTTGGTTTATTTGTTCTTTTTTTTTTTACTTCTTTTCGGTGCATTTCGTAATACAGAATTGAGCATTTGTACAAATACACATACACATCAGATTCGTCTATCTTTATATCAGATTTACAAACATTTGACCGTGGTCGTTCAGCAAGATCACTGACAAAATGAGGTTCATTAAAATGCTTAATAGACATGTATGATTGTATTTTTATGAACTGGACTCTCTGAAACTGGACATCCACCAGACTGGAAACAACCATGTATACAATGTAATTTCATTCAATCATTTATTAAAGTATATGCCATCCCATCCCAAATCATAGCGTTGGTCTGAATAGAGCATTTGTAAAGCATTAATCGTAAAATAAAAACCTGTTTGATCATCTAACTTCAAACTTTCAAGGATTGTTTTTGTTCCGTTAGGTCGTTTTACCATAAACGCGATTTTCAAGTTCCCTGGAAGTGGTCTGTTATATAGTTTTCAGACGCCATGTTGCTTTGAGTCAAATATCACATGACTGTATTCCATGCACGCATCTGTGGTCTGTTATATAGTTTTCAGACGCCATGTTGCTTTGAGTCAAATATCACATGACTGTATTCCATGCACGCATCTGTGGTCTGTTATATAGTTTTCAGACGCCATGTTGCTTTGAGTCAAATATCACATGACTGAATTCCATGCACGCATCTGTGGTCTGTTATATAGTTTTCAGACGCCATGTTGCTTTGAGTCAAATATCACATGACTGAATTCCATGCACGCATCTATATTGGCGGGGCCATGCCAAACTTATGTTTTATAAATCCTTAATTGGCTGTTTACATGATCGTACTACATCTTGAGAAAAATGGAATCCGGAAACGGTTGTCTGGTAATCTTGGGCGATGTTTTGTCTTTATTTTGAAAATTTGGGAGAGGTGACTTATAAGGAATTGAATGTGGAGAAGAATGCAAAACGTATACAAACAAACAACTTAAGATGGTTCACGCACTTGGCTCTAGTGAAAATGCAATGTAATGTTGAAGCAATCAGGTAAGCAACATTGCAAACTACTATTGAAACACTAAAATATATACAGTGCTCCAACAGTATTTCATGGAATAAAATATCCCATGGTCTCTATTCAGTCTATGTACCTTAATTTTTCATAAATCCATCGTAATTCGTTTATCTCCATAATATTCCATATTCATAGAGCTTAAATGAGTACACATCCTTACAACATATATTTTGTTATTTAACCGAGTATTACCGCTGACCAAACGTTGACCCTGAATAGGTACACAATATGACGTCACTTATACGTGTGACTGCGTGAACATTTTTGAGGGGCTCTCGGTGGGTAATTTCTAAATGGCGCTTTATGTTTTATATTTATTTCTCTTTGTTGGAGGTGCTTAAGGGATGGGGCGTGGTCCTATGATAGAGGTGCAAGGCTTTTGGTGTGGCTTGTACCTCTAATGTAAGATCCCCCACCTCGATGCCAAAATGCATCAGAGACAACGCGGGGAATGAAACACAGTTGAATTATGATGTTTAGAGACACCCGATCAAAAAATGAAGAACAGCCCTGGAGATGGTGATCTTATGACATTATTTCATTGTAAATTAGTAAGAATAAATGAAACACTTATATATTAGGTGGGACAGACTTTACGTTTGTACTTATGCTATTCTGTATAAAACATATGTAGGCCTATATGATCTTACATGAGTGGTCGTGAAATGACTCATGAAATCATCGCGACTGTAATATCGTTTTTATCATATTAACATAAATTATTTGGTTTTAATCACCTTTTTGCACAAAATAACGCTACTACTTTAATTTTGGCGCCAACTGTCAGCGCAAATTGTCATGACGTCACTAAATTTTCATGACGTCACTACGCAAAGCAGCGTTATAGTTATGTTTTAAACATCTTGATAATTTCGTCAAAACGTCTGTTAAATCGAAGTTTGGCTTACCATTAACATTATGTACCAATTCAAATATAAATACGTTAAAGTTTAATTTACAAATTATAAGGATTATTCTCTCAACCAATCAGAATCATTCATGTGTTATTACACGTGTGTACATATAACAAAGTATGAGGTGCCCAGTATCACTGACACAATAAAACACCACATTATACCACCCACAGAAGAATTCACCCTATTCTCACTGAAGCTGTAAATTTGTAAATATTTTGCAAATAGAGAATGAAGCAATAATTAATTCATGATGTTTTGTTATTCATCTTGTTGTTCAGTCAAGCTGTTCTAATTGTCTACTATTTCTCATTGGGGTTGTTTAGCAGTGGCGTAGCTGACCTTGAATTATTGTGCACGCCCGACGATAGGATTCGGGATTTGGGGTATCCCCACAACTATTTTGTTTACTGTATAACACATCTGGTGGGTTCTCGCCTGTACTGGTGAACCGCTGGAGCCTGCCCAGGACAAAGTGTTGTTAGGTAAACAGCCCGCCGGCTATATAGCCCAAAATGGTGCTGATGCAGGCGTAAAACCCGAACTCATAATAAATAATGGATTCTCGCCTGCTGTATTTTCCGAAATAATATTTTGATAAGATCGCAATCAAATCGATAGCTAAATCTATACATTTATTGGAAGTAATTTTCTTACGTTTTTAAAGTATTTCCTCAAATTTATGTTGTGTGTTCCCGCTTGCATGCAGTACACACGCTTCCCGGGAACATGTGCACGCCCGGGCAGTGTGGCATAAAGATAGCTACGCCGCTGTTTAGATACATTAATGGTGATGATTGGGCTTATTTAGACTTAGCTTTGCAAACAAGGCCCCGCAGTGTTAGCAATCAGTTAATATCGCTATCTGTAATCGCTATAATAAATAATTCTGTTTAATATTCTGTAATATATTTAAAGCGACACTACATCAGTGAAAACGCAAATTTCTACAGAATGTAATTTCCTATTATATGGTATAATTTATTTTCATATATTTCCCTCAAAAACTGAGTATTTCAACTAATAAACAAACGTCGTATACGCGGTTTGTTGACATAGCAAAATAATGTAAATAAGGTCGACATCCATGCGTAATGCAATTCGTGTATCCTGAATAACACGATTTATGGTACCGTTATATCTCACATTTGTGCCTATTTATTTGTAGACTATTCTTAGTTAAATGATCTCTAAACGACATTATCTCGCGTTTAGTATTGAATCTGGTGACAAACAAACGTCAATTCAGGAGCATGGACAGTCAACGTATGTTATGTCAAAGTCGGTTATGTCGAATTCTCCGGTTATCTCGAAGTCGGACCAAAGTCCCGTTTCAGACACTATCATTTTTTATATAATATTTATCTGTATATGTTTATATCGAATTTCGTTACGTCAAACTTCGGTTATGTCGAAGTATTTTGTTCGGTCCGACGGAATTCGACATAACGGATGTAGACTGTATTTTATAATGTTCGAGTTTAAGCGCAGCAGGAAATACAGACGTACAGTGGTTGTACAGTACGTACCTACAGATGTAGGTCAATGGTTAACAAGTTGGACTGGTAATCCATGGATCGCAAGAGAACAGAGGCGACTCTGGAATGGGCCTCTGTCTGTATCATTGCACTATCCTCCAAATATCTAAAATTACTAAATCTCTTCAGGAAGCGACGATAAATAAACGTAAAACACACACACAAGCACGCACGACGCACGCACGCACGCACGCACGCACGCACGCACGCACGCACGCACGCACGCACGCACGCACGCACGCACGCACGCACGCAGAAGGAAAGAAAACACACCAACACGTTCTGAACTGTATGCTTTTGTTGGAATGTTCCGGGTTTTTTTTATATAAAACGGGGAAAAACACACACCAAAAAAAAAAAAATACAAAAAAAAATGAAAAAGAACTCGCTGATTTCGATGCTCCAGATACCCATAACCGTTCCATCTCGCAAACTTATTGGAATCTTGCTGTCGCTGCTATGTGGTATTAACATTCTGTTAATTTCATTTAGATACACTAGCAACCCTCGCATATTCATGTATGACCGCCAAGTGACCTGTTTGATACCTCGGATGGAACGTTGGCTCCGTAATATTTCAATGTGCAGCAGTGTGCGCTTTGGCATCATACGATCAGGTCAATTTGTTTTTCTATAAAAAGCTATAATCGTGGCTTGGTATGACGTTACTGTGTATAGATGTTCACGTCTATGTATATATTAGTATGCTGTGCGTGATTGGTTTCATATAATTATACAGTTCAGTATTGCCTTGCTGTAATTCACTTATAGTTATTATGCGCTTAATGATTATGTTACCTTGGCCCGCTGCGCTTTAGTTGGAGCTGTAGTTAGATATAGAATAAAGCTCTCTGTGCACCCTTACCTTGGCCCGCTGCGCTTTAGTTGGAGCTGTAGTTAGATATAGAATAAAGCTCTCTGTGCACCCTTACCGTGGCCCGCTGCGCTTTAGTTGGAGCTGTAGTTAGATATAGAATAAAGCTCTCGGTGCACCCTTACCGTGGCCCGCTGCGCTTTAGTTGGAGCTGTAGTTAGATATAGAATAAAGCTATCTGTGCACCCTTACCGTGGCCCGCTGCGCTTTAGTTGGAACTGTAGTTAGATATAGAATAAAGCTCTCTGTGCACCCTTACCGTGGCCCGCTGCGCTTTAGTTGGAGCTGTAGTTAGATATAGAATAAAGCTATCTGTGCACCCTTACCGTGGCCCGCTGCGCTTTAGTTGGAGCTGTAGTTAGATATAGAATAAAGCTCTCTGTGCACCCTTACCATGGCGCGCTGCGCTTTAGTTGGAGATGTAATTAGACATAACATAAAGCTCTCTGTGCACCCTTACCTTGGTTGTCTATTTCATTCTTTCAATATTTACATGTTTTTAGTATAACCCGTTTTGTTCACAGAAGTGTTTGTTTGGCTCTTAGATGCATGACAGATGGAACAAAGAGTAACATATTGTACCGCAGCATGCCTGGTGATTAGATAATCTGCATAGGTGTGTGTTTTACGTTTATTTATCGTCGCTACGGATTGCCCATGTGAGCGACGCCTCGTGAAGAATTTAGTCATTTTTTGATTTTTGGAGGATGGTACAGACAGATACCCATTACAGATTCTCCACTGGTTCTTTTACGTGCACGGTGTAAAGCACCGACACGAGACCTCGGTTTAAAGTCCCATCTGAAAGACTTAATGTTATTATGATCAGACGGGGGGTCGAACCTGCGATCCCTGGATTACCAGTCCAGCGTGTTAACCACTTGACTACAGATCCACATGTGTCTGCATAGGGCTATATCCTCTATATTTATATACAAATAATGAGAACGAACAGTGTATAAATGAAAACACAAATGGCCTTATTGTGTGCGTTATCATGTTGTTAATTGGTAAATAGTTTTGTTTCTACGGATGAAGTATTCTAGCGCGTTATTTAACCCATTTGATTCTGGATACCGTTCAAACAGTATTTGCAAAGAACATAAGAGCCATATCAGCCGCCACTCAACGTGCCGTCTGATCAGGCTCTATGCTGTTTGCTATTCAGATGATCTTGCAAAGACACTTGACTATGTAACGAAGTATGTGAGATGGTACGGTGGTCGGCATGTGGCTTTTCTCCGGGTACTCCGGTTTCCTCCCGCACGAATGACCACATATACGCTTTCATCAGCGCCAACGAGAGTGATTAATATAAGTTGTTAGAACTTGCTTCGCAATCGTTGTAAAATAAATAAAGTTTATTTTACGGTGCTCTCGGACTCGACGCGCCGGCGTCCTCGGGTGTTGATGGCTGTAGACGTCCTCGGGGTGTTGATGGCTGTAGACACACGGTTTAAATCATTTTCATTGTGTGTAGTGATTAACATAACTTCTATGAAGTTAAATCTATTGTGTATATGGGAAGGGTTGTAAATAATGTTGTCATCACTTTGTAGCCCAACCCATTTGCCTTTTCCCCCAGATTTTGTCTACGTATTTAATTGTGTGTATAATTGTAATGTAATGTATGACAAAAATGCAATAACATATTATTAAATAAAAACAAATGTATTTTGCATACTGAGATGCACATCCGCGACCACGATAATTTAATCGGAACTAAGATTGTGAGCGTGTTACTATAAATACTGCTGTTATCATATATTCGTGAAACTGTAGGGACTTGAGAGACATACCCCTGCAGGAGTTTACTTCTGCAAGATCCAAGATGGTGGGCGTGTTACTATAAATACTGCTGTTATCATATATTCGTGGAACTGTAGGGACTTGAGAGACATACCCCTGCAGGAGTTTACTTCTGCGAGATCCAAGATGGCGTCTTTATTAGTATAGTTTACGATTGATTCAATTCTTGTCATGCTATCTACCATTGCACTTTAAGGAACTGTGACACACATCTCGGCAAGAGTAACGTTCACTTCATACTCTAGGGCTCAAGTTCAAGAAACCCGCCAGATTTCATAATGTTACTTAACTTCCCAACCCTTACCGAAAATGATATTAAAACACATTACATTAAAATATTTACAATAGGGGCCTCCGTCGACGACTGAAGTAAAATATTTACAATAGGGGCATCCGTCGACAAGTGAATTAAACTATTTATAATAGGGGCCTCTCGTCGACAAGTGAATTAAAATATTTATAATAAGGGCCTCCGTCAACGACTGAAGTAAAAGAGTTACAATAGGGGCCTCCGTCGACGACTAAAGTAAAATATTTACAATATGGGCCTCCGTCGACGACTGAAGTAAAATATTATAATAGGGGCATCCGTCGACGAGTGGAGAAATATGTGTATTATCCAAGATCTCCGACGTGTTGCTATAAATAGCTTGCATGTCTGAACTAATACACATAATATTTATGGAATTCATGATTCACTGAACGGAAGTTTATGTCAGTTTTGAAAAACAAATGTTTCCTTTCGAGATTTCTGATCTGCTTAGCTAAATAGGTTGCTGTTAATGTTCTGTGTGTGCCTAACCCTATCGACGTATCTTAATTGAATTTCATCATGCCCTAGAGCGTGTGTGAACACACATGCATTGCGGTCTACTATTTGTTTTATTTAAGTTTATTTAACGTCGCTACAGGTTGCCCATTTGAGCGACAGGCAGTTTACCTAACAACACCTTTCCTGGGCAGGCTCCAGCGGTTAACCAGTACGTTGTGCACCATGAATATTATAGAGATATCTTTGAATGAGTAAGACCATGTATATATATATATACATTTGTATATAAATATTTTTGAATGTGTTAGACCATGTATATATATATAGATAATTTTGAATGTGTTAGACCATGTATATATATATAGATATTTTTGAATGTGTTAGACCATGTATATATATATATAGATATTTTTGAATGTGTTAGACCATGTATATATATATATAAATATTTTTGAATGTGTTAGACCATGTATATATATATAGATAATTTTGAATGTGTTAGACCATGTATATATATATAGATAATTTGGAATGTGTTAGACCATGTATATATATATAGATATTTTTGAATGTGTTAGACCATGTATATATATATATAGATATTTTTGAATGTGTTAGACCATGTATATATAGATAGATATTTTTGAATGTGTTAGACCATGTATATATATATATAGATAGCTTTGAACGTGTTAGACAATGCATATATATAGATAATTTTGAATGTGTTAGACCATGCATATATATAGATAATTTTGAATGTGTTAGACCATGCATATATATATATAGCTTTGAATGTGTTATACCATGTATATATATAGATATTAAACACCGTCATAACAGAGTGATCAATGGTGTTCCAGAGCACAAACCCAAAACAGAATGCTCAATGGTGTTCCAGAGCACACACCCAAAACAGAATGCTCAATGGTGTTCCAGAGCACAAACCCAAAACAGAATGCTCAATGGTGTTCCAGAGCACAAAAACCAAAAAAAATTTAACAACCCAAAACAGAATGCTCAATGGTGTTCCAGAGCACAAACCCAAAACAGAATGCTCAATGGTGTTCCAGAGCACAAACCCAAAACAGAATGCTCAATGGTGTTCCAGAGCACACACCCAAAACAGAATGCTCAATGGTGTTCCAGAGCACACACCCAAAACAGAGTGCTCGATGGTGTTCCAGAGCACAAACTCAAAACAGAATGCTCAATGGTGTTCCAGAGCACAAACCCAAAACAGAATGCTCAATGGTGTTCCAGAGCACAAACCCAAAACAGAGTGCTCAATGGCGTTCCATAGCACAAACCCAAAACACAATGGCGTTCCATAGCACAAACCCAAAACACAATGGCGTTCCATAGCACAAACCCAAAACACAATGGCGTTCCATAACACAAACCCAAAACACAATGGCGTTCCATAGCACAAACCCAAAACACAATGGTGTTCCATAGCACAAACCCAAAACAGAATGCTCAATGGTGTTCCATAGCACAAACCCAAAACAGAATGCTCAATGGTGTTCCAGAGCACACACCCAAAACAGAGTGCTCAATGGTGTTCCAGAGCAAATATATATGTTGGTGAATGATGATTCAACACATAAAAGGGTTATATGGTCGCTTTACTGATCAGTTTCATACTTGCTTATGCAAGCAATCTTCGGAAGCGATTTAGTACAAATGGATTTTAGCAAATAAGGGGCGTAACTATGTTAGTATTATTTTCACGGTTGTTTGTGTTTTAACTTTTAAGTTTTAAGTACATCATAGATATTTTCTGGAATGTCTGCAGGCCGATATCAGTTCATTTCTTTTGTTAAGTGTTGCATTCTCTCGCCTGCAGATGATATCAAACTGTTCCCAAAGACACGAATGACAACGGTTGGAGGCTAGATTGTACGGTGAGGCATGTATTAGTATGTTCCATGTTATATTAAATTCTGTGTTTGTCTCTTTGAGTTCCCAGATATACTTGCTAAGTTCGGTACTGTTTTTGAGGTGTGGGTTTCTAAATGAAGCTTTATGGTTGATGTATCGAGTGTTGAAGGTGATTTCGGTCAATCCCATGCACGTTTGCGTCGGTTCATTATCGTTCGTTTTTACTGTGGCTCTGTACACTACTGATTCCGTCAAACAACGTCCGGACATGGGGCATTCTGATGACTTTCTACAGTTGCATGTTTTACATATGGGCTGTTTCTTTAGTTTGTTTTTGGAAAGTATATATGTGTTGTATCCATCGATTATGTGCTTGATATTGCTCATACAACGGTAACTAATTTTCACTGTGTTTCTGTTGAATAGTTTATAGGGTATGTGTGCCTTGGGAAATTCTTCATCTAGTATTTTGAGGAATGTGCGTCCGGTGTTAGTTTCTACGTTCTTGCTGTAATGTGGATTAAACCAGATTATGTTTCTACTTCTGTTCTTGCGTTTTATGGTATCACTGTCGGTGTTTTGTTCATTTGAGTGTTTAAGTTCATGCTTGTATCCACTGCTGTTAAGAGACTGTTGGTAGGTGGGAATTGCTGCGTTGAACGAGTCTTGATCACATGACATTTCACTTAAACGTATGTTGATTCCTATGGGTATGCTTCTGGTGATATTAGGTGAGTGGTTGGAATTGGTATGTACATACATCGGGGTGTTGTTCTGGTGATATTAGGTGGGTGGTTGGACTTGGTATGTACATACATCGGGGTGTTGTTCTGGTGATATTAGGTGGGTGGCTGGACTTGGTATGTACATACATCGGGGTGTTGTTCTGGTGATATTAGGTGGGTGGTTGGACTTGGTATGTACATACATCGGGGTGTTGTTCTGGTGATATTAGGTGAGTGGTTGGACTTGGTATGTACATACATCGGGGTATTGTTCTGGTGATATTAGGTGAGTGGTTGGACTTGGTATGTACATACATCGCGGTGTTGTTCGGTTTGTTGTATGGGATATATTTGCTATTTTTTCAGGTTGAGTGTTACATCCAAAAAGTTTACAATTTTCTTGTTAGACTCAATAGTAATTTTCAAGCCGAACGATTGGAATATGGAACATAGGTCTTTTTTAATGTTTTCAATTTCACATGGGGTTGCATTTGAGATTCCAAGTCCATCGTCACGGTATGATCCGAAATTTATTTTTGAATGTATTAGACCATCAATATACACAGATATCTTTGAATGTGTTAGACCATATATATATATATATATCTAACACATTCAAAGATATCTGTGTATAGTCATGGTCTAATACATTCAAATATATCTATATAGATTCATGGTCTTACACATTCCAAGATATCTATATATACTGAGTAAAAAAAGAAACGATACCTGGTGTTTATGTGTCTATAATTTCAACATTTATTAAGAACATTCTTTGAAATTTCATAAGATGATAGTCCAACATGTTTGAAAGAGGAGCACATAAAGCATAATGAGCCTCCGAAACTGTCTGCTGCGTGATGACGTAATTCGTCGGACAGGGTCTAATGGAGTTTTCACACAGACGTCAATACCGAGTATGGGCACCATTTGCGTCTCTCACTGCAATGCACCGCCGTCGCATCGAACGGAAGAGTGTCTGAATCTCTTGCTGGTCAATATTTGTCCACTCCTGACGCAAAACATCCCTCAGTTGGTTTAACGTTACCGGCTGAGGTCGTCGGACGCGGCGGTCTAACGTATCCCACAAATGTTCTATGGGTGACACGTCTGGTGACAAAGCAGGCCACGGCAGGGTTTCAATATTGTTCTGCTCCAATAATGTGGTGGAAATCCGAGCAGTATGACACCTGGCGTTGTCCTGTTGGAACAGTGTGACGTTTCTGTTGGCGTTAAAGAACGGCACAACAACTGGCGCAAGGATCTCATCACAGTACGCTGGGCGTTTAGGTTCCCGTCCATCACTAACAGTTCAGTGCGACTGCCGAAGGTGATACCGCCCCACGCCATAACGCTTCCGCCCCCGAACAGATCGACCTGACGTACACATGCGTCGGCGTAACGTTCACCGCGTCTGCGATATACCCGCTCTCTGCCATCCGCTCGACGCAAACAGAACTGCGATTTATCGCTAAACATCACCGAATTCCACTGTAACCGAGTCCAGCGAGCACGTTCCGTCGTCCATTCCCGCCGTACGTCACGGTGACGTCGTGTCAGGATGGGTCCAACGTATGGGTCCACGTTCAACGAGCCGGTTCCTGACTGTTTGTGCACTGATGCGATTGTTGGTCATCCCAGGAGTAACGGCAGCTGTGTGCGTAGCAGGTAGGAACCGGTCACGTAAATGTGACGTCCGAATGTGACGGTCCTGTTCACGCGTCGTCACACGTGGTTGACCAGATCTTGGACGGTCGTCCACCGATCCATGTGTTCGATAACGTCGAAGTAGACGTGTTATCGTGATCCGCGTAACCCCGAGTCGATTTACGACGTCACGCTGACGTAAACCGCCGTCAATCATGCCAATGGCATGCATTCTCTGATTGCGGTTTAGCCTAGGCATTTTGTTAGAGGTAACACTGGGTATGTAAGGTGTTTTTTCCTCGATGATAATGCAATACCAGTACAATAAACCGGTTTTCCGATTTGTACATGTGTAGGAAGTTGTCTTTGTTGAGGAGCACATGCAAATCGGAAATTCGGCGTTCCATGATTATCGGGTGTTTATTTACCTGTGTTTATGGTTGGCTGACGTTGCAATAAGATACCCGGTACTGATACGTAATAATATATTAAACCTTTCTATGGTTTTATCCGTTTTACGTCATTTTTAGTTTGGTATCGTTTCTTTTTTGACTGAGTATATATATATACATGGTCTTACACATTCAAAGATATATATCTATATATATATTCTTGGTCTAACACATTCAGAGATATATAAGGCCAGGAATAGTATGTTTTATAAGGAGTAACTAACCTATCAGCAAGGCTACGATCGTTATTTGACCCCGCCCTTTGTATTTACACCTCTGATTTCATAGTCGTGAATAATCTTGATAATGGCTCTAAGCGTCATCTGGGAGTCCAGCTGTCGGTCCATCATGTCTGGGAGAGACCCCTGCAGCAGGGAGAACAGACCGCCGTCTATCTTATCTCCTGAAAGCATACATACACTTATATATGGCTGACGTATAGTATTTATTTATTTTACAACTATTGCGAAACAAGCTCTAACAACTAATATTAATCACTTTCGTTGGCGTGGAAGAAATCGTGTATATTTCGTCATGTATGTTGGAGGAAAACCGAGTACCCGGAGAAAGCCCACATGTTTTATTCGTTGACCATCATACCATCTCACAAACTTCCCGGTCAGAGGATCGAACCCGGGTTACATTGGTGAGACGCGTGTTTGCTAATCACTGGGCTAACTTGGCCACCATATACATATACAATAAGCTACACATGGAAACAGCATAGCCATTGTGACGTCACTGTGACGTTGCAGACGAATGGCATATATGATCGAATCTTCCACTCAAATTATGAAAACAGATTTACATTACATACATACAATGTACATAATCATGACAACGCAATGAAACAAGCACAATGGGTTGATCAACAAAGTTCTAACAACATTAGTAAACTGTTCTTTCCAAGAAATATATTTGAATAGTTGACAAACATATTTTGATAAATCAATAAACTAAATGTTTTGAAGCAGAAAATAAATTTAGTTTATACAAATATATTTTAGCTCGATTGCGAAACCAGTTCTTACTTATATTAATCACTCTCGAGACCTCATTCCTGGTGGAATCCATTGCCACGAGGGAGAGAGAAGAGGCAATGTGGAATTTAAATGTCTAGCCTAAGGGCACACTCGTAACGGCTCCAGAAAGGCGCGAACTCATGGCCTTTCGCACCTGAAGCGACTACCACTGCGCTATCACTGTGCTACCACTGCGCTATCACTGCGCTACCACTGCGCTATCACGACTTCCAGGAATATAAATCATGAGAAAATCCAAGGAACTAGTAGGTTATATAGAGAAGTTAAAGAAAGAGTATTGTAAAAAGAGAAAAAAGTAGTACCAGCCAGATTCATACACGTCATCATGAAATGTAACTACTATTCATATTGACAGTATACATTATACTTTAGATGTTCTGTTCATGGTAGATTTGATTCAAGATGGAAATTGCGTTTGTTTTATTTACTGTTTGTTGGGATTTGGTAGTGTTTAACCGTAATAGTAATGTGTTATAGCAGAGTAACTTCCCTTGGAAATAGTTTGACCTTGACCGAACAAGGAACATGATGCAGACGATACTAGCATTAAACCAGTATCGAACATGTGTATGTGTGTTTTACGTTTATTTATCGGCGCTATCGGTTGCCCATATGAGCGACGCCTCCTGAAGAGATTAGTCATTTTAGATTTTGGAGGATAGGGGAATGATACAGACAGAGACCAAGTCCATGGTCTCCTCTGGTTCGTTTACGTGCACGGTGTATAGCACCGACTTCGGTTTAAAGTCCCATCTGAAAGAGTGTTAATTGCATTAGGGTCAGACTGAGGATGATTGAACCTGCGATCACTGGATTCCCAGTCCATCGTGTTGACCGCTGTTACCTGTACTACGTATCAGTCTGTGAACTCATCTTTGGGAACAGCTGTTTTAACCAATGTTCACAGATTTGACACGCGTAGTACCGCTCCCTTCTGACAGTTTCCTAGTAAAGTTTAAACTTTATTTATTTTACAACGATTGCGAAGCAAGTTTTAACAGCTTATATTAATAACTCTCGTTGGCGCGGATGAAAGCGTATATGTTGCCATTCGTGTGGGAGGAAACCGGAGTACCCGGAAAAACCCACCTGTCCGATCTGACGACCGCCGTACCATCTCACATACTTCCCGGTCCGAGGATCCAACCCGGGTTGCATTGGTGAGAAGCGAGCGCGCTAACCACTGTGCTAATCGAGCAGTTTCCTAGTAGCTCCGCAATGAACATGATAAAGATGATATTTATGTTTAACAATGGTGGTGGTGATGACCTTGGGCACTACTCATCCTATCTCCCTCGTGGCGATGGATTACGTCGTGCATTAGGTATTGAGAGCGATTAATCAAATGCTGTGTGGACGTCGTGATAGCGCAGTGGATGCGCGTTCGCTTCAGGTGCGAACGGTCCGGAGTTCGAGCCCCACTGGAGCCGTTACGATTGTGCCCTTAGGCAAGGCATTTAAATTTCACATTGCCTCTTCTCTCTCTCTCTCTCTCTCTCTCTCTCTATCTCGCTCTATATATATATATATATCTCTCTCTCTCTTCTCTCTCTCTATCTCTCTCTCTCTCTCTCTCATGGCGATGGATTACACCAGGAATGAGGTATTGGGAATGATTAATATAAATTGTAAGAACTTGTTTCGCAATCGAGCAAAGATAAATGTGTATACACAAACCGGAACTCATCACCTGCGCAACTTTATTCTTGTGAATTATTGAGCTTGTTCAATTGAATAGTTTAAATATTTGATAGGATCAGATCTGTCTGGTAAGTTAATGTGAATTGTTTAATCACCGATCGTGTTTTAATGTGCTGAAAACATGCTAACGCTGAAAACATGCTAACGCTGAAACCAAGCATTTCTCTCTCAAGATTTATTTTAATAATATCAAAAAGTTCCGCATAAAATTGTACCAAACAAAAACATATAGATATATTTCAAACACTTTCGTGACGTCATCCCTTTGTACATGCAGTCCATTATTAATAATATTGGACTGCTGTCAAAAGGCCAGAGTATTATATTAAATCCTATGCGTAAATGTACGAAATTAACAATTTTAATTAGTAGGATCGTGTTATATAAGTGTATGTTTTAAGTAAGATATAAGCCTCAAACTTAAATAAAACAGGCGGATCTGTAGTCCAGTGGTTAACACAGGTTCGATCCCCCGTCTGACCCTAATAAAAGTAACAGTCTTTCAGATGGGACGTTAAACCGAGGTGTTGTGTTGGTGCTTTACACCTTGCACGTAAAAGAACCAGAGGAGACTCTGGAATGGGTCTCTGTCTGTATTATTGCACTATCCTCCAAAAATCTAAAATGAATAATCTCTTCAGGAGGCGTCGTTCATATGGGCAACCGGTAGCGACGATAAATAAACGTAAAACACACACAGACTTAAATAAACGTAAACCACACATTTCAACGACTTTAAAAAAAAAGTAGATATTTTTCAATGCATAAAGAATCGGTTATTTATGGTAATGTTTGAATTCTACCAATAGTTCTTTCCCATATACTAGAGGACATAGAAAACGCACACATGAAAAAAAACAATAACTATATAAATACATAGTTTTAAACATTTTGGAATATTTTTAGTTGTTCAGTTTGTGTTTTGTAATAAAGATGTGATATATATTGTGATATATCATTGATGGAATACTTTGTATTTCGTTTTCATGTAATAATAATCATATAATGTAGGTGTGCGTTTTCTATGTCCTCTAGTATATATGTCATTATACTGTCATTATAATTCTTACATTCTAATATAAAATGAAAGTTCAAAATCCCTAAAGGAATTATCTAACATTTAATGTTCAAATGGACTTGTGATTAGTTCCATATTAGGCACTATCTTACAGTTCTAGGAATCTTATTTGGTTTATGCCATCTTCCTATTCGTAATCTAATATGTTCCACTATCAATAGCACGATGGACAGATAACTTGGTCTACTTTATCAAAGACTTTCCTTTATTTCGATTTCATGCCGCTGGATCTTTAAACAGGCCAAATCAAATTATGGAATGATATTGTGAGTACTGTTAGTTTAAACTTATTTTATTTCCCAATATAATACATATTGAACAATTCACACACCACACATAATCAGAATACAGAAAAGGGATTAGAATGGAAGACAGAGTCTTATATAATTCTTCTCTGACTACTGTTCATAGAACTTTTCCAATTCTTGGAAGGCCATTGTCTAATGTTCATAGAACGCTCATAATTCTTGGAAGGCCATTGTCTAATGTTCATAGAACGCTCCTAATTCGTGGGAGGACATTGTCTAATGTTCATAGAACGTTTATAATTCGTGGGAGGACATTGACTAATGTTCATAGAACGCTCCTAATTCGTGGGAGGACATTGTCTAATGTTCATAGAACGTTTATAATTCGTGGGAGGACATTGACTAATGTTCATAGAACGCTCCTAATTCGTGGGAGGACATTGTCTAATGTTCATAGAACGTTTATAATTCGTGGGAGGACATTGACTAATGTTCATAGAACGCTCCTAATTCGTGGGAGGACATTGTCTAATGTTCATAGAACGTTTATAATTCGTGGGAGGACATTGACTAATGTTCATAGAACGCTCCTAATTCGTGGGAGGACATTGTCTAATGTTCATAGAACGTTTATAATTCGTGGGAGGACATTGACTAATGTTCATAGAACGCTCCTAATTCGTGGGAGGACATTGTCTAATGTTCATAGAACGTTTATAATTCGTGGGAGGACATTGACTAATGTTCATAGAACGCTCCTAATTCGTGGGAGGACATTGACTAATGCTCATAGAACGTTTATAATTCGTGGGAGGACATTGTCTAATGTTCATAGAACGCTCCTAATTCGTGGGAGGACATTGTCTAATGTTCATAGAACGTTTATAATTCGTGGGAGGACATTGTCTAATGTTCATATAACGTTTATAATTCGTGGGAGGACATTGTCTAATGTTCATAGAACGTTTATAATTCGTGGGAGGACATTGACTAATGTTCATAGAACGCTCCTAATTCGTGGGAGGACATTGTCTAATGTTCATAGAACGTTATAATTCGTGGAGGACATTGTCTAATGTTCATAGAACGTTTAATTCGTGGGGGACATTGTCTAATGTTCATAGAACGTTTATAATTCGTGGGAGGACATGTCTATGTTCATAGAACGTTTATAATTCGTGGGAGGACATTGTCTAATGTTCATAGAACGTTTATAATTCGTGGGAGGACATTGTCTAATGTTCATAGAACGTTTATAATTCGTGGGAGGACATTGTCTAATGTTCATAGAACGTTTATAATTCGTGGGAGGACATTGACTAATGTTCATAGAACGTTTATAATTCGTGGGAGGACATTGTCTAATGTTCATAGAACGTTTATAATTCGTGGGAGGACATTGTCTAATGTTCATAGAACGTTTATAATTCGTGGGAGGACATTGACTAATGTTCATAGAACGTTTATAATTCGTGGGAGGACATTGTCTAATGTTCATAGAACGTTTATAATTCGTGGGAGGACATTGACTAATGCTCATAGAACGTTTATAATTCGTGGGAGGACATTGTCTAATGTTCATAGAACGCTCCTAATTCGTGGGAGGACATTGTCTAATGTTCATAGAACGTTTATAATTCGTGGGAGGACATTGTCTAATGTTCATAGAACGTTTATAATTCGTGGGAGGACATTGTCTAATGTTCATAGAACGTTTATAATTCGTGGGAGGACATTGACTAATGTTCATAGAACGTTTATAATTCGTGGGAGGACATTGTCTAATGTTCATAGAACGTTTATAATTCGTGGGAGGACATTGTCTAATGTTCATAGAACGTTTATAATTCGTGGGAGGACATTGACTAATGTTCATAGAACGCTCCTAATTCGTGGGAGGACATTGTCTAATGTTCATAGAACGTTTATAATTCGTGGGAGGACATTGTCTAATGTTCATAGAACGTTTATAATTCGTGGGAGGACATTGACTAATGTTCATAGAACGTTTATAATTCGTGGGAGGACATTGTCTAATGTTCATAGAACGTTTATAATTCGTGGGAGGACATTGTCTAATGTTCATAGAACGTTTATAATTCGTGGGAGGACATTGACTAATGTTCATAGAACGCTCCTAATTCGTGGCAGGACATTGACTAATGTTCATAGAACGTTTATAATTCGTGGGAGGACATTGTCTAATGTTCATATAACGTTTATAAATCGTGGGATGACATTGTCTAATGTTCATAGAACGTTTATAATTCGTGGGAGGACATTGACTAATGTTCATAGAACTTCTCCAATTCTTGGAAGGACATTGCCTAATGTTCATAGAACGCTCCTAATTCGTGGCAGGACATTGGCTAATGTTCATAGAACTTCTCCAATTCGTGGAAAGACATTGGCTAATGTTCATAGAACTTCTCCAATTCTTGGAAGAACATTGACTAATGTTCATAGAACTTCTCCAATTCTTGGAAGGACATTGCCTAATGTTCATAGAACGCTCCTAATTCGTGGCAGGACATTGGCTAATGTTCATAGAACTTCTCCAATTCTTGGAAGGACATTGCCTAATGTTCATAGAACTTCTCCAATTCTTGGAAGGACATTAACTAATGTTCATAGAACTTCTCCAATTCTTGGAAGGACATTGACTAATCTTCATAGAACTTCTCCAATTCGTGGCAGGACATTGCCTAATGTTCATAGAACTTCTCCAATTCTTGGAAGAAATATTGCCTAATGTTCATAGAACTTTTCCAATTCTTGGAAGAACATTAACTAATGTTCATAGAACGTTTCCAATTCTTGGAAGAACATTAACTAATGTTCACAGAACTTCTCCAATTCTTGGAAGAACATTAACTAATGTTCACAGAACTTCTCCAATTCAAGGAAGGACATTGACTAATGTTCATAGAACTTCTCCAATTCGTGGAAGGCGTCGCTCATATGGGCAACCGGTAGCGACGTTAAATAAACGTAAAAACACACACAATTAGTATCACCTATCATTTCCGAACAATCCCCACTTAGCACACTCACATTATCGAAGAACGGAATGTGGGTAAATCATATTTACCATGTCTTATTAACATCACAAGAATATAAAACAGGACACTCGCATATAGTGCAATGTTCTATTTGTGAACAATTTCGCATGTAACACTGACTGTTATTTCGTCATGTTCGGTCATTCTTATATAAACATGGAAACCTCGTGCGATGTCACGTCAGAAAACACAGGTGTAACAAACATAGCCAGTAAGTATCATGCAATAATCTGTTTCATGGAACTTTTACACACTTCAATGGAATATATACTATCTAATTAGGGAGAATACATGCATTCTCTAGTTATATATATGTATTGTATTTTATTACTTTTAATTGAGAAAACAAGAATTTCACATCTGCAAAAAGTGTTTCTTATTTCTCGTCAAAATACGCCTTAAAATGCCCCAGAATGTAGCTAATGCGATATAGATTTTCAAAAATCTTCTGGGAAGATATCCCCGGAGCACCTATATATCACAGCACCACATATGTGTACGTGTTACTCAGAGTTGAGGAAAGAACTCATTGATAAGTACTATTACAGGATTATTCTGGGTTCCAGTCTGTCGATGTTTCACTAATCTACTTCTGGCAAAATGGCGGCCAAATAAACAGTTTTATCAACAATGCAGTGCCTCGCTTTTGATTCACGCACGTCATTAAATAAGTCACGTGCTAATATGCATATTAATAGGATTAATGATAATCAATAATTACACGGAATACACCCCATGTTTCCCCAGGCGTTGATATTATCAGAAACTCAATACGGGCCCAATTAATGGTCTCGGTGTTAAAATATATTTATATAACTGACCAGGCAAATTATATCAACGCCTGTTCCCAGGCTACTACATGATACCAAGCATGTATAAATGTTGTATTTTAATGAACAGTGATAATATAAAGGTATCATTAAGCTTGGTTCGTTGTCTTAACCCATTCAACCCCAGGTAACTGACATGGACTGGTGCATGATATTTAACCCATTCAACCCCAGGTAACTGACATGGACTGGTGCATGATATTTAACCCATTCAACCCCAGGTAACTGACATGGACTGGTGCATGATATTTAACCCATTCAACCCCAGGTAACTGACATGGACTGGTGCATGATATTTAACCCATTCAACCCCAGGTAACTGACATGGACTGGTGCATGATATTTAACCCATTCAACCCCAGGTAACTGACATGGACTGGTGCATGATATTTAACCCATTCAACCCCAGGTAACTGACATGGACTGGTGCATGATATTTAACCCATTCAACCCCAGGTAACTGACATGGACTGGTGCATGATATTTAACCCATTCAACCCCAGGTAACTGACATGGACTGGTGCATGATATTTAACCCATTCAACCCCAGGTAACTGACATGGACTGGTGCATGATATTTAACCCATTCAACCCCAGGTAACTGACATGGACTGGTGCATGATATTTAACCCATTCAACCCCAGGTAACTGACATGGACTGGTGCATGATATTTAACCCATTCAACCCCAGGTAACTGACATGGACTGGTGCATGATATTTGTAACTGACATGGACTGGTGCATGATATTTAACCCATTCAACCCCAGGTAACTGACATGGACTGGTGCATGATATTTAACCCATTCAACCCCAGGTAACTGACATGACTGGTGCATGATATTAACCCATTCAACCCAGTAACTGACATGGACTGTCATGATATTAATGGACTGGTCATGATATTAACCCATTCAACACCAGTAACTGACATGGACTGGTGCATGATATTAACCCATTCAACCCCAATAACTGACATGGACTGGTACATGATATTAACCCATTCAACCCCAAGTAACTGACATGGACTGGTACATGATATTTAACCCATTCAACCCCAAGTAACTGACATGGACTAGTGCGTGATATTTTCAGACCAATAAATTAATAAGAAAATTACCTTTGGACCAGTTCATTTATCAAAATGGGTAATTTTATCTAAAAATAGTAATAATTATTACTGGCAAAAAAGTGCAGATCCTGATGAGACGGCTCGTCACGAGCCGGCTCATCTGGATCTACACTTTTCATAAGCCTATTTAGAGGCCTGTGGGGTTGAAAGGGTTAATATTGATTTAACCCATAGGAACTCCATACTGAATGCTTTATCTTGTTAATTACACAAACACACCAACTAAAATGTACAGCTTTATTGATCACGCGTATGTATATATTATGAGTATGTACTTATGTATACGTCATTAATAAACTTTATGTTCTGTTCTATAAGTAAGTAAGTAAGTAAATATTTTATTATAGTGACATGTGTATCCGACATTATATTCGATAAATAAACGTAAAACACACACGGTGTTCCACATCTTATATTGGTTAATGCAGGACTATTTGAGATGGATAGCTAACCCTGTAACCTTGGCGTATGTGACAGTCCCGATGTGTATTGGCGTTACAAGTAACATGTCATCAGTTTAGGCTAGCGTGATCATTGTTCTCTGTACATTAAACATTCATTATCATTTCTTCCCACGCAGCATTCTATTCTATTATAAATCATCAATTCATATGCTATTCGTTTCATAATAGGTTTTATATAGATTTATAGTTTATTTGATAAAATGTTATTTAAATATCTACCCACTTGAACTCGATTGTAGCGAATTTATAGTGACATGTCGCAATAAAACAGCCACACAGCTTATATATGTCTATTCTGCAATTATATGGTATGCTAACAAACCTAGACACGTCTTTTTAGTATAAATCTATAAAAGTAAAAACTCTAATTTCTTCTCAGACTCATTAAAATTTGATTTACAAGAACCGCATGTGTGACGTCATTTATTTAAGGAAGAGTTTTTGTTGTGTATTATTATTGGAAAGTAATTACCATCAATGGACTGTGTGTCATCTATAATTTTTAAACTATTTATTTTACAACGATTGCGAAGCAAGTTTTAACAACTTAATTAATCACTCTCGTTGGCGCGGATGAAAGCGTAAATGTGGTCATTCTTGTTGGATGAAACCGGAGTACCCGGAGAAAACCCACCTGTCCGATCTGGTGACCACCGTACCATCTCACATACTTCCGGGTCCGAGGATCGAATATGGGTTAGATTGGTGAGAAGCGAGTGCGGTAACCACTGCGCTAATCGGACAGCCTGCTATAGTTAAGGAATGAATCGATGGTTAATAGCTTCCATCGGGGTATGAACTATATTGGGCGTGCTTAAAGTGTGTGGAGGCATCCACGCTAACTTTAAGCACACCAAATGTACTTCATACCCCAATGGCTACTACTAACCCGCGATTCATTACTTATATTTACATTAATTATTCTTTTCAATTCTTTGACAATTTTACGAGATAACATCAAAGCCTATTTGAGGCTTAAGACAAGCATCTATAACATATGAGTTTCGTGTTTTGAGTGGAGGAGAAAATTTGGAATCTATGCTAGACGTAAATCCCATATATAATGGCCAGTATAAAATGTTAATTGCACTTGCCGTATATTATTATTTTCTTAAGTCGCGAAAACAACTTTCAAAAACTCTTGTTGACAGCTTTAGCTTTATCACGTGACCTTGCTGCTCAATATCTATCGCAACGGCGTCGGGTCGGCACCCGTTTATATGGGGAACTCAAGACTTCAGGGCACCTATGCACGGCGTACTTGTTATTTTTTTATTTATCCACCATAATTTGTGGAATATCTTATTTTGATATAGCATCATTGAATAAAAACTTGTATTGGTCTAGAAATGGTATAGAAACTATTTATCTGGTTAGTTGTAGACTTTTTAAATTTGGATAGTTACCTGAATTGCTCATACACCGTATCAGTTTCGGAGGAAATATTCTCCCAACGATTTGCTTGTTTATATTCGGCTGCTGATTGGCAGTTGCATCAGGCTATCGATACACGCAACGGAATGCTATTAAACCATGCTGCAGCTCTGCCAGCGAAATTAGCCTAGAACTATATAAATATTTTAAATACGGATGTAAATGGACAAATACGGCGAGCATAGGAATATGCCGAGCATAGGTTCCACCACTCTATAAGACGCTGTCTTTCATTCTAATACTGTTTCTGTATTGTGATATGTTTAATGTATTCATTGTTCAATATGTATCAGATTGGAACTACAATATGTTTAAACTAAGGTTTGAAATTCCGCTACATTGTATATCGTTTATTAAAAATATGTGTCATATATGATCGTATAAAATAGATGTGACATATATGATCGTATGAAATAGATGTGACATATATGATCGTATAAAATAGATGTGACATATATAATTATGATCGTATAAAACTATGTGTGGCATATATGATCGTATAAACTATGTGTGACATATATGATCGTATAAACTATGTGTGACATATATGATCGTATAAAACTATGTGTGACATATATGATCGTATAAAACTATGTGTGACATATATGATCGTATAAAACTATGTGTGACATATATGATCGTATAAATATATAGGTGTTACAAATGTGATTTTATGTCATCTAAGAATGCAACTCGATCACAAATTTCACAGCAGATGCTACAAATGTGTTCTGGTGGTGTCACATGGCGATTACAAAGTTCACATATGTGTGACGAATACGTGACGAATACGTGACGAATACGTGACGAATACGTGACGAATACGTGATGAATACGTGACAGACAGACAGACAGACAGACAGACAGACAGACAGACAGACAGACAGACAGACAGACAGACAGACAGACAGACAGACAGACAGACAGACAGACAGACAGACAGACAAACAAAACAAAACAACAACACAACAACAACAACAACAACAACAAAACAACAACAACAACAAAAACAGACACAGACAGACAGACAGACAGACAGACAGACAGACAGACAGACAGACAGACAGACAGACAGACAGACAGACAGACAGACAGACAGACAGACAGACAGACAGACAGACAGACAGACAGACAGACAGACAGACAGACAGACAGACAGACAGACAGACAGACAGGCAGGCAGGCAGACAGACAGACAGACAGACAGACAGAAAAAGATAATATCATGACGGAGGTAAATTACAACTTACATCTTACACCGCTTTGAAACAGTGAAAGATGGCATTTTCTCTGCCACTTGTTGCGTTTCGTATTCCTGCGCTGTTAGATGTACTTTTGTATTTTAGCTATGTTTTGACTATCATGAACAGTTAATTATAAAGTATTATTATTCTAATGAATTTTTTTTTCTCTCATTATAGTTTTAATTTTGACCAGCCTGACATTAATACATGTCAAGCCGCAGTTCCAAATCTACTGTTTGCGATATTACATGTTGCTCCGTGTGATATATCCACTAGTCGTAACCATTTGATGATGATGTACGTTTATTTACCCTCGCCACCGGTAAACCATATGGGCGAGCGTTCTAAGATGATTATTCTCTGTGATGCTTATGATGACATCCTCAGATGGCTCCTTCCTTCTTTCTGTGCCAGGGTGACAAGTCCTGGTCTATAAGCGATCCTTTTCAGGGCCACATCCTCCAAGATTAGTCGGCTCACAGCAGCAAAATGGTTCGGTTGTTCCGTCGTTGTCCACCCCGTTGACGCATTCGGGGTCGAGGTCGCATCCCTCCGTCTCCAACCGCTCGCCCGTAGTTGGAGACAGATAAAAGAGTTCGAGGCGACGAGTGCGCCATCCACGCGAAACGACTGCCGTCTTCTCCTGCCCAGTCACTCGTCGCCTCTTCAACGCCCCAGTGTTAACTGTCGTTGATCCAGGTAAGTGTAATACACTCAAAAAGAGTCGATGCGGGTCCTCGTCTGTATGCGTCAGCGGCGTGGATTGGTCACTTCGGAACAGGTGATCCAATTTCCTGCTGTGAGCTGTGCCTTGTTCCCGACGTGCACGTAACCATTTCAACACTACAGGCCTCTAAATAGACTTACAAAAAGTGTAGATCCAGATGAGCCGGCTCGTGACGAGCCGTCTCATCAGGATCTACACTTTTTGTCAGTAATAATTATTACTATTTTTAGATACAATTACCCATTTTGATAAATGAACTGGTCCAAAGGTAATTTTATTATTAATTTATTGATCTAAAAATATCATGCACCAGTCCATATCAGTTACTTGGGGTTGAATGGGTTAAATATCATGCACCAGTCCATGTCAGTTACTTGGGGTTGAATGGGTTAAATATCATGCACCAGTCCATATCAGTTACTTGGGTTGAATGGGTTAAATATCATGCACCAGTCCATATCAGTTACTCGGGGTTGAATGGGTTAAATATCATGCACCAGTCCATGTCAGTTACTTGGGGTTGAATGTGTTAATTAGGGCAGAATAATTAGTATTAGCCAGATACAATAGCGAATGTATTAATACGTATGTATGTGGGGCACGTCTTTGATCATAGGTACTGTAAACATTAAATAGTTATGTTATTGGCATTGGCCGGAGGCCTGAATCACGTCTCACGCGAATCACACTCTAGCCATGTCAGTGTTATATTAATACGTGCGTACGTTTTTGGATTACGTTTAAGATATAAGCCAAAAACGATCCAATATGCAAATTATATGACTGTGTGAGGCACTTAGCTTATACGACAGTACCACTATTTTACATATTGGATCCGTTTGAGGCTTATATCTTACTTAAAACACTCACTTATATAACACGATCCTACTAAATAAAATTGTTAATGTCGTACATTTACGCGTAGGATTTAACATAATACTCTGATAGTAGTATAATAATAATAATAATAATAATGATAATAATAATAATGGACTGCAAGTACAACGGTATGACGTCACGACAGTGTTTTAAATAGAACTATGCATGTGTGTGCACATAATGTTATGTTCTCCTGGAAGAAATACAAGTATCTATCACTCTACGTGCAATAACTTAGTTATACTTGAAGAGATGTTGAAATCTGGTTTCCGTGCAATAACTTAGTTATACTTGAAGAGATGTTGAAATATTGTTTCCGTGCAATAACTTAGTTATACTTGAAGAGATGTTGAAATATTGTTTCCGTGCAATAACTTAGTTATACTTGAAGAGATGTTGAAATCTGGTTTCCGTGCAATAACTTAGTTATACTTGAAGAGATGTTGAAATATTGTTTCCGTGCAATAACTTAGTTATACTTGAAGAGATGTTGAAATATTGTTTCCGTGCAATAACTTAGTTATACTTGAAGAGATGTTGAAATCTGGTTTCCGTGCAATAACTTAGTTATACTTGAAGAGATGTTGAAATATTGTTTCCGTGCAATAACTTAGTTATACTTGAAGAGATGTTGAAATATTGTTTCCGTGCAATAACTTAGTTATACTTGAAGAGATGTTGAAATCTGGTTTCCGTGCAATAACTTAGTTATACTTGAAGAGATGTTGAAATATTGTTTCCGTGCAATAACTTAGTTATACTTGAAGAGATGTTGAAATCTGGTTTCCGTGCAATAACGTAGTTATACTTGAAGAGATGTTGAAATCTGGTTTCCGTGCAATAACTTAGTTATACTTGAAGAGATGTTGAAATCTGGTTTCCGTGCAATAACTTAGTTATACTTGAATAGATGTTGAAATATGGTTTCCGTGCAATAACGTAGTTATACTTGAAGAGATGTTGAAATCTGGTTTCCGTGCAATAACGTAGTTATACTTGAAGAGATGTTGAAATCTGGTTTCCGTGCAATAACTTAGTTATACTTGAATAGATGTTGAAATATGGTTTCCGTGCAATAACTTAGTTATACTTGAAGAGATGTTGAAATCTGGTTTCTGTGCAATAACGTAGTTATACTTGAAGAGATGTTGAAATCTGGTTTCCGTGCAATAACTTAGTTATACTTGAAGAGATGTTGAAATCTGGTTTCTGTGCAATAACGTAGTTATACTTGAAGAGATGTTGAAATCTGGTTTCCGTGCAATAACGTAGTTATACTTGAAGAGATGTTGAAATCTGGTTTCCGTGCAATAACGTAGTTATACTTGAAGAGATGTTGAAATCTGGTTTCCGTGCAATAACGTAGTTATACTTGAAGAGATGTTGAAATCTGGTTTCCGTGCAATAACGTAGTTATACTTGAAGAGATGTTGAAATCTGGTTTCCGTGCAATAACGTAGTTATACTTGAAGAGATGTTGAAATCTGGTTTCCGTGCAATAACGTAGTTATACTTGAAGAGATGTTGAAATCTGGTTTCCGTGCAATAACGTAGTTATACTTGAAGAGATGTTGAAATATGGTTTCCGTGCAATAACTTAGTTATACTTGAAGAGATGTTGAAATCTGGTTTCCGTGCAATAACTTAGTTATACTTGAAGAGATGTTGAAATCTGGTTTCCGTGCAATAACTTAGTTATACTTGAAGAGATGTTGAAATCTGGTTTCCGTGCAATAACTTAGTTATACTTGAAGAGATGTTGAAATCTGGTTTCCGTGCAATAACGTAGTTATACTTGAAGAGATGTTGAAATCTGGTTTTCGTGCAATGACTTAGTTATACTTGAAGAGATGTTGAAATCTGGTTTCCGTGCAATGACTTAGTTATACTTGAATATATGTTGAAATATGGTTTCCGTGCAATAACGTAGTTATACTTGAAGAGATGTTGAAATCTGGTTTCCGTGCAATAACTTAGTTATACTTGAAGAGATGTTGAAATCTGGTTTCCGTGCAATAACTTAGTTATACTTGAAGAGATGTTGAAATCTGGTTTCCGTGCAATAACTTAGTTATACTTGAAGAGATGTTGAAATCTGGTTTCCGTGCAATAACTTAGTTATACTTGAAGAGATGTTGAAATATGGTTTCTGTGCAATAACTTAGTTATACTTGAATAGATGTTGAAATATTGTTTCCGTGCAATAACTTAGTTATACTTGAAGAGATGTTGAAATCTGGTTTCCGTGCAATAACTTAGTTATACTTGAAGAGATGTTGAAATCTGGTTTCCGTGCAATAACTTAGTTATACTTGAAGAGATGTTGAAATCTGGTTTCCGTGCAATAACTTAGTTATACTTGAAGAGATGTTGAAATCTGGTTTCCGTGCAATAACTTAGTTATACTTGAATATATGTTGAAATATTGTTTCCGTGCAATAACTTAGTTATACTTGAATATATGTTGAAATATGGTTTCCGTGCAATAACTTAGTTATACTTGAAGAGATGTTGAAATATTGTTTTCGTGCAATAACTTAGTTATACTTGAAGAGATGTTGAAATATTGTTTTCGTGCAATGACTTAGTTATACTTGAAGAGATGTTGAAATATGGTTTCCGTGCAATAACTTAGTTATACTTGAATAGATGTTGAAATATGGTTTCCGTTCAATAACTTAGTTATACTTGAATAGATGTTGAAATCTTGTTTCCGTGCAATAACTTAGTTATACTTGAATAGATGTTGAAATATTGTTTCCGTGCAATAACTTAGTTATACTTGAATATATGTTGAAATATGGTGTCCGTTCAATAACTTAGTTATACTTGAATAGATGTTGAAATATGGTTTCCGTTCAATAACTTAGTTATACTTGAATAGATGTTGAAATATTGTTTCCGTGCAATAACTTAGTTATACTTGAATAGATGTTGAAATATGGTTTCCGTTCAATAACTTAGTTATACTTGAAGATATGTTGAAATATGGTGTCCGTTCAATAACTTAGTTATGCTTGAAGAGATGTTGAAATATTGTTTCCGTGCAATAACTTAGTTATACTTGAATATATGTTGAAATATGGTGTCCGTTCAATAACTTAGTTATACTTGAATAGATGTTGAAATATGGTTTTCGTGCAATAACTTAGTCCTACTTGAAGAGATGTTGAAATATTGTTTCCGTGCAATAACTTAGTTATACTTGAAGAGATGTTGAAATATGGTTTCCGTGCAATAACTTAGTTATACTTGAATATATGTTGAAATATGGTTTCCGTGCAATAACTTAGTCATACTTGAAGAGATGTTGAAATATGGTTTTCGTGCAATAACTTAGTTATACTTGAATATATGTTGAAATATTGTTTCCGTGCAATAACTTAGTTATACTTGAAGAGATGTTGAAATATGGTTTCCGTGCAATAACTTAGTTATACTTGAAGAGATGTTGAAATATGGTTTTCGTGCAATAACTTAGTTATACTTGAATAGATGTTGAAATATGGTTTCCGTGCAATAAATTAGTTATACTTGAAGAGATGTTGAAATATGGTTTCCGTTCAATAACTTAGTTATACTTGAAGAGATGTTGAAATATGGTTACTATGGTAATGCAAGAGATGTTGGAATATCGTAAGAGCATGGGCTAGTATATAAAAGTATGCTTTACCGGAAATCGCTACCATCAGTGACATGGTGATACCGGCTGAGCGTTCTATGACCTAGATTAAATAAATCTACGTCATTTAGAATCAAATGAATCAAACGTGTTTCCCAAATATACACCAAACGTACATATCCTTTTGAGTTACCAATCTTACAGGAAATAGACTAGGATGAAAGCAAGAAACAACAAAGCCGCTGGGGCTAGATAATCAAACCCGTATCTCTAGCATAGGTTACAGATACGGGCATATAATTTCCTTATATATAGTTGTTATTGTCTAGTCATGTTCTCTAGCTAATGATATAGATATATGATAAAGATATTGGTCTGTATCTCTAACCGCTAGGGTCCGTATCTCTAACCGCTAGGTAGGGTCCGTATCTCTAACCGCTAGGGTACGTATCTCTAACCGCTAGGGTACGTATCTCTAACCGCTAGGGTCCGTATCTCTAACCGCTAGGGTACGTATCTCTAACAGCTATGGTCCGTATCTCTAACCGCTAGGGTCCGTATCTCTAACCGCTAGGGTCCGTATCTCTAACCGCTAGGGTCCGTATCTCTAACCGCTAGGGTACGTATCCCTAACCGCTATGGTCCGTATCTCTAACTGCTGGGGTCCGTATCTCTAGCCCTGAAAGATGATAGTTTCTCTGAAACTGCTTGAGTTTCGTATTCCTCCGCGGTTGGGTGTACTTTTGTATTTTAGTTATTTTCTGACTATCATGAACAGTTAATTATAAAGTAATATATACCAATGAATTTGTTTAATCTGTAGTTTTTAATTTTGACAGCAAACAAACTAATTTGTGTAAGCTTCATTTGGTGTAGAATTATACACGAACTATTTCTTATTACGGAAGTTCACACTAGCACAAGTGCTCGTGCAGTTGTGTATTGTAGTGAAATGAGGCTCCTAGTAGAGGCAGGTAAAATGAATTATTACGTTTGATAACAACTATTATATTAGCCAAAATCATTGGTAATCATAAAAGAAAAAGAAGATTCGTGATCACCGAACTCGGTATTTCCACGAGTGGCGTTACCTAGATGAAATAAAATCTTATCTTACATTAAAGCGACATTATATCGCAAAAAGCCCAAACTATTATTCACATATAAATGCATTGCTACTATATACAAATTCTTCCGAATACATTCGAACACACATATTGAATCAATAAACAGTGTGTTTGTGGTCTACAAACTTTCAAAAGTGAATGTAGGATTTCATATACACGACATATATCCACGCTCTTGAATTGACATTTCTTTGTCATTGTAGTCAATACTAAATGCATGATACTGTCGCTTAGAGATACTAAATTTAACTAAGAATAGTCTACAAATAAATATGCATAGGCACACATGTGTGCTATACCGGTAAATATGTACCATAATGCTCGTTATTCGGGATACACAGGCTGTATTACGTATGAATGTCGACCATGTTTACATTATTTTGTTAGGTCAACAAACCGTGTATACGACGCTTGTTTATTATTTGAAATACTCAGTTTTTGAGAGAAATATTTGGAAATAAATTATACCATAAAAAAGGAAATTACATTCTGTATAAATTTGCGTTTTCACTGATGTAGTTCGGCTTTAATAAACACAACTAGCCTCTATATTTTTCCACAGTTAAAAGGTGTACTGTAATTATTTCTATGTAGTTATTTATTAAGCTCAGTATTGAATAGTGTATTAGTATTACTTTCAAATTAAATAATTAAAATTTAATTTAGTTTCCATTATTTTATACAAATTTATTTTAGCTCGATTGCGAAACAAGTTCTTTCAACTTATATAAATCACTCTCGAGACCTCATTCCTGATGGAATCCATCGTCACGAGGGAGAGAAGAGGCAACGTGGAATTTAAATGCCTTGCCTAAGGACACAATCGTAACGGCTCCAGCGGGGCTCGAACTCCAGACCTTTCGCATCTGAGGCGAACGCGCATCCACTGCACCATCACGACTTCCTTTTAGTTTCCATTAATATACAACTGATATATATGATAGCGCAGTAGTAGCGCGTTCGCTTCAGGCGCGAACGATCCGGAGTTCGAGCACCGCTTACGAGTTGTGTCCTTATGCAAGGCATTTAAATTCCATATTGCCTCTTCGCTCTCCCTCGTGGCGATGGATTCCATCAGGAATGAGGTCTCGAGAGTGATTAATATAAGTTATAAGAACTCGTTTCACAATCTAGCTAAAATAAATTAGTATAGACTCATATATAAGTAATAAAGTATTGTTGCACGTGTATAATACATCATGCTTTTCTGATTGTTTGTAAATAGCAACCAATCGTGTTACTTGGCGATGAACATAACTTGTTGTTGCTAATAAAATTCTTTGACTTGACTTGACTATGATAGTCAACGATGCAGCCTTACGCTATATGTCGCTAGAACATCATTGCCTTGACTTGACTATGATAGGCAACGATGCAGCCTTACGCTATATGTCGCTAGAACATCATTGACTTGACTTGACTATGATAGTCAACGATGCAGCCTTACGCTATATGTCGCTAGAACATCATTGACTTGACTTGACTATGATAGGCAACGATGCAGCCTTACGCTATATGTCGCTAGAACATCATTGACTTGACTTGACTATGATAGGCAACGATGCAGCCTTACGCTATATGTCGCTAGAACGTCAATTCGGTTAATAACGTCATTACATATGTTTCGTATTTCACTAGTGTAATAACTACGCAAATGAACACAGTATGTATTCATTCACCAACAAAATAAACAAATAACATTGCATCGAAAATCCAGTGCCCCCTGAAAATCATCATTCAGCAAGTAACGCTACTAATCCTGCCCAATCCTGCCCAATCGCAGAATTCATGAACAGCCCTGTCCAAATTCCACGTTGCCTCTTCTCTCTCACTCACGCCGATGTATTCCATCAGGAATGAGGTATCGAGAGTGATTAATATAAGTTGTAAGAACTTGTTTCGCAATCGAGCTAAAATAAATTTGTATAGACTAACCAATGGAATAACACATTTAATTTCACTGATAATTTTCTGGCTTTCATTAGAAAGCATGCAATAAAATGAGTTGCACCGTTAGTGAAATACTGTCTGAAACATAAAGTAACGACATCAACAAAACAACAATACGAAAGCTAATAGCAAATAGTTACCTCTTTTTCCGTACCAATTTGCTTTTGTTGGCGTGAAATATGTTAATAAAATTAATGTCACCAAAGTTACAAAAAGTCCTCTAGCAAACATCTTGTGCGCCATAACGCTGCCGATAACCTCTATAGAATATAGTATAGCTGTCAGCGAATGTTTACCTATTGGAGGCAGCGAACAGTGAGTCTGTAATAAGGACAGAAGACATTGGCTGATTGTTTTATATAGGTAGGGAACCACTGACGTAGTAGAATTGCGTGGCGTAGTGAGGGATGGACCATTCTGAGAATGCAGACACGTTAGGCAACCACTACTAAATATACTCCATGATCATTATTGGCACGTCAGGCATAGCGATATATAACTCAAAATTAGTTTCTATCAAAGGTTTTTGAAATTAATGCCAGTCGTAGATTAGTTTTCATTCTAGGTGAACTAGATTTTTTGCTTACTTTTCATTCTATGTGAAATATGATATTTGTTTGCTTTTTATTCAATGCAAACTCGATGTTTTGTTTACTTTTTATTCCAGGTGAATTTAATTAATATATGTTTGATACTCAATTGATTTTCATTCAAGGTGCAATTTGATTTCTGTGTGCTGTCTAAAATCCTGAAACAAAAACTATGACTGAAAACATTGTTTTGAAAATGAAATCCATGTTTTCATCTTCAAAACAATGTTTCCAATCACTTCTTGGAGATTTTCATCGATTTTATTCCGTCGACAGCCTCAATTGAGTAATTTCACGTTGGGTGATTTTTTACTTTAACACCGGTACGTCCAGATTTCAAATCCCACAAATGTTCAATAGATTTTCATATAGTATTTCGCTTTTAAGAAATTCAATATACATGTAGTTTAATGGTGTAAATGTTCTAAACATTACCATTAACGCACATCTGTCGGTTTTATGAGTGTATTTTACTTTTATTTATCGTCGCTACCGGTTGCCCATATGAGCGACGCCTCCTGAAGAGATTAGTCATTTTATATTTTGGAAGATAGTGCATGCTACAGACAGAGACCCATTCCAGAGTCTCCTCTTGCACGTTGCCTCTTGAATGAGGTCTCGAGAGTGATCACTATAACTAGTTTCGCAATCGAGCTAAAATAAATGTGTATACATTAAATGGCATAATAACGGTGGAGTAATTCGGCACTGATATGATGTCATAGCAACCCAGAGTTACTCTTCCTTTTATCTGCTAGTTGATTCTTCATGTTCGTTCTCGATATAGTTGTTTCACTGTAAAATGATATGGTTTCCATTCTCTGCTAGCAATCGCGTTTAAATTTAGTCATTTCATATACTAATATTTGTGTAAATAGTTTGTGGAAGTCGTGATAGCGCAATGGTAGCGCGTTCGCTTCAGGTGCGAAAGGCCTGGCGGTCGAGCCCCACTAGAGCCGTTACGATTGTGCCCTTAGGCAAGGCATTTAAATTCTATGTTGCCTCTTCTCTCTCCGTCGTGGCGATGGATTCCATCAGAAATGAGGTCTCGATAGTGATTAATATAAGTTATAGGAACTTGTTTCGCAATCGAGCTAAAATTGTATAAACTAAATACTAGTAGTATATGTCCCTTTAAAAAGGGCCACAGCGAAGAATGGTACTACAACAAACTGGGTTACCTTTTATAAATAACGAATTTACTTACTTACTTATATGACTAAATGCATGTCCTACACGAGCGTGCTGCGGTTTCCAATGTATTGTACGGATTTGTGTTTTATGTTTATTTATCGTCGCTACCGGTTGTCGCCTCCTTGAGCGACGCCTCCTGAAGAGATTAGTCATTTTAGATTATTGGAGGATAGTGCAATGATACAGACTCTGGTTCTTTTACGGGCACGGTGTACAGCACCGAAACGAGACCTCGGTTTAATGTCCCATCTGAACGACTGTTAATTTTATTAGGGTCAGACGGGGGATCGAACCTGTTGTACTGATTATAGCATTTATACATATATAAATGTATGATAACCCATAATTACCGCCCTCGTGGTCGAGTGGTTATGGTCGCTGACTTGTATACCACTGTAACCTATCATCACCTATGGTCACTGGTTCGAGCCCCGCTCAGACCGTTTCTCTTTATATGAAAATGTTGGCAGTCTCTTACGGAGATCGGTGACCAAGTATTGGTTAACCGCTGGAGCCTGTCCAGGAAAGATGTTAGTTAAATTGCCCGTCGCCCAAATGGGCAATCGGTAGCGAAAATAAATAACTTAAATTTAAAACACACATCGCCACAGAAGTTTAAACTGAAAGTACCGCACGTGATATTACAGTGATACACAGTTATTGCCTGCTACACTACCAGTCTATTGACTGTGTGTTTTACGTTTATTTATCGACGCTACCGGTTGCCCATATGGGCGACGCTTCCTGAAGATAATAGTCGTTTTAGATGTTGGAGGATAATGCAGAGATACAGACAGAGACCCATTCCAGAGTCTTCTCTGGTTCTTTTACGTGCACGGTGTAAAGTACCGACACGAGACCTCGGTTTAACGTCCCATCTGAAAGACTGTTAATTTTATTAGGGTCAGACGGGGGATCGAACCTGCGATCCCTGGATTACCAGTCTAGCGTGTTACCACTGGACTACAGATCCGTCTGTGGCATGTCAACTAGAATGCATGTACTATTATTTCATGCAACTATTCAGAGTAAATGCTGTGGGACTAGATGTGTAAATACAGATCGAAAATTAAGAATTTAAAATTGAATTAATTGGATAATTCCACAGGATCTCGGCCAGGAACAGAGTTGATTTATTTCTAAAGCGATTGCAAGTCAATACCAGCTTCGAATCAATTATGTATGGTGAGAAAATTTAACACATATGTGTTATATATATATATATTCTATATATATGGCGGATAGTTGCAGATAAAATCCGCAGTGCCTATTCTCTTGATGAATTTACGGGATGCAGTTACCTATATATGCGGATAGATACGGATGGTTGTGGATACATGCTGATGTCAGCGGTTAGATACGTTCCCTTTGAACTGACAAGATGCGGATAAGATACGGGTGGTTGTGGATACATGCTGATGTCAGCGGTTAGATACGTTCCCTTTGAACTGACAAGATGCGGATAAGATACGGGTGGTTGTGGATAAATGCTGATGTCAGCGGTTAGATACGTTCCCTTTGAACTGACAAGATGCGGATAAGATACGGATGGTTGTGGATACATGCTGATGTCAGCTGTTAGATACGTTCCCTTTGAACTGACAAGATGCGGATAAGATACGGGTGGTTGTGGATACATGCTGATGTCAGCGGTTAGATACGTTCCCTTTGAACTGACATGATGCGGATGAGATACGGATGGTTGTGGATACATACTGATGTCAGCGGTTAGATACGTTCCCTTTGAACTGACAAGATGCGGATAAGATACGGGTGGTTGTGGATACATGCTGATGTCAGCGGTTAGATACGTTCCCTTTGAACTGACAAGATGCGGATAAGATACGGGTGGTTGTGGATACATGCTGATGTCAGCGGTTAGATACGTTCCCTTTGAACTGACAAGATGCGGATAAGATACGGGAAACACACAAACCCAACACAAACAAAAACTGGTTGTGGATACATGCTGATGTCAGCGGTTAGATACGTTCCCTTTGAACTGACAAGATGCGGATAAGATACGGGTGGTTGTGGATAAATGCTGATGTCAGCGGTTAGATACGTTCCCTTTGAACTGACAAGATGCGGATAAGATACGGGTGGTTGTGGATAAATGCTGATGTCAGCGGTTAGATACGTTCCGTTTGAACTGACAAGATGCGGATAAGATACGGATGGTTGTGGATAAATGCTGATGTCAGCGGTTAGATACGTTCCCTTTGAACTGACAAGATGCGGATAAGATACGGATGGTTGTGGATAAATGCTGATGTCAGCTGTTAGATACGTTTCCTTTGAACTAACATGATGCGGATAAGATACGGATGGTTGTGGATAAATGTTGATGTCAGCGGTTAGATACGTTCCCTTTGAACTGACATGATGCGGATAAGATACGGATGGTTGTGGATAAATGCTGATGTCAGCTGTTAGATACGTTCCCTTTGAACTAACATGATGCGGATAAGATACGGGTGGTTGTGGATAAATGCTGATGTCAGCTGTTAGATACGTTCCCTTTGAACTAACATGATGCGGATAAGATACGGGTGGTTGTGGATAAATACTGATGTCAGCTGTTAGATAAGTTCCCTTTGAACTGACATGATGCGGATAAGATACGGGTGGTTAAGGATAAATGCTGATGTCAGCGGCTAGATACGTTCCCCTTTGAACTGACACGATGCGGATAAGATACGGGTGGTTAAGGATAAATGCTGATGTCAGCGGCTAGATACGTTCCCCTTTGAACTGACATGATGCGGATAGGATACGGACTATATTTACCGTCCACTACCTTCTGTTGTCTTTAGTTGCGGAAAGATACCTTCAGATACTAGCTGTTGCGCATGCCTTGCGGACAGACGGATACTGTTCTACAACATCCGGATATGCGCAATAGCGCCAAGTCGCCATTTGCAGTTTAAACAACATGCCTGCAAAGAAAAAGCAGCAGAAAAGGAGACAGCCTCCCCAGTAGGCACCCTCTCCACCCCCCCCCCCAACATCTCACCAGGATGATACTGACGGAGACACCCTGGATGAGCGGGTTGTGCCCTGTCCACCACCTCAGGCATCGCCGCCCTGCTGCTGGTGTTGTCGTACAACTGCTTCTTC
Organism: Archivesica marissinica; assembly: GCA_014843695.1. NCBI lineage: Eukaryota > Metazoa > Mollusca > Bivalvia > Venerida > Vesicomyidae > Archivesica > Archivesica marissinica. The sequence goes on along the minus strand of CM026401.1, from coordinate 5,038,102 downwards.
ATATCATCCAGAACAGCACCATCTCTCCACGAGCCGGCAATGAGACTGTGCTGCTCGTCCTCACTGTCGCCAAGTGCGGCTTCATCTGCGCAGGCCGTCCTCAGCATATTGTGGAGTGCCACACACGCCAGCACCATGACCTCCACTTTATGCGGCTCCTGTCGGATGTCTCTGAGCAGGCAACCCTTACGATTGGCCAGTATGCCAAAAGTATTCTCCACACATCGTCTGGCACGAGAAAGGCGATAGTTGAAGACTCGTTCTAGTCCAGAGTCGTAGCAGCAAAGGGGTTCACCATCTACTCGTTGAGGGCAAATGCGTTGTCCCCTATGATGGTATACGGCATCGGACGGTCGTCCGCAGGCAGAGGTTCAGGTTCGGGGATGCCGATGGTGTTGGAGATGACCGCGTCTTACAAAGCCGACTTGTTCCACAGCTGGGCATCAGATGCTGCCCCTGGAGCACCGACTTGAACCTACATGAACATGTAGTTCGCGTCAACGAGGGCTAGGAGCACAATGGAGTGGTGCCCTTGTAGTTGTAGAACTGGGACCCTCCGTGGGCAGGACACTGGATGCGTATGTGCTTGCCATCACAGGCACCTAGCGCATGGTGATAGTTCCATCGGCTGGAGTAGTCTGCAGCGAACATCCTCGTTCCTCAAGCGCATTATGAGATTACCATACACTCCCTGTTCCGGTCTGAGTGTGATCCAACGGCGGACCCACCACCTCCTCTCCCGATGGCGGGGCATCAAGAGGCGCAAAAGCTGTGCATAGATGAGTGCGAGGTTCATGTTTGACTGGCGGCTGAGTCTCAGCAAGAGCGTGTCTATGTTCGTTACCCATGGTTGTGAAGCTAGGAAGACACCACTGGTTATGTCAGAAGACCATCCACTATAAATAGTCGAGAAAAACCTTCCCAGAATTCAGACGGATCTGTAGTCCAGTGGTAACACACTGGACTGGTAATCCAGGGATCGCAGATTCGACCCCCCGTCTGACCCTAATAAAATTAACAGTCTTTCAGATGGGACGTTAAACCGAGGTCTCGTGTCGGTGTTTTACACCGTGCACGTAAAAGAACCAGAGGAGATTCTGGAATGACTCTCTCTCTCTCTGTGTATGATTGCACTATCCTCTAACAATCTAAAAAATGACTAATCTCTTCAGGAGGCGTCGCTCATATGGGCAACCGGTAGCAACGATAAATAAACGTAACACACACACACCCAGAATTCTGGATGCATCATTATTTGCCACGCACAAGAAGTTAATGTGACGCATGAGTCAGTAACTATCCAGATTTATGCTTATCTGAAATTAGCTATTCACAAGTATCGGCATTGATCGTACAAATAGGTATAGAACTGTCAGTATTGGAACGCAACCTATCCGTATTGAAATGTTTCTGAAGGTAAACAGTCCGTAACAATACGCCGAACGAGATCCGTAGCTAACGGTAACTAATGGCAACGATCCACATGAAGCCGTGCCAGCGGAATGATATGTTGAGATACGGATTAGGTACGGATAAATGCGGATGAATGCCTTCAGTTAAAGACGGATCTGTAGTCCAGTAGTAACACGCTGGACTGGTAATCCAGGGATCGCAGGTTCGATCCCCGTCTGATCCTAATACAAGTAATAGCTTCAGATGGGACGTTAAACCGAGGTCTCATGTCGGTGCTGTACATCGTGCACGTAAAAAGAACCAGAGGAGATTCTGGAATGGGTCTCTGTCTGTATCATTGCACTATCCTCAACACATCTAAAATGACTAATCTCTTCAGGAGGCGTCGCTCATATGGGCAACCGGTAGAGACGATAAATAAACGCAAAACACAAAACAGTTACAGATCATTGCGGTTTACTCGTCCGTGCCTGAATTTTGAAACTTTGAAATAATTCATTCAATACAAATTTGGGCGCGGATCAAGCGGACCTTGTGGATACGATACGGACAATTATGGATAGAACGGATAGATACGGAATGGGTGGGACGGATTTTGTTTGATGGGTGGTTGGTTGGGGTGGTTGGGTGTGTGGGTACGTGGGTGCATGCGTGCCTGCGTGCGTGCGTAGGTTGGTGGGTGGGTGTGTTTTGGGTGGGGGTGGGTGGGTTTTGGGACTTGCTTTTAGCCACAAGTGATTTCCACAATTGTGGGTGGGTGGGTGGGTGTGTGTGTTTTGCGTGCTTGCGTGCGTGCGTGCGTGTGTGCTTGCGTGCGTGCGTGCGTGCGTGCGCGTATGAATTATGTATTACTGCCCCTGAGTATTAGTGCCCCTGAATACTCCCTACACTAATGTAGATCCTCTAAAGTGTGCCTCTGTTTTTATCGTTGTTTCCTTTGCACACCATGCTATCAATTTTCTTTTCCACTTTCTCATATTATAATTATGATGCTATTATATCTCGACATATCTCTTAAAGTATATACAATGTGTAAGAATTATGTACCTTTTTTATCGATTAACGAACATGATTTGGATAAAGTCACATTTATCATAATGCAACATCCGGTTGTGGAACATCTGTAATATCAGAGGATTCCAACTGAAAGGACCGCTATACATTTAGGGATAAATCTGACTTTACCTGCCAAGGGAGGTAATAGAACAGCCAGCGAGGATCCTCATTACTACAGCTGAGCGCATGAGGATGCCTCATTGTTAGCACTAATCTGAAGGATACATCGAATAGATGAAAATACACTGACACAATATACAACAGAGCTCGCGTATAAATATAACCAAAAATTACTACACCAAAAAAGTGGAATAAAATAACACCCAACTGACAATTAAAAAAGCTCGCGTCAATCGAACTGGCAAAATTACTACACCAAAAAAGTGGCATAAAATAACACCCAACTGACAAATAATATCACAGAGTTGACGTAAAAATACCACCCAACTGGCAACATATGTCACATAGCTTACATAGCGTTCGCTTCAGGTGCAAAAGTTCCGGAGTTCGAACACCGCTGGAGCCGTTACGATTGTGCACTTAGGCAAAGTATTTAATTTCCACGTTGCCTCTTCTTTCTCCCTCGTGGCGATGGATTCCATCAGGAATGAGGTCTCGAGAGTGATTAATATAAGTTATCAGAACTTGTTTCGCAATCGAGCTAAATTAATTTGTATAAACTATAGCTTACATAACAACTACCATCTAACTGGCAACATATACCACATAGCTTGCATAACAACTACCATCTAACTGGCAACATATACCACATAGCTTGCATAACAACTACCACCCAACTGGCAACATATACCACATAGCTTGCATAACAACTACCATCTAACTGGCAACATATACCACATAGCTTGCATAACAACTACCATCTAACTGGCGCCATATACCACATAGCTTACATAACAACTACCATCTAACTGGCAACACATAGCTTGCATAACAACTACCATCTAACTGGCAACATATACCACATAGCTTGCATAACAACTACCATCTAACTGGCGCCATATACCACATAGCTTATATAACAACTACCATCTAACTGGCAACACATAGCTTGCATAACAACTACCATCTAACTGGCGCCATATACCACATAGCTTACATAACAACTACCATCTAACTGGCAACACATAGCTTGCATAACAACTACCATCTAACTGGCGCCATATACCACATAGCTTACATAACAACTACCATCTAACTGGCGCCATATACCACATAGCTTACATAACAACTACCATCTAACTGGCAACACATAGCTTGCATAACAACTACCATCTAACTGGCAACATATACCACATAGCTTGCATAACAACTACCATCTAACTGGCGCCATATACCACATAGCTTACATAACAACTACCATCTAACTGGCAACACATAGCTTGCATAACAACTACCATCTAACTGGCAACATATACCACATAGCTTGCATAACAACTACCATCTAACTGGCGCCATATACCACATAGCTTACATAACAACTACCATCTAACTGGCAACACATAGCTTGCATAACAACTACCATCTAACTGGCGCCATATACCACATAGCTTACATAACAACTACCATCTAACTGGCAACACATAGCTTGCATAACAACTACCATCTAACTGGCAACATATACCACATAGCTTGCATAACAACTACCATCTAACTGGCGCCATATACCACATAGCTTACATAACAACTACCATCTAACTGGCAACACATAGCTTGTATAACAACTACCATCTAACTGGCAACATATACCACATAGCTTGCATAACGACTACCATCTAACTGGCAACATATACCACATAGCTTGCATAACAACTACCATCTAACTGGCAACATATACCACATAGCTTGCATAACAACTACCATCTAACTGGCGCCATATACCACATAGCTTACATAACAACTACCATCTAACTGGCAACATATACCACATAGCTTGCATAACAACTACCACCCAACTGGCAACATATATCACATAGCTTGCATAACAACTACCACCCTACTGGTTTAAACATATTTATTCCACTATATACATTCACAAAACAATACCTGCACACACAATCAAAGAATAGGAAAGGATCAAAACGGAAGCAGAGCTTATATAGTTTCTCTCCTTGCAGTTCAAAATACACAGTACTATTTTGGACGGTGTGGAGCTAATACATGTATACCAAATGTGCATATTGCTTAGAAATGACAGGAATATAATACCGGTAAGAAAGCAGAAGAAAGAGAAGATATTTGAGAATGTAGCGCAGGCAGACAGGGGTAAAGTCATCATGTGCACGTCTTATATACATGGGGTCTTACCACCCTACTGACAAAGTATACCGCAGAGCTGGCATACAAATACCCCTTACTTGCAAAATACACCACAATGCTGACGTAGAAATACCATACAGGAAAAATACAACACAGAGCTGACGTAAAAATACAACCCAACTGGCAAGAGCTGACCGTAAAAGATACAACCTAACTGGCAAGAGCTGACCGTAAAAAATACAACCCAACTGGCAAGAGCTGACCGTAGAAATACAACCCAACTGGCAAAAGCTAACCGTAAAAAATTACAACCCGACTGGCAAAAGCTGACCGTAAAAATACAACCCAACTGGCAAGAGCTAACCGTAAAAAAATACAACCCAACTGGCAAGAGCTAACCGTAAAAAAATACAACCCAACTGGCAAGAGCTAACCGTAAAACATACAACCCAACTGGCAAAAGCTGACCGTAAAATATACCACCCAAGTGACAAATTCATTTCACATGTTGCAAGGCAGAGGAGCAAACGTCACGACACTAGTTAAATCTCTTCAGATAGTTAGCTTAATTAGTTCCAACTGCTGTTAAATACGGTAAGCATTCATTTAAGACCACTTAACATGCACACCATTTCAAAGTGATCGCGTATGATTTCTATATACACTCTCGTTCTCTTCAATTATGTATGACTTATAATAAATGGACGTTGTTTTATGTTCTAAAGCCAATGTAAATCTGTATATTTGTGTACGGGCTATGATTATCAATGCGGTGGTGGCTTGTTGACTGTCTGTAGAAAATTCCAAGAACAATTAGATACATAGCATCATGTATTCATAAGATTGGGGAAAGGCATTAAATGAGCTCCTTGTCAGATTAAAAATTGAGCTACCTGGAAATATATTATTCTAAATGATGTAGTTTTGAAGCTGATGGAGAGGAGAAAAAGAGAGGGGGAGTTGGGAGGGCGAGAGAGAGGGGAAGTGAGGAGGGAGAGAGAGGGGTTGAGTGGGGAGAGAGATAGTGGGGATGGAGATAGAGGGGGAGTGGGGAGGGAGAGATAGGTGGAATGGGGATGGAGAGAGTTGGGAGTGAGAGAGAAAGGGGGAGTGAGGAGGAAGAGAGAGGGGTGTGGGAGGGAGATATATATAGAGGGGGAGTGGGAATGGAGATATATAGAGAGCGGGAGTGGGGAGGGAGAGGGGGAGAGATTCGATGCTTCTCTCTCCATCTCTCTCCTCTCTTTTCGGTATTCTCTGGCCCCGTCTCACGCTCTTGTATATCTCTCTGTCTCCCGCCCTCCCTCCATCTCTCGCCTCTCTTTTCGATATTCTCTCTCACGGTCTCACTCTCTTGTAGATATATCTGTCTCCCGCCCTCCCGCCATCTCTCGTCTCTCTTTTCGATATTCACTCTCACGGTCTCACTCTCTTGTAGATATATCTGTCTCCCGCCCTCCCTCCATCTATCGCATCTCTTTTCGATATTCTCTCTCACGGTCTCACTCTCTTGTAGATATATCTGTCTCCCGCCCTCCCTCCATCTCTCGCCTCTCTGTTCGATCTTCTCTCTCAGGGTCTCACTCTCTTGTAGATATATCTGTCTCCCGCCCTCCCTCCATCTCCCATCTCTCTCCTCTCTTTTCGGTCTTCTCCACCTCTCACTGTCTTGTATATCTCTGTCTCCCACCCTCCCTCCATCTCTCGCCTCTCTTCGATCTTCTCTCTCAGGGTCTCACTCTCTTGTATATCTCTCTGTCTCCCGCCCTCCCTCCATCTCCCATCTCTCTCCTCTCTTTTCGATCTTCTCTCTCCCTCTCACTATCTAGTATATCTCTCTGTCTCCCACCCTCACTCCATCTCCCATCTCTCACTTGGATATTCATAATTCGATATATGGATATAATAATTCCAAGCTATTTATGGATATCCAAAAATCTATATTTGGATATCCATAATTCTATTTTTGGATATCCATAATTCCAGGCGTGCCGTTTTGCTATTTATTCAGCATTTATGGATATCAGAAAATCGAATTATGGATATCCAATAATCGAATTATGATGTACGTCCATACCCTTTGGGACATGACATTTGCAGTCCATCACGGTTTTGCCAAATATGTCTTATTAATTAAATAGCCCGTGATAGCTCAGTGGATGCCCGTTCGCTTCAGGTGCGAAAGGTCCGGAGTTCGAACCCCTCTGGAGCCGTTACGGTTGTGCCCTTAGGCAAGTCATTTAAATTCCACGTTGCCTCTTCTCTCTCCCTCGTGGCGATGGATTCCATCAGGAATGAGGTCTCGAGAGTGATTAATATAAGTTGAAATAACTTGTTTCGCAATCGAGCTAAAATATATTTGTATAAACTATTAATTAAATACCTTTTAGGTTGTAAAACAACAAATAAATTGCCTATTAAATACATAGTAAAAAGTAAAAACATACAGTATGTTTATTTATATTTCAATCTTTCATTTCTTCTGATACCACATACACTGTGAAGAGGTATTCAAATCAGCCTGAAACACACCAAGACTATTTCAAATTTTAAGTTTCAAATAGCCAGTGCTCATCTGTGAATAACGTCACTGTGTGTACACACTATATTCCTCCGCCAAATAATACAGTATACCAACCTTCAGTTTACAATGGCCTGAATTCTTATAGCACATCTTTTCTACACATCAACTAGTCTGAAGTCTTCTCAAGTGACATAATTTCACACAAAAACACAAAAACTATACACTGCCTGTCATGAAAATGCATTTTTACCAAAAAGAAAAACTATATTATTGATTGGGACTACATTCTGCCTATTTACGTATATACAACAATGTTTTCCAATGGCCCTTTCTAACTTAATTAGACGTAATGGGTAAATTAAATGATATACGAAGATATCAGAACATAAGTTTATTCATGACGTATACATACGCGACACTGGAAGCACATATCTGGGTTTTGGGCACGCTTAGCTAATACCGACACTTCCAGTTTAAATAAGCGAGTTGCACTATGGGCGAATGCTAAATCTACAAGTTATAAAAACTGGTTTTATTATGTCAAGAGACAGTTTGCAGACATTACTTTGATGGATTACTGTAACCTATCTATACCTATACATAAGAACAATTTAGTAAATAGTGTGGAAAATGCGGTAATGGAGAAATATGTTACTGACTGGTCCACCTCTATTAACAGTGTGATCGGTGTTTCTGGACGTGGTCGCAATAAGCTTAGAACCTACTGTACATTTAAATTTCAATTTCAAACAGAAGTATATTGTAAAGTGATTTTACCCACACGTCACAGATCAGCATTATGCAAATTTAGATGTGGAGTTACGTATAGAAACCGGAAGGTATGAGAATTTACCACTTGATGAATGTAAATGCCCTTTCTGTAATGTATTAGAAGACGAAAGTCATGTATTATTAGAATGTTCACTGTATGATGATTTGAGAGCTGTTCTCTTAGAGAAAGCCTCATTATATGAAAATGACTTTCGGAACAAACCTGTATCCGACCAGCTTATAATTATTTTTACTACTATACCTCTGATTAGAATTGTTGCCAAAACCTGTTTTTATATTCTTCAAAGACGATCCTTTTATTTATGTAAATAATGTATCCATTTGATTTATTGATTGTGTGTCTCTTATCCATTCCGAGAAACAGCTGCTAATTAGTTCAACCGCGATCTGATCGAGGTTGATAACTGATTTTTTAAAACATTTCTTAATTGCGCATTAGTGCTTTTTTTCCATTTCTGTATTTCAAAATTTCTGATTTTAATAAGTATTTAATTTTCAATTAGCGACTGTTCCTCAGTTTTAATATGTAAATATAATAATATGTCGATAGACTGTGATAGTTTGATTATCTGTGATTACATTAGTCTCTTATAATTCTTTTATAATGAATGGTGTTGTACTTTGAAACGATAACTTGTTGTGTATATTTTATTTATTGTACAACGATGAGACTGAAATAAAGAATAAATCTAATCTACATCGTCATAATATATACATACAATTATATACCAATAAACAAGTGATCAATAAAGCTGTCATATTGCTACTGTATTCGAACAGATAACTATACGGAGGATGAACATTCTAGTTGGTGTTTTGTGTAATTAAGAAGATAAAGCATTCAGTATGGAGTTCCTATTCTTTCCAACTAGAGTGATTAATATAAGTTGTTAGAACTTAGAGCTTCGCAATCGTTGTAAAATAAATAAAGTTTAAACTTTATTGTTTAAAGCATTCTTATGAAAACGAGCCAAGTTTAATAACAACTTTCTCTATTATCACTGTTCAATAAAATACAAAATGTATACATGTTTGGTCTCATGTAATAGGATAACTTGTTAATGAGTTCTTTTCTCAATGCTGAGTAACACGGACAAATTAAAACAAAATGATACTCATCTTCAATGTCTCTAACATTGCAACATGGACACTAACGCTCATCTCATATGGATTCTAAATATATATATGGTGATATGGTGACGGACACTAAACTCAACGAACATGTATGGTAATATGGTGACGGACACTAATCTCAACGAACATGTATGGTAATATGGTGACGGACACTAATCTCAACGAACATGTATGGTAATATGGTGACGGACACTAATCTCAACGAACATGTATGGTAATATGGTGACGGACACTAATCTCAACGAACATGTATGGTAATATGGTGACGGACACTAAGTAGATGTGTTCATATATTGCCAGATGATCTACGACGTTCAAATGCACATATATAATAATAATAATAATTAAATAAAATAATAAAAAAATAATAATAATAAATAATAATAATAATAAAAAATAAAAATAAAAAAAATAATCATGAAAGACTTTATTTTACGCGAGAACTCATTTAACAAAAGTTAATCTACCATGAGACCCTCAACATATATACAAAGAAAACGCAATCAAAATATATGACTATAAGTTAAAACTGCACATTGGAATTATATAGTAATGTTAAAGCTGAAAAGTAGAGACACTATATATAATGTATGGAATATGAGGATATATGGAATTGTCTAGTAGAGTGGAAAAGAGCGAATGAGACAATCAATGACAATGAATCTGTATAGCAATGTGCATACATGACTTATAGCGGTATCTTGAATATAAGTATGAAATCAGATACACAGCCGTCCTACAAGGTGTCAGAGTGTCCTGTACGCGGTCATTATTACTCGACCAGTACGTTATCCATGAGTTCATTCATGGATAAGTGATTTACGAGAAGAAGTCATCAGAGCTAATCATGATAACTACAAAGAAAATATGAGGGTGGTCTTCACCACAAAATGACGTCCCAGTTTTAATCAGAGAATGATTGATTTGTCGTAATATAGCACGCGTTTCAAATGTTACCGGGAGTTCGATTCAGACTATATTAGGCCCGTATTGTGATTTATGCGGGAATTTTCCCGCTTGGGGATGTTTACCTGCTCTTGCGGTTACAACGTGTTGCTAAGATCCAGATATTTCAACCAATCAGAAAGCTTGAGTGATAGTCTAAGATTCGATCATTTTTTTATATCCGGCACTCGTTTCAACCAATCAGAATGCTTGACACAATATGAGCCTAATTTAGCAGCTTGTTTACATGTTTGATTTGTATGTTAATTCGTGTTGTTGTATATGATTAGTTGGTACAAACGTTCAAACAGAGCGTATGCTATATAGCGATACTTGTTATATACGAGTTTGTTGTGTACACACGTTCAAGTCCGCCTACATGGTCGAGTTGTTACGGTCTCAGACTTGTATACCACTGTAACCTATCATCACTGATGGTCACGGGAACAAGCCCCGCTCAGACTGTGTCTCTTTATATGAAAACGTTGTCAATTTCTTACGGAGGTGCACCAAGTACTGGTTAACTGTTTGAGGCTGCGTTTGTGTTTTACGTCTATTTATCGTCGCTACCGGTTGCCCTAGCCCAGGTTTTTCACCAATTTACCTCTGTCAACATGACATTATCAGAAACTCAATACCGCCCAATTAATGATCTCGGTATTACAATATATTTATATGACTGACCAGACACAATATATCAAAGCATGTCCCAGGCTACCGGTTGCCCATATGAGCGACGCCTCCTGAAGAGATTAGTCATTTTAGATTTGTGGAGGATAGTGCAATGATACAGAGATATACCCATTCCAGAATATCCTCTTGGTCGTTTATGTGCACGGTGTAAAGCACCGACACGAGACATGTTAACGACCGGTTACCCATATGAGCGACGCCTCCTGAAGAGATTAGTCATTTTAGATGTTGGAGGATAGTGCAATGATACAGACAGAGACCCATTCCAGAGTCTCCTCTTGTTCTTTTACGTGCACGGTGTACAGCGCCGACACGAGACCTCGGTTTAACGTCCCATCTGAAAGACTGTTAATTGTATTAGGGTCAGACGGGGGATCGAACCTGCGATCCCTGGATTACCAGTCCAGCGTGTTAACCTCTGGACTACAGATCCGTCTGTGCAGGAGCCTGCCTATATGAATGGTGTTGTTAAGTAAACTGCCCATCGCTCATATCGGCAACCGGTAGCGACAATAAATAAACGTGAATAAAAACAACAACAAAAATGAACAAGCGTTCAACCAGTGTATGATATAATTATAGCGATACTTGTTACGGGCAATGGCGTCTTCAATGTGCTACATATTGACCCAAAACATTGAATAAACTACAAAAACATATACATTATATATTGGCTGCGATATTTATAAATAGAGTTTGAAAATATATGGTTAATTAATGAACCTCTAGAACAATAAAGTATGTGTTTTACAATGTTATACTATGGGTAATTTTTCAAAATTGAATGTATTTATAGTAACATTTTTTGCCCTCCAAAACAATGTGACACCTAATTTCGCGCCCAAAACAAACCAAGGTCAAACATATCTTCAGTGATGGTGCTCCTTCTGCAGCATTGCCTCTGTACATAAAACTCCAATATTCCATAGATAGTTACCCATAGCATAACTGTTTAAACTATTGACATACAATATTCATTATTTATGGTCGGTATGGATCTCAATAAATTATCTAAATTGTCCTAGAGATTCATTAATTAACCAAACATTTTCTAGCTCAAGTCAAGTCTATTTCTAAACATCGTGTGTGTTTTACGTTTATTTATCGTCGCTAACGGTTGCCCATATGAGCGACGCCTCATGAAGAGATTAGTAATTTTAGATTTTGGAGGATAGTGCAATGATACAGACAGAGACCCATTCCAGAGTCTCTTCTGGTCCTTTTACGTCACGGTGTAAAGCACCGACAAGAGACTTCTAAATATCGTACGACCAATATTTATATTTTATAAAAAGAAGCTTGGTGACTGTGAATGTGTTGTTTATTTTCAATGTATTTGTTTTGGGGCAATTATCTAGCACATTTTAGAAGACATAGAACATTTAGTTATTAAGTACAATTAGTTGTGTACATACGTTCAACCAGAGCGTAACTATGCTATATAGCACTACTTGGTTAGGTACATACGTTCAACCAGAGCGTAACTATGCTATATAGCACTACTTGGTTAGGTACACACGTTCAACCAGAGCGTATGCTATATAGCTCTACATGGTTAGGTACACACGTTCAACCAGAGAGTATACTATATAGCACTACATGGTTAGGTACACACGTTCAACCAGAGAGTATACTATATAGCACTACTTGGTTAGGTACATACGTTCAACCAGAGAGTATACTATATAGCACTACATGGTTAGGTACATACGTTCAACCAGAGCGTAACTATGCTATATAGCGCTACATGGTTAGGTACATACGTTCAACCAGAGCGTAACTATGCTATATAGCACTACTTGGTTAGGTACATACGTTCAACCAGAGCGTAACTATGCTATATAGCACTACATGGTTAGGTACATACGTTCAACCAGAGCGTAACTATGCTATATAGCACTACATGGTTAGGTACATACGTTCAACCAGAGCGTATACTATATAGCACTACATGGTTAGGTACATACGTTCAACCAGAGCGTATGCTATATATCTCTACATGGTTAGGTACATACGTTCAACCAGAGCGTATACTATATAGCGCTACTTGGTTAGGTACATACGTTCAACCAGAGCGTAACTTTGCTATATAGCACTACATGGTTAGGTACATACGTTCAACCAGAGCGTAACTATGCTATATAGCACTACATGGTTAGGTACATACGTTCAACCAGAGCGTATACTATATAGCTCTACATGGTTAGGTACATACGTTCAACCAGAGCGTATACTATATAGCACTACATGGTTAGGTACATACGTTCAACCAGAGCGTAACTATGCTATATAGCACTACATGGTTAGGTACATACGTTCAACCAGAGCGTAACTTTGCTATATAGCACTACATGGTTAGGTACATACGTTCAACCAGAGCGTAACTATGCTATATAGCACTACTTGGTTAGGTATATACGTTCAACCAGAGCGTAACTATGCTATATAGCACTACATGGTTAGGTACATACGTTCAACCAGAGCGTATGCTATATAGCACTATATGGTTAGGTACATACGTTCAACCAGAGCGTAACTATGCTATATAGCACTACATGGTTAGGTACATAAGTTCAACCAGAGCGTAACTATGCTATACAGCACTACTTGGTTAGGTACATACGTTCAACCAGAGCGTATGCTATATAGCACTACTTGGTTAGGTACATACGTTCAACCAGAGCGTAACGATGCTATATAGCACTACTTGGTTAGGTACATACGTTTAACCAGAGCGTATGCTATATAGCGCTACTTGGTTAGGTACATACGTTCAACCAGAGCGTATGCTATATAGCACTACATGGTTAGGTACATACGTCAAACCAGAGCGTAATTATGCTATATAGCACTACTTGGTTAGGTACATACGTTCAACCAGAGCGTATGCTATATAGCGCTACTTGGTTAGGTACATACGTTCAACCAGAGCGTATACTATATAGCACTACATGGTTAGGTACATACGTTCAACCAGAGCGTAACTATGCTATATAGCGCTACTTGGTTAGGTACATACGTTCAATCAGAGCGTAACTATGCTATATAGCACTACTTGGCTAGGTACATACGTTCAACCAGAGCGTAGCTATGCTATATAGCACTACTTGGTTAGGTACATACGTTCAACCAGAGCGTAACTATGCCATATAGCACTACTTGGTTAGGTACATACGTTCAACCAGAGCGTAACTATGCTATATAGCACTACATGGTTAGGTACATACGTTCAACCAGAGCGTAACTATGCTATATAGCGCTACTTAGTTAGGTACATACGTTCAACCAGAGCGTAACTATGCTATATAGCACTACTTGGTTAGGTACATACGTTCAACCAGAGCGTAACTATGCTATATAGAGCTACTTGGTTAGGTACATTACATACGTTCAACCAGAGCGTAACTATGCTATATAGCGCTACTTGGTTAGGTACATACGTTCAACCAGAGCGTAACTATGCTATATAGCGCTACTTGGTTAGGTACACACGTTCAACCAGAGCGTAACTATGCTATATAGCACTACTTGGTTAGGTACACACGTTCAACCAGAGCGTATGCTATATAGCACTACTTGGTTAGGTACACACGTTCAACCAGAGCGTACGCTATATAGCACTACTTGGTTAGGTACACACGTTCAACCAGAGCGTAACTATGCTATATAGCACTACTTGGTTAGGTACATACGTTCAACCAGAGCGTATGCTATATAGCACTACTTGGTTAGGTACACACGTTCAACCAGAGCGTAACTATGCTATATAGCACTACATGGTTAGGTACATACGTTCAACCAGAGCGTAACTATGCTATGTAGCGCTACATGGTTAGGTACATACGTTCAACCAGAGCGTAACTATGCTATATAGCGCTACATGGTTAGGTACATACGTTCAACCAGAGCGTAACTATGCTATATAGCACTACATTGTTAGGTACATACGTTCAACCAGAGCGTAACTATGCTATATAGCGCTACTTGGTTAGGTACATACGTTCAACCAGAGCGTAACTATGCTATATAGCGCTACATGGTTAGGTACATACGTTCAACCAGAGCGTAACTATGCTATATAGCGCTACATGGTTAGGTACATACGTTCAACCAGAGCGTAACTATGCTATATAGCGCTACATGGTTAGGTACATACGTTCAACCAGAGCGTAACTATGCTATATAGCGCTACATGGTTAGGTACATACGTTCAACCAGAGCGTAACTATGCTATATAGCGCTACATGGTTAGGTACATACGTTCAACCAGAGCGTAACTATGCTATATAGCGCTACATGGTTAGGTACATACGTTCAACCAGAGCGTAACTATGCTATATAGCGCTACATGGTTAGGTACATACGTTCAACCAGAGCGTAACTATGCTATATAGCGCTACATGGTTAGGTACATACGTTCAACCAGAGCGTAACTATGCTATATAGCGCTACATGGTTAGGTACATACGTTCAACCAGAGCGTAACTATGCTATATAGCGCTACATGGTTAGGTACATACGTTCAACCAGAGCGTAACTATGCTATATAGCACTACTTGGTTAGGTACATACGTTCAACCAGAGCGTAACTATGCCATATAGCACTACTTGGTTAGGTACATACGTTCAACCAGAGCGTAACTATGCTATATAGCACTACATGGTTAGGTACATACGTTCAACCAGAGCGTAACTATGCTATATAGCGCTACTTAGTTAGGTACATACGTTCAACCAGAGCGTAACTATGCTATATAGCACTACTTGGTTAGGTACATACGTTCAACCAGAGCGTAACTATGCTATATAGAGCTACTTGGTTAGGTACATTACATACGTTCAACCAGAGCGTAACTATGCTATATAGCGCTACTTGGTTAGGTACATACGTTCAACCAGAGCGTAACTATGCTATATAGCGCTACTTGGTTAGGTACACACGTTCAACCAGAGCGTAACTATGCTATATAGCACTACTTGGTTAGGTACACACGTTCAACCAGAGCGTATGCTATATAGCACTACTTGGTTAGGTACACACGTTCAACCAGAGCGTACGCTATATAGCACTACTTGGTTAGGTACACACGTTCAACCAGAGCGTAACTATGCTATATAGCACTACTTGGTTAGGTACATACGTTCAACCAGAGCGTATGCTATATAGCACTACTTGGTTAGGTACACACGTTCAACCAGAGCGTAACTATGCTATATAGCACTACATGGTTAGGTACATACGTTCAACCAGAGCGTAACTATGCTATGTAGCGCTACATGGTTAGGTACATACGTTCAACCAGAGCGTAACTATGCTATATAGCGCTACATGGTTAGGTACATACGTTCAACCAGAGCGTAACTATGCTATATAGCACTACATTGTTAGGTACATACGTTCAACCAGAGCGTAACTATGCTATATAGCGCTACTTGGTTAGGTACATACGTTCAACCAGAGCGTAACTATGCTATATAGCACTACTTGGTTAGGTACATACGTTCAACCAGAGCGTATGCTATATAGCGCTACATGGTTAGGTACATACGTTCAACCAGAGCGTAACTATGCTATATAGCGCTACATGGTTAGGTACATACGTTCAACCAGAGCGTAACTATGCTATATAGCGCTACATGGTTAGGTACATACGTTCAACCAGAGCGTAACTATGCTATATAGCGCTACATGGTTAGGTACATACGTTCAACCAGAGCGTAACTATGCTATATAGCACTACATGGTTAGGTACATACGTTCAACCAGAGCGTAACTATGCTATATAGCGCTACATGGTTAGGTACATACGTTCAACCAGAGCGTAACTATGCTATATAGCGCTACATGGTTAGGTACATACGTTCAACCAGAGCGTAACTATGCTATATAGCGCTACATGGTTAGGTACATACGTTCAACCAGAGCGTAACTATGCTATATAGCACTACATGGTTAGGTACATACGTTCAACCAGAGCGTAACTATGCTATATAGCACTACTTGGTTAGGTACATACGTTCAACCAGAGCGTAACTATGCTATATAGCACTACTTGGTTAGGTACATACGTTCAACCAGAGCGTAACTATGCTATATAGCACTACTTGGTTAGGTACATACGTTCAACCAGAGCGTAACTATGCTATATAGCACTACTTGGTTAGGTACATACGTTCAACCAGAGCGTAACTATGCTATATAGCACTACTTGGTTAGGTACACACGTTCAACCAGAGCGTAACTATGCTATATAGCACTACTTGGTTAGGTACATACGTTCAACCAGAGCGTAACTATGCTATATAGCACTACTTGGTTAGGTACATACGTTCAACCAGAGCGTAACTATGCTATATAGCACTACATGGTTAGGTACATACGTTCAACCAGAGCGTAACTATGCTATATAGCACTACTTGGTTAGGTACATACGTTCAACCAGAGCGTAACTATGCTATATAGCACTACATGGTTAGGTACATACGTTCAACCAGAGCGTAACTATGCTATATAGCACTACTTGGTTAGGTACACACGTTCAACCAGAGCGTAACTATGCTATATAGCACTACTTTGTTAGGTACATACGTTCAACCAGAGCGTAACTATGCTATATAGCACTACTTGGTTAGGTACATACGTTCAACCAGAGCGTAACTATGCTATATAACACTACATGGTTACGTATTCTTTTATTTGTTCTTTACAATGAATTCTTTACTTTACAATTAAATGATTAACCCATCTACCCGTGAACTGTGAGGTTTTCTATTATCCTTTCCAATGATTGTTTGTGGAAGTCGTGATAGCGCAGTGGATGCACGTTCGCTTCAGGTTCGAAATGTCCGAAGTTCTAGCCTCGCTGGAGCCGTTACGAGTGTGCCCTTAGGCAAGGCATTTAAATTCCACGTTGCCTCTTATCTCTCCCTCGTGGCGATGGATTCCATCAGGAATAAACTAAGCTTATGGTTTATCATAATGTAAACAATTATTTTGAACAAGAAACTACTTGACCACAAACGTATGTGGCAATCACAGCTCGTGATAATATGGCTTTCAATGTTCATACCTGGTGAAACATAGGCACTGACACGAATACCTGTATTCTATATCTTGTGTTGTAGGCTCGTTCACAGCCGGATATTGGCTACAGCAGATTAACGGAAGACTATCCCAGGTATCCGGACATTGCGGACATCACAAACAGCGACATCTGCGACAGAAAATATATAATAGTATGTTGCATATTGGTTTCTAAGTTGTGGTTGCAATACAACGAATAAATAGCCTGTTAAATACATTGTAAAATGTAAAACTATACTAGAGGACATAGAAAACGCATATTTCGGATAAGAGTGTTTTTACATGAAAACCAATAACTATATAAATACATAGTTTTAAACATTTTGGAATATTTTGAGGTGTTCAGTTTGTGTTTTGTAATAAAGATGTGACACATCTTTGATGGAATCCTTCGTATTTCGTTTTCATGTAATAATAATCATATAATGTAGGTGTGCGATTTCTATGTCCTCTAGTATATAATGTAGGTGTGCGTTTTCTATGTCCTCTAGTATATAATGTAGGTGTGCGTTTTCTATGTCCTCTAGTATATAATGTAGGTGTGCGTTTTCTATGTCCTCTAGTATATAATGTAGGTGTGCGTTTTCTATGTCCTCTAGTATATAATGTAGGTGTGCGTTTTCTATGTCCTCTAGTATATAATGTAGGTGTGCGTTTTCTATGTCCTCTAGTATATAATGTAGGTGTGCGTTTTCTATGTCCTCTAGTATATAATGTAGGTGTGCGTTTTCTATGTCCTCTAGTATATAATTAGGTGTGCGTTTTCTATGTCCTCTAGTATATAATGTAGGTGTATGTTTTCTATGTCCTCTAGTATATAATGTAGGTGTGCGTTTTCTATATCCTCTAGTATATAATGTAGGTGTGCGTTTTCTATGTCCTCTAGTATATAATGTAGGTGTGCGTTTTCTATGTCCTCTAGTATATAATGTAGGTGTGCGTTTTCTATGTCCTCTAGTATATAATGTAGGCGTGCGTTTTCTATGTCCTCTAGTATATAATGTAGGTGTGCGTTTTCTATGTCCTCTAGTATATAATGTAGGTGTGCGTTTTCTATGTCCTCTAGTATATAATGTAGGTGTGCGTTTTCTATGTCCTCTAGTATATAATGTAGGTGTGCGTTTTCTATGTCCTCTAGTATATAATGTAGGTGTGCGTTTTCTATGTCCTCTAGTATATAATGTAGGTGTGCGTTTTCTATGTCTCTAGTATATAATGTAGGTGTGCGTTTTCTATGTCCTCTAGTATATAATGTAGGTGTGCGTTTTCTATGTCCTCTAGTATATAATGTAGGTGTGCGTTTTCTATGTCCTCTAGTATATAATGTAGGTGTGCGTTTTCTATGTCCTCTAGTATATAATGTAGGTGTGCGTTTTCTATGTCCTCTAGTATATAATGTAGGTGTGCGTTTTCTATGTCCTCTAGTATATAATGTAGGTGTGCGTTTTCTATGTCCTCTAGTATATAATGTAGGTGTGCGTTTTCTATATCCTCTAGTATATAATGTAGGTGTGCGTTTTCTATATCCTCTAGTATATAATGTAGGTGTGCGTTTTCTATATCCTCTAGTATACATTGTAAAAGGTAAAAATACATACTTACTGAAAAACATTAAAAGTTGAGCAAATAAATGGGGTTCCCCTTGTTTGAAGCCAACTAAGACAAGTATACAAAGTTCATGATATGCAGGTGACACTGTGTATATGTGACTTCTTCGGCCAAATATAACAATATACCAATACATAGTTTACAAATGACTTCTTTTTTATATCACATAATTATGTTCTACACATCAACAAGTCTGAAGTCTTCTCAAGTCACACAATTTCTCATAAAAAACACAACTATCCAGTGCCTCTCATGACCAAACAGAAAAATGCATTATATTAGTGCCTTGGACTACATCCAACACTGGATCTCGGATGTTCATACGCCAAATTACATGTATGCAACCGTTCACATAGAACATGACATTATATTCTGTGTTGACGGATAAATATTGTATATAATATTTGTATTTATTATTTATTATTATATATGGGAATTATGCAACCCAGGTTCGACCCTCACCAGATCGGACAGGTGGGTTTTCTCCGGGTACTCTGGTTTCCTCCTACACTAATGACCACATAATTATACGCTTTCATCCGCGCCAACGAGAGTGATTAATATAAGTTGTTAAAACTTTCTTCGCAATCGTTGGAAAAATAAATAAAGTTTAAAAAATATATATGACACACAGTCCATTGATGGTAATTACTTTTATTTGTGTAAGATAGGATTTTATTTCATCGAGAGATCATCGATATTTGTATTTCCACGATACGACATTTTAAAAATTCCTCTCTTACACTAATAAACACAACTCGTCTTTTACTTTTATGCTTTCCAATAATTTTGTTTTCAAATTTTATTCATTTTAACTTCCCTGTCGGGAGCCTCATTACACTACAATACACAACCTCACAACCACCTCTGTTAGTGTGAACGGCCGTAATAAGAAATAATTCCGGTATAATTTTCAAGTTAGTTTCTGTTTGCTGTCAAAATTAAAAACTACAGACAAAACAAATTCATTGGAATATATTACTTGATAATTAACTGTTCACGATTGTCATAAAATAGTTAAATACAAAAATACATATATCCGCGCAGGAATACGAAAGGCAACCAGTGGCAAAGAAAATGCCATCTTGCACTGTTTGAAAATTAACTATTCATGATTATCTGAAAATCGCTAAGTACAAAAGTAGATCCAACCGCGGAGGAATACGAAACTCAAGCAGTGACAGAGAAAATGCCATCTTTCACTGTTTCAAAACAGTGTAAGATGGAGTTTTCTCAGTGAATCTCACTGAGAAAACTCTACCATTCATTGGAAGTCATAACAAAAATCAATATATGTATAGGATATAAGCCGAAATCGATCCAATATGTCAAAGCATTACATATGGGATCCGTTTGAGGTATATAACTTAAAACACACACTGACATAACAATTACTAATTAAAATTGTTCATTTCATACATTTACGCATAACATTTAATATAATACTCTGGCCTTTTGACACCAGTCCAATATTAATAATAATGAGGTATGACGTCACGACAGTGTTTTAAAAATACTTCATGATTAAATTTGTGTTCCACATAACTAGAAAGGCACATTATCTGCATATAAGTGAACTATGTTGGATGTGTAAATGTATTCAAACAAACTAAACTGAACTAACATATACCTATCTATTTAGGATGTTCGACGGTATATGAACCCAACCCCTTATACTGTGTACCCAGACACCCCAGTACCCCAAGTGTTCAGCTTATTCAGGAGTATGGGACTGCGCCACCTACCTGTCGTCGACCATTACGGACAGGTATTTTTTTTATTTAAGTTTATTTAACGTCGCTATCGGTTGCCCATTTGAGCGACGGGCAGTGTACCTAACATAATCATTCTTGTGCAGGCTCCAGCGGTTTGCCAGTACTTTGTGCACCAACCTCCGTAAGAAACTGCCAACCTTTGCATATGAAGAGACACTGTCTGAGCCGGGCTCGAACCCGTGGCCATCAGTGATGGTAGGTTACAGTGGTATTCAAGTCAGAGACCTTAACCACTCGACCACGGAGATGGACCGGCGGACAGGTATGAACAGTGAAACAGCATACAGTCAAACCTGTCTTAAGCAGCCATCCATGGGCATCAGAGAAAGTGGCTGTTTAGCACAGGTTGCTGCTTAATAGAGGTGGCCACTAACTCAGGCTTGAGTGCATATCATATATCAATTATTTGTTTCCAACTTATTTATGATTGATTCTGACATAGCGTGATAGCGCAGTGGTAGCGCATTCGCTTCAGGTGCGAAAGGCCTGAAAGCCCAATCGGTTACGATTGTGCCCTTCGGCAAGACATTTAAATTCCACATTGCCCCTTCCTCGTGGCGATGAATTCCATCAGGTCACGAGAGTGATTAATATAAGTTGTAAGAACTTGTTTCGCAATCTAGCTGAAATAAATTTAGTCTACTGATTTTTCAAAACGTGTTTGTCAAATATTCAAATAGGACAGTTTACTAATGTTATTAGAACTTTGATGACCAACCCATCTTTGCTTTGTCGAAGGCACACACGCTAACTTTAAGCACACCCAATGTATTTCATACCCCGATGGAAACTTTTAACCGGCGATTCATTACCTATATTTACATTCATTTCATGATTCTTTTCAATGACACAAAGAAACAAATATCACACTTTGCAACTAAGATAATGTATATAAGCCATACACATTTGCAGGACCTAGTTTTTCCTTGGAACAGCGTAAGCTGTACAGTGCGGATGTTCTTTCGAGAAGCGTTGCCCAACACTGCGAATGCGCATGTCCGTAACATCGAGTGCTAATGTCAGCTGTATATCATTAGTGGGGAAATTCATACGAAAATGAATGAAATAAATACATAGGTTTAAATAATAGTTAAATAGTGGTTACCGATTGTCTGGTGCCTGACCTGCAAGGGTAAGGTTCGGGATGCACTGCTTTTCATTTAGAGGTGTCTCATAAATCAGAAAGGGCTGGCCCTTTTAATAGGGGTGACACTATAATAAACACAAACTTTACATTTATAACGTACACTCATCCCCATGGTAAGCGAACCACAGTTTGAGTGCTGATAACAAATGAAATGCGTTCATGGTTCCCGTGGGGCTGGTTCCTGGTGTATATAGTGGATTTCCCGCTGAAGCTGGTTCCTGGTGTCTATAGTGGATTTCCCATTGAAGCTGATTCCTGGTGTCCATAGTGGATTTCCTGCTGAAGCTGGTTCCTAGTGTCAATAGTGGATTTCCAGTTGAAGCTGGTTCCTAGTGTTCATAGTGGATTTCCCGCTGAAGCTGGTTCCTGGTGTCCATAGTGGATTTCCCGCTGAAACTGGTTCCTTGTGTCCATAGTGGAGTTCCCGCTGAAACTGGTTCCTTGTGTCCATAGTGGATTTCCCGCTGAAACTGGTTCCTTGTGTCCATAGTGGATTTCCCGCTGAAACTGGTTCCTGGTGTCCATAGTGGATTTCCCGCTGAAGCTGGTTCCTAGTGTCCATAGTGGATTTCCCGCTGATGTTACTATCATGTTTCTAAACGATAACACATGTGCATATATGTTGCTAAGTAAACGCTCACTAAAAGTATATATGTCCCCTTATGTGGTTTCCTGTTTTTATTGTGGCTTCCTTTGCACAACATGCTATTAATTTTAATCCGTTTTCTCACCTTGTAATTATTACATCATTAATTCTTGACAGATAGCATACAGTATTAAAAATATAACCTGGATCAATATAGCATTTGCACAAATTAGAAAGAGAGTGAAAAGTTAGCATATGTTTTAGTACAGTCTGGTGTACCGTACATCTAATTAGAAAGCACGTACATTTCGCGAGGAGTTAATTTCGTGATTTTTAGATGCTTTCCTGAAATCGTTATGCTCCCGTGTTCACGGCGTCGACTACAAATACGTATAATTACTTATATTCTTAGCAAACTCTTGAATTTACGAAACATCGCCAACACAAACTTCACGAAAACTCAAGAATCAATAGTTCAATGATGTACAGTAGTCATGTGGATATTTATCAAACATAGTACACTTTGCCTGTTTCAGATTCAAGGCATTATTACACGACATAACCTTACTCACGAATTCCTGGAGGAACGGCAGATTGAACTTAACGAAATGGAAGATTTAAATGTGTTCGACAGGACTAGAGTAACGTAATATATACCACGTGTGCACCATGTTGTAGATTTAAATGTGTTCGACAGGACTAGAGTGACGTAAACAGACGGATCTGTAGTCCAGTGGTAACACGCTGGACTGGTAATCCAGGGGTCGCAGGTTCGATCCCCCGTCTGACCCTAATAAAATTAACAGTCTTTTAGATGGGATTTTAAACCGAGGTATCGTGTCTGTGCTTTACACCGTGCACGTAAATGAACCAGAGGAGACTCTGGAATGGGACTCTGTCTGTATCATTGCACTATCCTCCAAAAATCTAAAATACCTAATCTCTTCAGGAGGCGTCGCTCATATTAGCAACCGGTAGCGACGATAAATAAACGTAAAACACGCACACACATAGTGACATAATATATACCACGTGTGCACCATATTGTAGATTAAAATGTGTTCAACAGGACTGGAGTGACGTAATATATACCAGGTGTGCATAATGCTATAGATTTAAATGTGTTCGACAGGACTGGAGTGACGTAATATATACCACGTGTGCACCATATTGTAGATTTTAATGTGTTCGACAGGACTGGAGTGACGTAATATATACCACGTGTGCACCATGTTGTAGATTTAAAGGTGCTCGACAGGACTGGAGTGACGTAATATATAACACGTGTGCATAATGCTGTAGATTTAAATGTGTTCGACATGACTGGAGTGACGTAGTACATACCACGTGTGCACCATATTGTAGATTTAAATGTGTTCGACAGGACTGGAGTGACGTAATACATACCACGTGTGCACCATATTGTAGATTTAAATATGTACGACAGGACTAGAGTAACGTAATATATACCACGTGTGCACCATGTTGTAGATTTAAATGTGTTCGACAGGACTGGAGTGACGTAATACATACCACGTGTGCACCATATTGTAGATTTAAATGTGTTGGACAGGACTGGAGTGACGTAATACATACCACGTGTGCACCATATTGTAGATTTAAATGTGTTGGACAGGACTAGAGTGACGCAATATATACCACGTGTGCATAATGCTGTAGATTTAAATGTGTTCGACAGGACTAGTGTGACGTCATACATACCACGTGTGCACCATGTTGTAGATTTAAATGTGTTCGACAGGACTAGAGTGACGTAATACATACCACGTGTGCACCATGTTGTAGATTTAAATGTGTTCGACAGGACTAGAGTGACGTAATATATACCACGTGTACACCATGTTGTAGATTTAAATGTGTTCGACGGGACTAGAGTGACGTAATATATACCACATGTGCACCATATTGTAGATTTAAATGTGTTCGACAGGACTAGAGTAACGTAATATATACCACATGTGCACCATATTGTAGATTTAAATGTGTTCGACAGGACTAGAGTAACGTAATATACACCACGTGTGCACCATGTTGTAGATTTAAATGTGTTCGACAGGACTCGAACGATGTAATACTCACTCAAATAAAGATGTCCACTATACTAATATTATCAGACTAGATTGACGTACAGTACACACTCAAATATAGAGAATATTAGGTTACTGTCTTATAAATTTTAATTTATTAGGCCAGTTGGAGAAAATATACAAGTCGAGCCTAATAAAATGTATAAGACAGTAAACTAATATTCTATTTACGTTATACACGCAGCGCTGTGGGCTACATATCGCTTTAGTTATCCACCATTTGTCGGTCCGATATGGGCTACATATCGCTTTAGTTATCCACCATTTGTCGGTCCGATATGGGCTACATATCGCTTTAGTCATCCACCATTTGTCGGTCCGATATGGGCTACATATCGCTTTAGTTATCCACCATTTGTCGGTCCGATATGGGCTGTATATCGCTTTAGTTATCCACCATTTGTCGGTCCGATATCGGCTACATATCGCTTTAGTTATCCACCATTTGTCGGTCCGATATCGGCTACATATCGCTTTAGTTATCCACCATTTGTCGGTCCGATATCGGCTACATATCGCTTTAGTTATCCACCATGTGTCGGTCCGATATGGGCTACATATCGCTTTAGTCATCCACCATTTGTCGGTCCGATATGGGCTGCATATCGCTTTAGTTATCCACCATTTGTCGGTCTGATATCGGCTACATATCGCTTTAGTCATCCACATTTGTCGGTACGATATCGGCTACATATCGCTTTAGTTATCCACCATTTGTCGGTCCGATATGGGCTACATATCGCTTTAGTTATCCACCATTTGTCGGTTCGATATCGGCTACATATCGCTTTAGTCATCCACATTTGTCGGTCCGATATCGGCTGCATATCGTTTTAGTTATTCACACAATATTATGTCGACGTAAAAATGTATTGACCTGATATCATAGCCTGGGTTCCAGTCTGTCGATTTTTCATTTTTTAACTTCTGGCAAAATGACATTTGATATGATCAGAAACTCAATACGGCCCAATTAATAGTATCGGTATTAAAATATATGTATTTGACTGACCAGGCAAAATATATCGACTCCTGTTCCCAGGGTACTGATATCATGCAGCCTCTATTAAGCAGCCAACCTGTATTTACATTTTTATTATAGTCGATTCAAAACTTCACTCAGAGCTTGTGTTGTACTGTTGCTATCTTGCCGACTCAAAATAAAATTGATCTTATCTTATCTTAGCCAATCTGTATTAAGCAGCCGGTTTCTAGATTCCCAATATGTTGTTTTACTATACAGTTGACTTCTATTAAGCAGCCGACTGTGTTAAGAAGGCAAATGTATAGTAACACAACATATTGGGAACCTAGAAACCGGCTGCTTAATACAGATTGGCTAAGATAAGATAAGATCAATTTTATTTTGAGTCGGCAAGATAGCAACAGTACAACACAAGCTCTGAGTGAAGTTTTGAATCGACTATAATTGGCTGCTTAATGGAGGTCACCATTAACACAGGGTTGACTGTATATGTATATATAGGCATCATTTCTTTGACACATACAACCGTCTCCGCGGCCTAGTGGTTAAGGCGTCCGCCTACGGAGCGGGAGGTCGAAGGTTCGAATCTCGTTAGGGGTTCGTTCTGATATGGCCGGTTGGTGAGCCGCCAGCTAGTTAAATAATGGTTACCGATTGCCTACCAGCCTTGCATCTGGCATATAATCATAGGATTCGGGAAGTACTGATGTTCATAAAAAAGAGGTGTCTCATAAGTCAGAAATGGCTGGCTCTTTAAATAGGGGTGACACTATAATAAACAAACACTTTACTTACTTTCTTTACTTTACGTTTGCAACATTTCACATTTATATCAACTCAATAACTGCTATTGAACAATGGCTCAGTGAGTTAGTTATCTATGATGACTTGTGTGCATTTATATTGCAAATAATCATTGCATTCCATTTACTTGTAACAATGTTCCTGGTATGCCATGAAATTATATCACTGTTATTGATCAGATAATTGTGTTTAATCGAGAATTGTCATTAGACAGATTCCTTTCGAAAAGGTGCAAGTCGTGATAGCGCAGTGGTAGCACGTTCGCTTCAGGTGCGAACGGTCTGGAGTTCACGCTCCGATGGAGCCGTTACGGTTGTGCCTTTAGGCAAGGCATTTAAATTCCACATGCCTCTTCTCTCACCCTCGTGGCGTTGGATTCCATCAGGAATGAGGTCTCGAGAGTGATTCATATAAATTGTAAGAACTTGTTTCGCAATCGAGCTAAAATAAATTTGTATAAACTAATAGGTAAATACGTCGTGACCAGTGTACCAAATCGTGTTGCAGGGACACAATCAGAATATATTGTACTACATACAGTCCTGTGCAACTGTCACGTGACCAGGGACATGTCTGGATATCCTAGCCCGAAGAAGCGAATCGAGCCCACCTAGTTATTCTACATTGCATCTCCCGGTGCTATATTACTAATAGATACAAAGTGCTTAATTATATTGTCACCGCACTTAGTTTCAATCACAATTTCTCGAGTCATTTACTCGCGATTGCATTTAGGAATCATTTAGCACGAGTTTGTGTTTTCAGAGTAGATGTATTGCACATCTGTATCCATTTTTAGGTCGAGCCAGGATGTTCACCTACGCATCTTTTCTAGCATTATTGATCATTGGCACGTGTTTCGTTAAAGTTTCAAGTGTGTAGATTGTAGAATTCAATGTCAGTGTCTAACAGGTCCGCACCTGCAAAGTACAGCGTCAATTATAAGGTCTACAGGTCTACTAGAGAGCTTAGGCTCATCAGTTGCTTGTTTTCAACAACAAAATGCCGAATGCAAACTCATGGTAATCACAACATTGTCAGTTATATTGCAGGGCGCTACAAGAACACGTCGTGATTATGTGTGCTAAATGATCATGTCGTGATTTATGTGCGCTATATGAACATGTCGTGATTGCTGTGCGCTATATGAACATGTCGTGATTGCTGTGCGCTATATGAACATGTCGTGATTTCTGTGTGCTAAATGATCATGTCGTGATTGCTGTGCGCTATATGAACATGTCGTGATTGTTGTGCGCTATATGAACATGTCGTGATTGCTGTGCGCTATATGAACATGTCGTGATTTCTGTGCGCTACAAGAACACGTCGTGATTTCTGTGCGCTATATAAACATGTCATGATTTCTGTGCGCTATATGAACGTGTCGTGATTTCTGTACGCTATATAAACATGTCGTGATTTCTGTGTGCTATATTAACATGTCGTGATTTCTGTGTGCTATATGAACATGTCGTGATTTCTGTGTGCTATATGAACACATCGTGATTTCTGTGCGCTATATGAACACGTCGTGATTTCTGTGCGCTATATAAACATTTCGTGATTTCTGTGTGCTATATAAACATGTCGTGATTTCTGTGCGCTATATAAACATATCGTGATTCTGTGCGCTATATGAACATGTCGTGATTTCTGTGCGCTATATGAACATGACGTGATTTCTGTGCGCTATATGAACATGTCGTGATTTCTGTGTGCTATATGATCATGTCGTGATTGATGTGCGCTATATGAACATGTCGTGATTTCGGTGCCCTATATGAACATGTCGTGATTGCTGTGCGCTATATGAACACGTCGTGATTTCTGTGTGCTATATGATCATGTCGTGATTTCTGTGTGCTATATGAACATGTCGTGATTGCTGTGCGCTATATGAACATGTCGTGATTTCTGTGCGCTACAAGAACACGTCATGATTTCTGTTCGCTATATGAACACGTCGTGATTTCTATGTGCTATATAAACATGTCGTGATTTCTGTGTGCTATATGAACATGTCGTAATTTCTGTCCGCTCTATGAACATGTCGTGATTTCTGTGTGCTATATGAACATGTCGTGATTTCTGTGTGCTATATGAACATTTCGTGATTTCTGTGTGCTATATAAACATGTCGTGATTTCTGTGCGCTATATAAACATTTCGTGATTTCTGTGTGCTATATAAACATGTCGTGATTTCTGTGCGCTATATAAACATATCGTGATTCTGTGCGCTATATGAACATGTCGTGATTTGTGTGCGCTATATAACCATGTCGTGATTTGTGTGCGCTATATGAACATGTCGTGATTTATGTGCGATATATGAATATGTCGTGATTTCTGTGTGCTATATGATCATGTCGTGATTTCTGTCCGCTATATGAACATGTCGTGATTTCTGTGCGCTCTATGAACATGTCGTGATTTCTGTGCGCTATATGAACATGTCGTGATTTATGTGTGCTATATGAACATGTCGTGATTTCTGTGCGCTATATGAACATGTCGTGATTTATGTGCGCTATATGAACATGTCGTGATTGCTGTGCGCTATATGAACATGTCGTGATTTATGTGCGATATATGAACATGTCGTGATTGATGTGCGCTATATGAACATGTCGTGATTTATGTGCGATATATGAACATGTCGTGATTTATGTGCGATATATGAACATGTCGTGATTTCTGTGCGCTGTGATCTTTGTTTGTTGCATATGCTGATTTCCAGCCTTTATGTTTGTTTTAACGTCATTTATATGAATCGCAGGTAAACAGCCCACAGCATACAATATCACCAATCAGCAATAAGTGTTCAGAATGTTGGGCCTTGGTGAGCCAGTACGGGAACCGAGGGAGTAATAAAATTACCAATTACAAATCTGTCTTCATTTGATAGTTTTGACTTGTGAAAGCGTTGTCATTAGAATTGGAACACAGGGGATTCGAGTTTGGCTTCTGGCTGACTAGTGAACTTAATGACTTGATATGTAGTGAGTATGGCTTGGTGTTTGTCTAAGTATATTCTCAGTAAATCGATTTTATTTTGCTTCACAGCTACTCTAGCGAAATAAGTTATACCGTTCCCTCGTGACTAGTTTTGAACCGAGAGACATGGCGAGGAATACAATTATTGTGTCACGAAATTACGGAATATCGTTAGGTAATGCTGCGTATTAGAGACGGTTGATTTTGATATAATAATGGAAGACACTTGTCAGTTTCTGCCCCTGCATACTCTTTTATAGCTTTAATTCGTTTCCTCTGTTTTCATCGTGGCTTTCTTTGCATCACATGCTATCAATATCCATCCGTTTTCTCACCTCATTATTATTAAATTATTAAATCACGACAACATATATATATATCTGGTAATCTAGGGAGTGTAGGTTCGATCCCCCGTCTGACCCTAATAAAATTAACAGTCTTTCAGATGGGACGTTAAAGGTTAAAGGTCTCGTGTCAGTGCTGTACACCGTGCACGTAAAAGAACCAGAGGAGACTCTGGAATGGGTCTATGTCTGTATCATTGAACTATCCTCCAAAAATCTAAAATGACTGATCTCTTCTGGAGGCATCGTTCATATGGGCAACCGGTAGCGACGATAAATAAACGTAAAACACAGCCTCTTACAGTATATCCAATGGATACGTTACTGTAAAATTAATTTTCAATTAATTTAATTGATCTTTGATAAAATCACGTTTCAGCGGGGATGTGATGATGTTTCGATTGATTTAATATCCTCGCTTCCGGCGAACCATGTGGACGATCGTTCAATTTAGTGGTACGTGCCTTGCTTGCAACGTCGATTATTAGTGTATTCGTGTAGATATTGCTGGGTGATGTCTTGTAGATCGGAGTTTATTGTTGTGTACGATGATGGTGCGTTATAAGATGCCACCCTGAGGCGGCGTCCTCTTTCCTTTCAGGGTGACAAAGAGGTATTGACAGCTTCTTTCCAAAACGGTCCATTTTAGAGTCACCCTCCTCATTGTTCGTCATACCGCAGCAGCATATAAACGGATCTGGCATTTAGACATCTTGTCGTCTCGGGCGCTCCAGGGTCTGTCCATACATTTGCAACCGCGCCGTAAAACAACGGTGGTGAAGCGTGTTTCCATTGTTGCAAGGTCGACAACCAGAAGAACCCAGTATCCTACGCTGCTGCTGCGAGATATACCCCGACTGTGATCTGCACGCCGTGAGGAGAACGGCCGGAGATGTGGAGTTCGTGCGCGTACCCGTACATACTATAGTACCAAGTGTCGACTACTGTGCAGGACACAGTACTCGTCTTGAATTATCAGTACAAGTACTCGTACTGGATACATTACTGTTAATATTTGGTATCATTTAATTAGCATAATTCTGATTCATCATGCCGCAATATCGGGTATATTAACAGTAAAAACTAAGGATTCCAATTTAAAGGGATTTTATTTTAATTTGAGCATACATTTAACTTTATCTGTAAAGGGAGGTAAACCCATCAACAATTACATAATTGCATAGAGCAAGATAACTGTAATGCTTTGATATCTTGCATACTGTTTCCGGTGGCTGTTAACCGTTTCCGGTGGCTGTTCGGGCAACATCTAGACCCACCGCAAGAGGTGCCTTGAATTTGAATGATGGTGAAACATAGTTCGATTTCAGACAATAAATATTTGTCATAAAACACAAACCATTATCATGTCTCAGAAACACGGCAAAGGTATTGCTATGAAACTTTGCATACACGTCCGAGTACTATTTTTTTTAAATAATATTGTATTGCATTGTGTTCATACATTACATTGCAATTATTAATATTATTATTATTATCCGAGTACTAATTTGCTACACGCACACAGTAAGTGACCTTCAACTTGAATGCTTGCAAACAATAGTCCGATTTCAAAAACATAGGTATGCCTGTCTAAGTGTACGCAGAAACAAAGTGTTGCACAGACGGATATGTAGTCCAGTGGTAACACGCTGGACTGGTAATCCAGGGATCGCAGGTTCGATCCCCCGTCTGACCCTAATAAAATTAACATTTTCAGATGGGACGTTAAACCGAGGTCTCGTGTCGGTGCTTTACACCGTGCACGTAAAAGAACCAGAGGAGATTCTGGAATGGGTCTCTCTGTCTGTATCATGCACTATCCTCCAAAATCTAAAATAACTAATCTCTTCAGGAGGCGTCGCTCATATGGGCAACCGGTAGCGACGATAAATAAACGTAAAACACACACACAAAGTGTTGCTTTGAAGCTTCGCATTCACATCCGATCACTAATTCTCAACACCAACTCCTAACTATACCACTGCCATTGAACTGGAAATTTGGCAATTCGTTGGATAGAATAAAAGACATTTTAGATTTTGCTGAACCAGCACATACATCGTATCCGTGGCCTAATGGTTAAGTAGTTCGCCTACGGAGTGGGAGGTCTGTTCTGATATGGCCGGTTGGTGAGCCGCCAGCTTGTTAAATAAGGGTTACCGATTGCCTACCAGCCTGGCGCTGGTATACAAGCATAGGATTCGGGAAGTACTGATGTTCATACAAAAGAGAGGTGTCTCATAAGTCAGAAATGGCTGGCCCTTTAAATAGGGGTGATACACAAACAACCACTTATCGTATTTGTTTACAGTCAATCACGCACGGGGCGATGGCCTTGTATGTGTTTAGGAGTTCAAGGTCACACATATAGCGTAGGTCATACATCGAACCTACAATCCCTGGATTACCAGTCCAGCGTGTTAACCACTGGACTACAGATCCGTCTGTATTACAAACTGGCCATTTCCACCGCCGTATATTCTGCTATATTATTCTTAAGAATACATTGCCCCCTAAATGGCACAACGGGCACAAGAAAACGATACAAAAAATGTATCCAGATGTTTCGCTATTGCACCAGTCAGGCCCGTAGCCACACTGAGGCAAATGAGGCACTCGCCTCGGTTAGAATTTGGCAAGTAACGACAGGTATAGGAAAACTCTGATAATAAACTTCAGAATGCATAAACAAGCATCCACACAATTCGGAGGACTGGGTGTCGCCTCTGTTATTGTCAGATTCTGGCTACGTCACTGACGGTTGTACAGAGCTGAACAGTAACTATTCAAATGGATGCACGAGAAAACAATCACATTAAACATGAAATAATCACATCACGCCTTAGGCGATATTAATTCAAATAAAAGCTTTCCACTAACAGTGCAGCTAATTGTGTTACGTACTGTAGTATTTAATGTAAGGGTCCAATATATAGTACATTATTCTAATAATATTACTTGTAACTAGTTTGTGCCACACGTGGCATATCCGTAGACATCATTTCTGAAGCCAATAACCGGACACTAATATGTATCTGACCATTTACATGTTTTCTATTCATCTCATTTTGAAGTACACATTTAAATTTTAATATTTGTGTTAAAATAGGATGTAATGAAAAATAATGTGTGTTTTACGTTTATTTATCGTCGCTACTTGTTGCCCATATGAGCGACGCCTCCTGAAGAGATTAGTCATTTTAGATTGTTGGATGATAGTGCATTTATACAGACAGAGACCCATTCCAGAGTCCCCTTCTTTTGGTTCTTTTATGTGCACGGTGTAAAGCACCGACACGAGACGTCGGTTTAACGTCACATCTGAAAGACTGTTCATTTTATTAGAATCAGACTTGACGTCGCATGCATTACCTCCGCCTACCGGATAGTAACACAAAGAAACGGCATATTACAAGTGTAGCACATATAGACAATGAAAGTGGAAGTTGTGATAGCGCAGTAGTAGCGCGTTCGCTTCAGGTGCGAAAGGTCCGGAGTTCGAGTTGTAAGAACTTGTTTCGCAATCGAGCTAACATAAATTTGTATAAACAAAGACAAGGAAATGTCGAATATAAATCACATATATTGTAGCGTTGAGCATTGACTTTACCTAGCATAAGTTAAAGCTACAAGTAAATATCGTATTTATCATCACAAACCGCACATGCATTCAGAGACGGTATTCCCAATGGAGAAACTAACACAAATATGCAGTTGATCATTTGAAATCTCGTCATTTTGCGCATAATTACAGCCAATTGGAATGACACATATCTGCAAATTACATCTCTATATGTCTTTTTTCGCGTTTATGATTACGTTTAATGTTTCGATCTCACGGTTTCGTAGGCTACAATTGTTTCTCGTCTCTGTCTTCCTATGAATTATGGTCCAAAACTGAGTTACAACGTATGGTCCACAACTGAGTTACAACGTATGGTCCAATGCTGAGTTACAACGTAAAGTTCAAAATTTAGTTACAACGTATAGTCCAAAAATTAGTTACAACGTATGGTCCACAACTGAGTTACAACGTATGGTCCAAAACTGAGTTACACCGTATAGTCCAAAACTGAGTTACAACGTATGGTCCACAACTGAGTTACAACGTATGGTCCACAACTGAGTTACAACGTATGGTCCACAACTGAGTTACACCGTATAGTCCAAAACTGAGTTACAACGTATAGTCCAAAACTGAGTTACAACGTATGGTCCACAACTGAGTTACACCGTATAGTCCAAAACTGAGTTACAACGTATAGTCCAAAACTGAGTTACAACGTATGGTCCACAACTGAGTTACAACGTATGGTCCACAACTGAGTTACAACGTATGGTCCAACACTGAGTTACAACGTATGGTCCACAACTGAGTTACAACGTATGGTCCAAAGCTGAGTTACAACGTATGGTCCAAAACTAAGTTACACTGTATAATCCAAAACTGAGTAACAACGTGTGGTCCACAATTGAGTTACAACGTATAAGAATGCACACCACTGTATGTTGTCCTTTCTCGTT
This sequence comes from Archivesica marissinica, assembly GCA_014843695.1. Lineage (NCBI taxonomy): Eukaryota > Metazoa > Mollusca > Bivalvia > Venerida > Vesicomyidae > Archivesica > Archivesica marissinica. Next base: position 5,003,304 of record CM026401.1, on the reverse strand, counting down.
GTATGGTAAATTAAATTGATGAACTGTCACAGTCAAATTCTCAATTCTAAACAAGAATTCACTTATAACGCATGCAGTTCTGTAAACTCCAGGGCATCTGTTTGATGTTAGACACAAGTAAGTCATGGCATCACCATGAATGTTTTACACATTTCCCAATGTAAACAAACACATGTTCAAAATGTAACGCGTAGGGATTCTAGCTGAAATGTATGGTTGTTTACTCATCAATGCGCTGGAGCAAGTAGTACTGAAATAAATTCACAAAAAGTCTTCTTCAAATAAACACAAATGCCACAGATGCACCACAATCACAGTAAGAAATGCAAACAGTCTCTGGTTCTACAGTAAAACATCATTAAACTATGGTCTGCTTGACTGCAAAAACTACTTTCTAGGCTACAACGACCCGGAACCAATTTCTTCTGTGGGGTCACACGATAAGTTCTTATGATGTACCAAACACAGCAGCTCATTTTCAAACGCTACATATTTAATAAGTTCGTGAATTATATAATTCTTACTTACTTACTACGGCTGTCCGATTAGCGCAGTGGTTAGCGCGCTCGCTTCTCACCAATGCAACCCTGGTTCGATCCTCGGACAGGGAAGTATGTGAGATGGTACGGTGGTCGCCAGATCGGACAGGTGGGTTTTCTCCGGCTACTCCGGTTTCCTCCCACACGAATGACCACATTTACGCTTTCATCCACGCCAACGAGAGTGATTAATATAAGTTGTTAGAACTTGCTTCGCAATCGTTAACTTATATAATTCCCCAGGTTCGTAACACTGACTGATCTATTCTAGTACCTAATGCCGCTCCCTATCTGAGAGATTACTCTCCTTTATATAACTTTCCAGACCATCGAGGTAGTTAACCTGCAACTCCATAACAGAGACTCTTGGATGCTAAGAACTACATATAACTATATACCGTCTCTGTAGTCCAGTGATTAAGGCGTCCGCCTACGGAGCGGGAGGTCGAAGGTTCGAATCTCGTCAGGGGTTCGTTCTGATATGGCCGGTTGGTGATCCGCCAGCTAGTTAAATAATGATTACCGATTGCCTACCAGCCTGGCGCCAGACATACAAGCATAGGATTTGGGAAGTACTGATGTTCATAGAGGTGTCTCATAAGTCAGAAATGGCTGGCCCTTTAAATAGGGGTGACACTAGTGCCGCCCTGTTATCTGAGAGATTACTCATCTTATATAACTTTCCAGACCATCGAGATAACCTGCAACAACATAACAGAGACTCTTGGATGGTAACAACTTCCTATTTTGAGTCCCCATCCAATCAGTGATCTATTGCTATGTAATGGCGTGATATTACATCCCTGGGTATTTCCAGGGAAAGTAGGAAACCCGGTGTCGGATGCCCACGCTGGATAACCAACTTGATACATATTGTTACAATGAGAGTACATATCTACATACAGACGGATCTGTAGTCCTGTGGTAACACGCTGGACTTGTAATCCAGGGATCGCAGGTTCGATCCCCCGTCTGACCATAATAATATTAATAGTCTTTCAGATGGGACTTTAAACCGATGTCTCGTGTCGGTGCTGTACACCGTGCACGTAAAAGAACCAGAGCAGACTCTGGAATGGGTGTCTGTCTGTATCATTGCACTATCCTTCAAAAATCTAAAATTACTAATCTCTTCAGGAGGCGTTGCCCATATGGGCAACCGGTAGCGACGATAAATAAACGTCGGTGGTTCTACACAGATGTCCAGCCTTGCCTGACTCGGATGGACATCTTGGGTATTCCTAAAAAAAACCCAAAACAAACAAACAAATTGATCCATTTATTTAATATATGTCTTGGTTTATTTTCTAGGATAACCGTAATTCAAACCCCCCATAAAAGCAATGTCAATAATGTGAATCGTATTGTAAAGAAGCAGTCAACTTGCATACTGTCCCGAGATATATCCACGGCATTTGACAGAGTTTGGTACCGTCGTTTCCTTTCTACATTTAAACAATATGGCACCAACTGTGAACTTCTAAACAATTTATCATGATATAATAAATTATAGTGCTTTGTTATGTATATATATCTTTGCCATGCTTGGGTTATTTACATAATTGTTGTTATATCGTTGATTATAAATGACCCATTTGAGAGTTTATACGCAAATAAAACGTCCTCTTTAATTGCGTGTTGGAGGTTAGTTACTGCGATGGGCCTGTATGGTAATATCGAAGTTGTGTTTACATCAAAGACGCTGATGTCAAACATGATACGGATGCAACTACAAGCTGGTGATGACAATAAAACAATATATAATTATATTGGAGCAAAGCAAATCACACATGTGTGATTCAAAACCGCCAATATGTCGTATCGAGTTTCCTCCAAGGATAAATGGAACAGCTGTGGCTGTATACATCATAATCTTTTTATAACAATCATAATAAATAACTGTATGTGCAGATGGTGTGGTCTTCTATCAATGGCCTGCTCTCCTACCGATGATATATACAGAATAATAGTACGTGTCATTTGGACCTATGGGTAAAATATAGTATTAATATTCTTAGCTATTTGGCATACATTTAATTTCTTAGCTTAAGTTATTTCGCGTAATACTAATTTCCTTTCTTAAGCTATTTCATATCATATAGTTAACATTAATAACATGTCTACATCCCCACGAGGGGTTCGACATTAGACGAAGATGGATATTAATGTATTATATTAAGCTATTTCTCTTAATATTAACTTCTTAACTTAAACTTTATTATTACTATTAAATTTCTTAGTTTCAACATTTTATAGTTTTATATGTTTGGATTCAGGATTAGAAAGAAATGACAGATTCAATTTGTATATCGATCGCTATTAGCAGACATGCTTAGGTATTATGTTCAGGTCGTACACAGAGACTATGTCAATATATTGCTGTCGATAGCAATCTAGTCACAATTGGGAGGAGTGTGTGGTACAAGAAGCATCCGGGGGGGAGTATTCGCTCACAGATTAGTGCATCCGGGGGAGTATTCGCTCACAGATTAGTGCATCCGGGGTAGTCTTCGTTCACAGGTTAGTGCATCAGGTGTAGTCTTCGTTCACAGGTTAGTGCATCCGGGGGAGTATTCGCGCACAGATTAGTGCATCCGGGGTAGTCTTCGTTCACAGGTTAGTGCATCCGGGGGAGTATTCGCGCACAGATTAGTGCATCCGGTAGAGTATTCGTTCACAGGTTAGTGCATCCGGGGGAGTATTCGCTCACAGATTAGTGCATCATGGGTAGTATTCGCTCACAGATTAGTGCATCCGGTAGAGTATTCGCTCACAGGTTAGTGCATCCGGGGTAGTATTCGCTCACAGATTAGTGCATCCGGTAGAGTATTCGCTGACAAGTTAGTGCATCCGGGGTAGTCTTCGCTCACAGGTTAGTGCATCCGGGGTAGTCTTCGCTCACAGGTTAGTGCATCCGGTAGAGTATTCGCTCACAGGTTAGTGCATCCGGTAGAGTATTCGCTCACAGGTTAGTGCATCCAGTAGAGTATTCGCTCACAGGTTAGTGCATCCAGTAGAGTATTCGCTCACAGGTTAGTGCATCAGGAGTAGTATTCGCTCACAGGTTAGTGCATCCAGTAGAGTATTCGCTCACAGGTTAGTGCATCAGGGGTAGTATTCGCTCACAGGTTAGTGCACCCGGTAGAGTATTCGCTCACAGGTTAGTGCATCCAGTAGAGTATTCGCTCACAGGTTAGTGCATCCAGTAGAGTATTCGCTCACAGGTTAGTGCATCCAGTAGAGTATTCGCTCACAGGTTAGTGCATCCGGTAGAATATTCGCTCACAGGTCATCCGGTAGAGTATTCGCTCACAGGTTAGTGCATCCAGTAGAGTATTCGCTCACAGGTTAGTGCTTGAGGGGTAGTATTCGCTCACAGGTTAGTGCATCCAGTAGAGTATTCGCTCACAGGTTAGTGCATCCGGGGTAGTATTCGCTCACAGGTTAGTGCATCAGGGGTAGTATTCGCTCACAGGTTAGTGCATCCGATAGAGTATTCGCTCACAGGTTAGTGCATCAGGGGTAGTATTCGCTCACAGGTTAGTGCATCCAGTAGAGTATTCGCTCACAGGTTAGTGCATCCGGTGTTCAGATGATTTGCATTGTGATATTGTTTAGTGTCGTATATTCGTTGTGCAAGTTATTATTTGAATAGCTATACAATAAACACTTTAACAGCAAGAAGTTGGGAAATAGCCTGTCGTGCACGGTTGTAATGTTCTATGCTAGTTTGACTATTTTTTATTTCTCAATGTTATTCAGTTCCCAAAATGCATATAGTGCAAATATTAATATGATAATATATTAGAAGTTTTACAGTTTAACAATATATTGTTGCTATATATGTATGTATGTACTACCCGTCAGAACTCAACTCCAAACCATGTTCCATTAGCCAATAAATAACTGAAAGACAAATATTATTTCTTAGTTTCTACAAATTTATTTTAGCTCGATTGCGAAACAAGTTCTTACAACATGCATAAACACTATCGATACCTCATTCCTGATGGAATCCATCGCCATGAGGGAGAGAGAAGAGGCAATGTGGACTTTAAACGCCTTGCCTACGGGCACAATCGTAACTGCACCAGCGGAGCTCGAGCTTCAGTCCTTTCGCACCTGAAGAGAACACGCTACCACTGCGATATCACGACTTCCACATTATTTCTTAAGCCTAAATCAGTGACCCACGTGGCACATCTGCACACCCACTGTAATGTCTTCTAAAATATGTTCGATAAAACATACTATTGCTTCTAGCATTTCAATTCATAGGTTATAACTTTTGTTGTTCAAAGTAAAACCGATTTGCTTACAATAGCCTTCAAATACTTCCAATTTACTATCAAGTTTGTTATTTATTTGTTGAATATTTTATTCACAGTTAGTGTAATTGACTGACGCGGACTGGGCGGAATAGTTTTTATTCACAGTTAGTGTAATTGACTGACGCAGCCTGGGCGGAATATTTTTATTCATCATATGTCTTATCATATTCGCATGATTCATAAATGGGCACGTCAATCTACATTAATAATACATATTTAATCTCAATAGCTTAATATTTACATAATTGTGACGCGTTTTTATAAAATGACCTTCATTAGGTGAACTGCTTGAATACGAATATTTTTCAAAGATTATCTTTTACATTCATTTCCTATTGTACCTTACCACATTCAAACTAATCCGTGTGCTTTGTCGTTGCCGCTGTCAACTTCAAAATCAGCTATAACATTCATTATACAAGGATGTATATGCTGCCGGGAATAATAAATTATTTTTAGTTCTGATAAAGTTCAGGAAATGTAGACGTTAATTGGCTTGCACCTTCAATTAACACCGTGATTGTGGTGTGGTAATTTAAACGTCATTTCTCAAAATAACTATATCCACCCAATTGGTTCATTTTAATTCAACGTGACATATACCGGAGGACATAGAAAACGCACACTTCGGATAAGTGTGTTTTACATGAACATCAATAACTATATGTATACATATTATAACATTTTGGAATATTTTAAGTTGTTTAGTTTATGTTTTGTAATAAAGATGTGATATATCTTTGATGGAATCCTTCGTATTTCGTTTTCATTTAATAATAATCATATGATGTAGGTGTGCGTTTTCTATGTCCTCTAGTATATAATGTAGGTGTTTGCGTTTTCTATGTCCTCTAGTATATCATGTAGGTGTGCGTTTTCTATGTCCTCTAGTATATAATGTAGGTGTGCGTTTTCTATGTCCTCTAGTAAATAGTGTAGGTGTGCGTTTTCTATGTCCTCTAGTATATAATGTAGGTGTGCGTTTTCTATGTCCTCTAGTATATAATGTATGTGTTTTCTATGTCCTCTAGTATACAATGTAGGTATGCGTTATCTATGTTCTCTAGTATATAATGTAGGTGTGCGTTTTCTATGTACTCTAGTATATAATGTAGGTGTTTGCGTTTTCTATGTCCTCTAGTATATAATGTAGGTGTGCGTTTTTTATGTCCTCTAGTATATAATGTAGGTGTGCGTTGTCTATGTCCTCTAGTATATAATGTAGGTGTGCGTTGTCTATGTCCTCTAGTATATAATGTAGGTGTGCGTTTTCTATGTCCTCTAGTATATAATGTAGGTGTGTGATTTCTATGCCCTCTAGTATATAATGTAGGTGTGCCTTTTCTATGTCCTCTAGTATATAATGTAGGTGTGCGTTTTCTATTTCCTCTAGTATATAATGTAGGTGTGCGTTGTCTATCTCCTCTAGTATATAATGTAGGTGTGCGTTTTCTATGTCCTCTAGTATATAATGTAGGTGTGTGATTTCTATGTCCTTTAGTATATAATGTAGGTGTGCGTTTTCTATGTCCTCTAGTATATAATGTAGATGTGCGTTTTCTATTTCCTCTAGTATATAATGTAGGTGTGCGTTTTCTATGTCCTCTAGTATATAATGTAGGTGTTTGCGTTTTCTGTGTCCTCTAGTATATAATGTAGGTGTGCGTTTTCTATGTCCTCTAGTATATAATGTAGGTGTGCGTTTTCTGTGTCCTCTAGTATATAATGTAGGTATGCGTTTTCTGTGTCCTCTAGTATATAATGTAGGTGTGCGTTTTCTATGTCCTCTAGTATATAATGTAGGTGTGCGTTTTCTATGTCCTCTAGTATATAATGTAGGTGTGCTTTCTATGTCCTCTAGTATATAATGTAGGTGTGCGTTTTCTAGGTCCTGTACAGATTTTAACAATGGATATAGTGGAACACTACAAAGAGATGCAACTTGGTCTCCTGGCTAGAAGTGTGAATTGTTCTGGTGGTGTTGCCTGGGTATGGAATCACATGCATGAATGCCTGGAGCACACACAGCACGTCGCTGGCTTCGTCGCCGGTTGCTTAGCTATTGCACTGTCTGCCATCTCATATTCAAGGTTTGAGTTGGTGAACACATTATTTTATAGCTGTGTTTTGTGCTTATGTCATTCTTTGATAGCATCGGTGTTAGCTATGCACGTTTATATTATATGTGCAATGCCAGTATATTAGGAAAGCAGACGAAAGATTCCTTAGACATCCGTATATTGCCATGCCAACGGGTGGCCATGCTTTTGAATAGGCGAAATATCTATGATAATGTGAAAATCCCATCATTCCCTGTTTATAGTTTATACAAATTTATTTTAGCTCGATTGCGAAACAAGTTATTTCAACTTATATAAATCACTCTCGAGACCTCATTCCTGATGGAATCCATCGCCACGAGGGAGAGAGAGGCAACGTGGAATTTAAATGCCTTGCCTAAGGGCACAATCGTAACGGCTCCAGTGGGGCTCGAACTCCGGACCTTTCGCACCTGAAGCGAACGCGCATCCACTGCGCTATCACGACTTCCATCATTCCCTCACGCCCGGTGTAATACCAGTCATGTCACCACAATCACCATGTGCAACCGCTATCAGTGAGATTCTCGGTCCAAAACAAGACCTACTCTTAGATATAAATTTGTTAAATCTAAATTGCCTACGCTAATCTTATCTAAGAAGTGCTTAAAATATTTATTAAAACAGTGATATTGAAAAAGAGCACTAACGCGCTTATTAATTAAAAAATGGTATAAAAAACAATTATCACCTCTGATCAGATCAATGGTGAACTGATTAGCATAGACTATTTAGTTGGCAAAAAAAAAATCATAGTATTAAGAAACAATTGAGATACATTATTTACATGCTGTCCGCCTGTGGTCGAGTGGTTAAGGTCGCTGACTTGTATACCACTGTAACCTATCATCACTGATGGTCATGAGCCTCGCTCAGGCCGTGTCTCATTTATATGAAAAAGTTGGAAGTTTCTTACGGAGGTCGGTGCAGCCAAGTACTGGTTAACCGCTGGAGCCTGCCCAGGAAAGGTGTTGTTAGGTAAACTGCCCGCCGGCGATATAGCCCGAACTGGTGCTGATGCAGGCGTAAAACCCGAAATATAACATAATATGTACATGCTAAATATATATATTACAATCTATGAACTGCATAACACACTGCTTTTATTTACACGTCAAAAACCGTCGTTTTTGAAAAATTTCAAAACAGGTTTTGGCACATAATCTTATCAGTTCCTTGCTGGAGAAAATTAAAACAAACTTTTCTGAATCAGAAAGATTAATAAAATTACCATAAATACCCATTGTTTTTCTAATAAGCGGTAACCTAATATCTTCATACGTACAACATTGCAAAATAACATGTAGTTCATTTTCAACGGAGTCACAGAATGGACATTTTCTTTGATCTACACTCAGATTCTCGTACCTGCCCGTCTCTATTCTTATTGGTGCAACACCACAGCTACATTTACTCAAAGCAGCTCTATGACTAAGAGGTAAAAACATCATACAGTAGTCTTCTACTTTGAATTCTGTTTTAAATAGCTTATACAACCGTAATTTATTTCTACCTCGACCAGATATACCAACATCTCTATTAATAGATGTAAACCAGTTTAATTTGAATCTAGCCATTAGTTTACTTTCCATTGAGAATACTAATGATGATGGCTTAGGCTCGGTAATATTTGCAAACATACTTAAATTATTTTCATTAAATACTTTTACAATTAAATAATGCCAATTTTTACATGAAACATTTGTCTTAGAAGCCACCAAAAGTGCTATGCGTTTGTTCATACGATGTGTATCCATTGACGATATTTTGGACCAGAATAAACATATGCTTTTCCACTGCCATACAACAGTCGGCTTCCAACCCATTTCTCCTGCAATGGCAGTATTTGGAGTGTATTTGCCTACACCCAAAAAGAACCGCATTGCTCTGTTATGAACTGAATCTATACATGAAAATGTTTTGAAGCCACATATTGGTGCACTGTAATTTATAACAGGCATTACTGTAGACTCATACAGTTTGGTATATACATCATATGGGACACCCCCTAGAACTTTACATTTGGCAATTAAGAGACCAAGGGCACGGCTAGCATACGTGTAAATACGTCCCCAGTCCCATCATTCACATATTTGTTTTGTCTGTCGTTTTCAATTTTGACAGCATTTAGAAACTACTTTTGAAAATTATGCAGGAACTAATTTTGATGACCAAAGTTCACACTAATATAAGTGGTTGTGCAATCGTGCCTTGTAGTGAAGTGGTGCTCTCTGTAGAGTAAGTACAAATGAATCGAATATGATAAATGTCCAGAACTCATTGGAAATCCAAAAAGAAAAATGAATATTTATGTTTCTTAGTGAAAATATAAGATTTTATTTCATTTCGTGATCACCGAAATAATGTTTTTTACGAATAGAATTTTCGGTTATCACTCGAAGAAATAAATTCCAATGTTACACTAATTGACACAAATATCCTTTTGTATAATTATATTTAAGAATCGCTATGTATGTATGCATATGTATGCTTTGGTATGTGGTAATCTTCCTACACATGTACAAATCGGAAAACCGGTTTATTGTACTGGTATTGCATTATCATCGAGGAAAAACACCTTACATACCCATTGTTACCTCTAACAAAATGCCTAGGCTAAACCGCAATCAGAGAATGTGTGCCATTGGCATGATTGACGGCGGTTTACGTCAGCGTGACGTCGCAAATCGACTCGGGGTTACGCGGATCACGATAACACGTCTACTTCGACGTTATCGAACACATGGATCGGTGGATGACCGTCCAAGATCTGGTCGACCACGTGTGACGACGCGTGAACAGGACCGTCACATTCGGACGTCACATTTACGTGACCGGTTCCTACCTACTACGCACACAGCTGCCGTTACTCCTGGGATGACCAACAATCGCATTAGTGCACAAACAGTCAGGAACCGGCTCGGTGAACGTGGCATTCGTGCCTATCGGCCATACGTTGGACCCATCCTGACACGACGTCACCGTGACGTACGGCGGGAATGGACGACGGAACGTGCTCGCTGGACTCGGTTACAGTGGAATTCGGTGATGCTTAGCGATGAATCGCGGTTCTGTTTGCGTCGAGCGGATGGCAGAGAGCGGGTATATCGCAGACGCGGTGAACGTTACGCCGACGCATGTGTACGTCAGGTCGATCTGTTCGGGGGCGGAAGCATTATGGCGTGGGGCGGTATCACCTTCGGCAGTCGCACTGAACTGTTAGTGGTGGACGGGAACCTAAACGCCCAGCGGTACTGTGATGAGATCCTTGCGCCAGTTGTTGTGCCGTTCTTTAACGCCAACAGAAACGTCACACTGTTCCAACAGGACAACGCCAGGTGTCATACTGCTCGGATTTCCACCACATTATTGGAGCAGAACAATATTGAAACCCTGCCGTGGCCTGCTTTGTCACCAGACTTGTCACCCATAGAACATTTGTGGGATACGTTAGACCGCCGCGTCAGACGACGTCAGCCGGTAACGTTAAACCAACTGAGGGATGTTTTGCGTCAGGAGTGTACAAATATTGACCAGCAATAGATTCAGACACTCTTCCGTTCGATGCGACGGCGGTGCATTGCAGTGAGAGACGCAAATGGTGCCCATACTCGGTATTGACGTCTGTGTGAAAACTCCATTAGACCCCTGTCCGACGAATTACGTCATCACGCAGCAGACAGTTTCGGAGGCTCATTATGCTTTATGTGTTCCTCTTTCAAACATGTTGGACTATCATCTTATGAATTTTCAAAGAATTTTCTTAATAAATGTTGACATTATAGACACATAAACACCAGGTATCGTTTCTTTTTTGACTCAGTATATTTAGATAAATTTACAAGTTTGTACTAATGTATTGTATATAGATAAAATAGAACAAAAGATAACATATATATACAGACGGATATGTAGTCCAGTGGTAAAACGATGGACTGGTAATCCAGGGATAGCAGGTTCGATCCCCCGTCTGACCATAATAAAATTAACAGTCTTTCAGATGGGACTTTAAACCGATGTCTCGTGTCGGTGCTTTACACCGTGCACGTAAAAGAACCAGAGGGACTCTGGAATGTGTCTCTCGCTGTATCATTGCACTATCCTACAACAATCTAAAATGACTAATCTCTTCAGGAGGCGTCGCACATATGGGCAACCGGTAGCGACGATAAATAAACGTAAAACACACACACAAATATATATGGTAATATACGTACACATCACACATACTTCCAAGTCCGAGGATCGTACCCGCGTTGCATTGGTCATAGGCGAGCCTGCTAGCCACTATACACGAATTGGTGTGGGACGTTGTCTAATGTTGTTAAAACTTGTGGCCCAAACCATTTGTATGTTCATGATATGTATTGTATCTTTATGTGTATGACATAGTGTTAATATTTATTATTGTCTCATTTGTGTACATATACAACTAATAAAACATAACATGAGCAGTATACAACAGTACATAGCCATTCATCTATGTACATATACAATTAATAAAACAAAACATGAACAGTATCTAACAGTGCATAGGCCATTCATTAACATAGAATTATAATTACAGGAGACATAAGTTAGTATATCATAGTCATACAAACGTTATCCCATTGATATTATTACACATTGAATACTACAAGAAAGGGGGAAAGGTAAGAAAATAAACCGTAATATACAGGGTACAACTGAGGGGTAGTAGCTAATGGTCAGGTTAAAACGTTATTAAAACAACAACACCGTAATATACAGGGTAAAACTGAGAAGTAGTAGCTAATTGTCAGGTTAAAACTTTATTAAAACAACAACACCGTAATATACAGGGTAAAACTGAGGGGTAGTAGCTAATGGTCAGGTTAAAACGTTATTAAAACAATTCAAATTAAATTGTGAGGTTCAATATCAGCACTAGCTTGCAACTAAAAAATGCTTTAAAAGATCAGTTATCACCTTCGATCAGATCGAGGATGAAATATTTAGCAACTACTTCTCAGGATGCATAAAAATACAATGACTTAAGACACATGAGTATCATTATTTACAAAGATAAAAAGCAGGTCTTTGTAATATTATGTTAAAACAGGTTACAGTGGTGATAGGCGAGCCTGCTAGCCACTATGTACTATACTAAGCAGACGGATCTGTAGTTCAGTGGTAACACGCTGGACTGGTAATCCAGGGATCGCAGGTTCGATCCCCCGTCTGACCTTAATAAAATTAACAGTCTTTCAGATGGGACGTTCAACCGAGGTCTCGTGTCGGTGGTGTACACCGTGCACGTAAAAGAACCAGAGGAGACTCTGGAATGGATCTCTGTCTGTATCATTGCACAATCCTCCAAAATCTAAAATAACTAATCTCTTCAGGAGGCGTCGCTCATATGGGCAACCGATAGCGACGATAAATAAACGTAAAACACACACACAAATATATATGGTAATATACGTATCACACATACTACCAAGTTCGAGGATCGTACCCGCGTTGCATTGGTCATAGGCGAGCCTGCTAGCCACTATACACTAATTGGTGTGGGCCGTTGTCTAATGTTGTTAAAACGTGTGGCCCAAACAATTTGTATTTTCATGCTATATATTGTATCTTTATGTGTATGACATATGTACTATTGATTTGCAATACAATATGATTAAATAAAAACACATTATGTATTTCAGTTTAACAGTTGTGCACATGCGCCGCCCTGGGCAGCAGGGCCATCAATGCAGTATACGATTGGCTGTTGCAATGAATTCGTTATCCGAGGTTATGTCATTGTGTGGAGCTCTACTATGCATTCAACTTCCTACACAAGTAAAATGTTATCTCATTTAGTCAACTCGATTATGATGTTAATTATGTGTATTGCGTCCTTTTGTGGAGTTTATATAGCTCCCTTTTGTAGAGTTTATGTTGCTTCCATGTGTACAATTTATATTGCTCCTTTTGTACAATTTATATTGCTCCCTTTGTACAATTTATATTGCTCCTTTTTGTACAATTTATATTGCTCCTTTTGTACAATTTATATTGCTCCTTTTTGTACAATTTATATTGCTCCCTTTGTACAATATATATTGCTCCTCTTTGTACAATTTATATTGCTCCCTTTGTACAATTTATATTGCTCCCTTTGTACAATTTATATTGCTCCCTTTGTAAAATTTATATTGCTCCCTTTGTACAATTTATATAATATATAATAATAAGTTTATTATTACAAAGGCATCATGCCTATCAGTATACATGCATACAACATATTATTACATAACATATCAATGGTGACACAATTTGTACATATACTCTGACACACAGTGAGAAGAATAGGTTATTGATGGTAGTATAAAGTATTTCTTTTTTCAAAGCTTTTACATATATACATCGACAAGTTTCTAACAATACACGAACTAGTAGCTTGTAGCAACTCCTTGAACTTTAATATGTTCGGTCTTTTCCAATAATATCTTTTTATATAAAGAATTCTAATTTCATGATACAGAGGGCATTCTAGCAAAAAGTGAAATTCATCTTCTACACTATTACATAATTGACAGTTGCGATCATCTATCGGAATCTTTTCTGGTTTATGCCATCTACCTGATTCAATTTCTAATCTATGGGCTGATACTCTCAATCTAGTATATGCTATCCTGAATTTACGAACATTTATAATATCTAAATAAGGTTGGAAACAAAAATCAGAAAATAGTCTATAAGTACGAGCTCTTGTTGAGTTTTCTAACTGGCTATTCCAGTCTTGTAAATAATTATCATATAGCCGTTGTTTAAAAGTTGCTAAACATAGGTCTGTATCTCCTACTCCTTGAACAATCCATACGTGATTAAAACCTAATGACTGTAATACATTTCGTACATTTCGTGCCCAAGTTTTTTTGTGTGGATACAATTCTAAGTCATGTAACATCATTTTATAGATAACACTAACATATTTAACATCATCACATTGTAAAACTTTAAACCAATATCGCATAATTGCATACAATCTTTTAATAAGTAATGTACATCTACCAGTTTCTCCATACACAAAACTATTTTGTGTCTGTACACGTACACCGAGCAGTTGCTTACAATACTGTAAATGTACCTTTTCAATTGTAGCTATCTCATTGAAACCCCATATTTCACAGCCATAACTAAGAATTGGTGTAATGAGTTTATCAAACAAATCAAGAGAATGACTAACTAAAATATTAGGAAATTTAACTAAATAAGTTTTTAATTTGGACATAGCTTTTAAAGCTTGTCCAGCTAGTGCATCGTGTGTTGAGATAAAAGAACCACCTGTGGTAAACACAATTCCTAAATAAGTAAACTGCTTTACAATTTCAATTATGTCTCCATTATATGCAAACTGAACATTTCGTCTATTTGCCCCACCTTTCTTAAATATCATTATTTTTGTTTTATTTATATTCACAGTTAACTTCCACTTTTGACAATAATCATGCAATATTTCTAAACCTTTTTGCAAACTATTTTCAGATTCTGCAAATATTACTATATCATCAGCATATAATAACAAAAATAACTTAAGCATACCAACATCCACTCCATCATAACCATGTAGCATAAAATCCTCTTCAATATCATTCAAGTACATGGAGAATAGGAAAGGTGATAAACATTCGCCTTGTCTAACTCCCAAATAACATGTAAATTCATCACTTAATATGTTTTGATATTTAACTCTCGCTTTAACATGTGTATACATGGACTTAATAATGTTAAGAATTTTACCTCTAACATCTATTTTTAATAATTTGTACCACATTATATCTCTAACTACAAAATCGAAGGCTTTCATAAAATCAATGAAGGCTACATACAGTTTCCTATTGTTATTTAGCATATGATTTATTATTCCATGCAATATAAAGATGTTATCAATAGTTCCCATGCTCTTTCAAAACCAGCCTGTGCTTCTATATAGACATTATACATTTCAGCCCAAGTAGTCAAACGATTGTTTAAGATTCTGGTAAATAGTTTTCCAAGCGTGCTTAATAAAGTTATACCCCTGTAGTTTCCAGTTTCATCAACATCACCTTTTTTATGCAGTGGAATAATAAAACCGTCAGTCCACATATATGGGAAATACCCAACATCGAATAATTTATTAAACAGACATTTTAAATACAACAGAAGTACTTCATTGTTGGTTCCATGTTTAAAGAACTCGTTTAATACAGCATCTGGACCAGCAGATGTTCCACATTTTAACTCTCTGCAAGCTTTAATAATTTCAATAGACATGATTTCTACATTCAATTCATTAAACATACAATTTAATTCTCCATTTAAATATCTATCATTAAAATACATAACATCTTCATCCGCTTGAAAAAATACAGATTGCGGATCATTTATTGACTTAAAATAATCAGCAAATTGATTAGTTGACAACACCTTAGATGTCCTCATGCCACATAACCCTTTTAACCGTTTCCAATATTCCTTCGCATTTTTTACCCTCATAGTCTCTAATTGTTTGGTTTGGCATTTATCATAATTATACTTCTTATTTCTAATAATATCCTTATATTCGCTTCTAGCTCGGACCATTTGCCTTCTATTTTAATTAGATTTATCATATCTAAAATCATTCAAGCACAAATAAAACTGATGTTGTCCCGCCTTACATTCATCATCATACCATGGTTTCTGCACATGAGTTGGTCTATTTATTTTATTTTTTGGACTATTGTTTCTTTTAAACAGTGGTGTGCATACCTGTTCTATAGTGCTATAAAATTCGTTCAAATTTATATCAACGTCATCCTTGTTTTCTACAGCATTTAAATTGTCACATAGGTATTGTAATTTGCTAGTAATATTATCGCTAGCTAATGTTTCCATGTACAAATCCTTCTTAGCATCATCCCATTTATATACAAATTTCACATGATCATTATTAATATCTGGTAAAGTATTTCCGTGGACATTTTCATCAATATGTGAATTAAAAACAAATTCCACAGCACAGTGATCAGATATAATATTTGAATCATGAACCACAAAAGATTTAATCTTATCAAATAATTCTGGTTTACATAAAACCATATCTATGACACTACTACCTCTTTCAGCAATACCTGTATATTTCCCAATGTTTTTATCTAAACCAACTCTGCCATTTGCAATTCTAATACCAGTTGCTTTACAAAAGTTCAATAATACTTTTCCACTATCATTTACTGTTTTATCCTGGCTTATTCTAGGTAATTCATCATCCACAATATAATCGTCAGGTAACAAATCTACATTATAAAGGTACTCATTTTCCACATAGTCTGGTTTTTCACCAACTCTAGAATTTAAATCTCCAGTTATCAAATAATTACATTTTCCATCATATAAATTTTCAAAATAATACATATCACTAGCAATAATGTCAAATATATTTTGCTCCACAAACATCTCTCTACTACTGCCACCTGGGATATTATAACATAAGCACAATAATACATCATTCTCAAAACCAAATACATATCCCTTCAATTGTAGCCATATTATGCTATCATCCACAGTTTTTACAAACTCCACATGTTTATTTAAGTTTTGTGACACATAAATAATAAGACCACCACTGTCTCTTCTTGCACCTTTATGTTTTTCATTTCTATTTAAGACATACGAACTAAACCCATCTACATTTACATTAAAAATATCATTTGACCATGTTTCTGTGAAAAGTAAAATATCATTTCTTTGGAATAGTGTGTTCAAGTAATCAGAATCTAGCTTGTTATACTGTTTTCCAATCAAACCCTGTACATTTAACAAGCACAATTTTATACTCCTATTCCCACTTTGATCCTATTGTGTATCAGCAGTTCTTCTCTCTGTGTGATCTATACCTGTATTGCTTGTCACGTGCTGGCTGTTACTCCGGTTTACCCGACTCCTATTTATAGATGTCGCGCTCCGCGAAGCGGGTCGCATGTGAATCTTGTCGCTACCTGAAACAAAACTTGAGCTGTTTTTTGAGTTTATATTCTGTGACTTTACACTATTTCTACTTCGGGACTCGGATTTATTTGCTGCTTTAACAGGTAAGCTATTGTTTAACAATGCACTATTACGACCTCGCATTTGGACATGTTCTATTTTGGGATCACCCTGATCACGTGACACTTGTATATGTCTAGCTGTAGGTGCGAAATCTTTGTTTACTTTTTGCACTGAATTAAAAACATCGTCGTCACTTGTATCATTTTCGATCACAGTTTCCTTTGAGTATATGCGAGACCTTAGCAATTCAGCCGATCTTTTCAATGGTTTGCTAGGCCACTCTTCTAGTCTGTTGTGATTCATTACATCAAACCAATCAGGAAATTCATCTTTGATAAGTTTACCCTTCACATATAATTTTGCTGGGTATCTAATTTGGAATTTCTCTCTATTCGCTCGGGCTTCGGTCGCTTCTATATTGCTCCCTTTGTACAATTTATATTGCTACTTTTTGTATAATTTATATTGCTTGTAAAACACCGTGTACGTCAACGAACCAGAGGAGACTCTGGAATCGTTCTCTCTCTATATAATTGCACTATCCTGCACATTCTAAAATACCATTGTAACCTATCATTACTGATGGTCACGGGTTCGAGCCCGGCTCAGACCGTGTTTCTTTATATGAACAAGTTGACAGTTTCTTACGGAGGTTGCTGCACCAATTACTGGTTAACCGCTGGAGCTTGCCTATGAAAGGTGTTGTTAGGTAAACTGCCCTTCTTTCCTATCGGCAACCGGTAGCGACGATAAATAAACATTAAACGAATAAATGACTAATCTCTTCAGGAGGCGTCGCTCATATATTGGAATAGAATTAGTGAAATATTTGCAAGGTTTAAAATTAATAATCTGTCACTTGAATTAGCTTCACGTGAACAATTCCAGTAGTCGCCATCTTCTCTACAGAAAGCCGCAGATCTTTTTGGCGGTGAACATTTACTGACTTGTTATTTATATTTCAGATTTTATTCAGTATCAGTATGATGCCCGTGCATTTCGGCTGCTGTTTATATGTATATATCAAGCCATCAGTTAATAGAAATCAAAAGTACCTCAGAGGTAATGTATATTGCAAATCACATGATATTCTATTTAAACTTGATTTATTTTACAACGATTGCATAACACGTGTTTAGCAACTTACATTAATTACTCTCTCGCCTACGGAGCGGGAGGTCGAAGGTTCGAATCTCGTCAGGGGTTCGTTCTGATATGGCCGGTTGGTGAGCCGCCAGCTAGTTAAATAATGGTTACCGATTGCCTACCAGCCTGACATCTGGCACACACGCATAGGATTCGGGAAGTACTGATGCTCATAAGTCAGAAATTGCTGGCCCTTTAAATAGGGGTGACACTATAATAAACAAACACTTTTACTCTCGTTGGCATGGATGAAAGCGTAAATGTGGTCATTCGTGTGGTAGGTAACCGGAGTACCCTGGGAAACCCCACCTGTCCGATCTGGCGTGAGTTATCACATTACCCCAGTAACAACAACAATAAAATAGAACACAAATAAACATTATTGTTTGCCAGTATATCGACGAGCCTTATTACACTAAGGTGGATCGGTACGCCGTAGTAAATAGTCCCTGATAATCATACAACTTCACGCAATTAATCGACACACTATTTTAATCACTGAATCCTATTATATATTTAACATTTTATTAATCTAAATTGTTAATTTTCTTGAAATAAAGGATGAACACAACCATGTATATGTCGAATGTGTATTTCAACCTGTCATTGTCATGCCACGACCAATCAGAATCCGTCAAGGTGTTATTACACGCGTGTGCATATAAGAAAATAGGTGATGACTGTATTACACTGAAAACATGCAAAGTTATGTGATAAATGTATATTCGCGTGTGTAAACACCAACATTCGCAGTAACTAACCAGTAGCCAAACTACGTCTCACGTTAACCAATATTATTATAACATTAGTTGTATATACAAGTAATATGCATCGTTAAATGTTTGTCTTTCAGTAAAATCAAGGAAGCGACAATCTACCTTCCATCACTGCATGTGGCCGCTCTACGTGCTGCTTCCCGCCATTTCCATCACCCTGCTATCCGCACGATCACTGTATACACTCTCCGGAAGTAGCGACATCTACAGTAACCGGCAAACAACACATTCTCAGGTAATGCTTTCTATACACCGTGTATATTTATCATAGTATCATGAATAAAAATATACAGTAGTAAAAAGTAAAAACATACAGTAGTAAAAAGTAAAAACATACAAAAATAGTAAAAACATACAGTAGTAAAAAGTAAAAATATACAGTAGTAAAAAGTAAAAATATACAGTAGTAAAAAGTAAAAACATACAGTAGTAAAAAGTAAAAACATACAGTAGTAAAAAATAAAAATATACATAAAAAGTAAAAATATACAGTAGTAAAAACATACAAAAAAAGTAAAAACATACAAAAAAAGTAAAAACATACAGTAGTAAAAAGTAAAAACATACAATAGTAAAAAGTAAAAACATACAAAAAAAGTAAAAACATACAGTAGTAAAAAGTAAAAACATACAAAAAAAGTAAAAACATACAAAAAAGTAAAAACATACAGTAGTAAAAAGTAAAAACATACAAAAAAAGTAAAAACATACAATAGTAAAAAGTAAAAACATACAAAAAAAGTAAAAACATACAGTAGTAAAAAGTAAAAACATACAAAAATAGTAAAAACATACAGTAGTAAAAAGTAAAAATATACAGTAGTAAAAAGTAAAAATATACAGTAGTAAAAAGTAAAAACATACAGTAGTAAAAAGTAAAAACATACAGTAGTAAAAAATAAAAATATACATAAAAAGTAAAAATATACAGTAGTAAAAAGTAAAAACATACAAAAAAAGTAAAAACATACAAAAAAAGTAAAAACATACAGTAGTAAAAAGTAAAAACATACAATAGTAAAAAGTAAAAACATACAAAAAAAGTAAAAACATACAGTAGTAAAAAGTAAAAACATACAAAAAAAGTAAAAACATACAAAAAAAGTAAAAACATACAGTAGTAAAAAGTAAAAACATACAAAAAAAGTAAAAACATACAATAGTAAAAAGTAAAAACATACAAAAAAAGTAAAAACATACAGTAGTAAAAAGTAAAAACATACAAAAAAAGTAAAAACATACAGTAGTAAAAAGTAAAAACATACAAAAAAGTAAAAACATACAGTAGTAAAAAGTAAAAATATACATAAAAAGTAAAAATATACAGTAGTAAAAAGTAAACATACAAAAAAAGTAAAAACACAAAAAAAGTAAAAACATACAGTAGTAAAAAGTAAAAACATACAATAGTAAAAAGTAAAAACATACAAAAAAAGTAAAAACATACAAAAAAAGTAAAAACATACAGTAGTAAAAAGTAAAAACATACAATAGTAAAAAGTAAAAACAAGTAAAAACATACAAAAAAAGTAAAAACATACAAAAAAAAGTAAAAACATACAGTAGTAAAAAGTAAAAACATACAAAAAAAGTAAAAACATACAAAAAAAGTAAAAACATACAGTAGTATAAAGTAAAAATATACAGTAGTAAAAATATACAGTAGTAAAAAGTAAAAATATACAGTAGTAAAAAAGTAAAAACATACAAAAAAAGTAAAAACATACAAAAAAAGTAAAAACATACAGTAGTATAAAGTAAAAATATACTGTAGTAAAAAGTAAAAATATACAGTAGTAAAAAGTAAAAACATACATAAAAAGTAAAAATATACAGTAGTAAAAAGTAAAAACATACATAAAAAGTAAAAATATACAGTAGTAAAAAGTAAAAACATACAAAAAAGTAAAAATATACAAAAACATACAAAAAAAGTAAAAACATACAAAAAAAGTAAAAACATACAGTAGTAAAAAGTAAAAATATACAGTCTGGTCATTTATATTTCCAATCTTTCATTTCTTCTGATATCACATCCACTGTGAAGAGGTATTCAAATCAGCCTGAAACACACCAAGAATATTCAAAATATAATGTTTCGCATAGCCAGTGCTCACCTGTGAATAACGTCACTGTGGTTACACACTGTATTCCTCCACCAAATAATACAGTATGCCAACCTTCAGTTTGCAACGGCCTGAATTCTTATACCACATATTTTCTACACATCATCTAGTCTGAAGTCTTCTTAAGTCACATAATTTCTCAAAATTCACAAAAATTATGCACTGCCTGTCATGAAAATGCATTTTTACCAAAGAGAACATTTTACTATATTAGTTATTGGGACTACATTCAACCGCGGATGCATTTCTGCCTATTTACGTATATACAACCTGGTAGTGAATAAGCAGAATACGCCCTGATTGAAGGCGTATCCGCTATTCTTTGTAATAATCTATGGAAGAGTATTGATACGTGGGACATTAGTATCCCATCCATAGACTTAGAAACCATTAACCGGCGGCGGCACAGGCATCCGGCGCATAACATAGACCCACCGGGTTTATTGGACCATGGTAGATATTGAAATAATTATGGAGATTGTTTGTTCTATGCTCGATATTCGGTTACTGAACAGCTATGGCTTCATAATTAAATAAAATGAAAACACGTATGAAAGTTATTAATTAAAGTTAAAGTTAACTAAATATGGTGTTATTGAATGGGTTTATGCTGAGCTTATTTACCCTCGCCGCCGGCGAACCATATGGGCGAGCAACGATCACGGACTACGTTGCAACTCGAGTTTATCATGCATATTTTGGACGATAGTGCCAGATACATGATACAAAAACGATGCTACCTGTGTACTGGGTGCTGATACTATAAATAAATATATGTATTATTGCAGGCGATGCTACCCGAGTACTTGTTGCTGATACTATAAATAAATATATGTATTATTGCAGGCGATGCTACCCGAGTACTTGTTGCTGATACTATAAATAAATATATGTATTATTGCAGGCGATGCTACCCGAGTACTTGTTGCTGATACTATAAATAAATATATGTATTATTGCAGGCGATGCTACCCGAGTACTTGTTGCTGATACTATAAATAAATATATGTATTATTGCAGGCGATGCTACCCGAGTACTTGTTGCTGATACTATAAATAAATATATGTATTATTGCAGGCGATGCTACCTGTGTACTGGTTGCTGATACTATAAATAAATATATGTATTATTGCAGGCGATGCTACCTGTGTACTGGGTACTGATACTATAAATAAATATATGTATTATTGCAGGCGATGCTACCTGTGTACTGGTTGCTGAAACTATAAATAAATATATGTATTATTGCAGGCGATGCTACCTGTGTACTGGTTGCTGATACTATAAATAAATATATGTATTATTGCAGGCGATGCTACCTGAGTACTTGTTGCTGATACTATGAATACATATATGTAGTATTGCAGGCAATGCTACCTGAGTACTTGTTGCTGATACTATAAATAAATATATGTATTATTGCAGGCGATGCTACCTGTGTACTGGGTACTGATACTATAAATAAATATATGTATTATTGCAGGCGATGCTACCTGTGTACTGGTTGCTGATAATATAAATATATATATATATATGTATTATTGCAGGCGATGCTACCTGTGTACTGGTTGCTGATACTATAAATAAATATATATATATGTATTATTGCAGGTAATGCTACCTGTGTACTGGTTGCTGATACTATACATATATGTATTATTGCAGGCAATGCTACCTGTGTACTTGTTGCTGATACTATAAATACATATATGCATTATTGCAGGCGATGCTACATGTGTACTGGTTGCTGGGGTATATACTCGGTGCCATGGCTGGTGTGCTTCTCTGCTGTGTGCGTGTCGTCGAAATGGTCCACGTGGTATATTATAACTTTTTAATAATTTGTTTGACATATATGTAGGCATATAGAGCATAGTCAACTGCAACAGACTCGTGAGAGTTTATTATTGCCAACCTCTCTTTCATAAACGGTAAACACTAAGTAATGAGGTAGTATTGGTTGAACTTAAAACAATATTCATATTTACAATATTCTAAGCACTGTGTTTCTATATGTGTGTTTGTCCTGGTGGCTTAAGTTGCACCAACAGCGTAGGTCAGGTGGCAATAATCCAGCTAATATTGGTGAAGGAAATCCCCGGTGCAATTTCGAGCAGTATTTCAGGCATGGACGGGAACCCGGATATAACTTCTGACACTCAACAGGCCATATGACATCATTCGATATACTATGTGGGATTATAACCTACAGCAGAGAGTGACTAGTGAGTTGAAGCAAACGACCGTAACCAAACATATTTTGATTCGTTCGCTGTTCATTCAATGCGTGGTAGTAGTATGGTTTGTCCGAAAGAGCCACTGTACCGCTGTGCTCAACCATCGATCAATGTGTGTGATGTGTCTTGCTCTTTGAAACTATAAACGTGGTTGTCACCGAGTATCGAACAAGGAAACCCCTGATGCTCTACAAATCAACATCCGGGCTTAACTCGCTGCATTAAAATCACCTGCCCTTCAGAACTATAGGTTCGAATCCCACTGGAGGTGTCGAATTATTTCATGTGAGGAAGCTACCAAGCTGGCTTGTGGGATCAGTTGTTCTACTAGAGTTCTAGGTTACTGTTCGAAGAGGCAACTGTGGTCTTCCTGGATAGTCGCCATATTGCCTAGGTTGTAGATGCGACTTTAAACCCAACTGAACCTGGGATACCACGACTCAAGCTTGAACCTTTCTATAAGTTGAACCTTACTATAAGTTGAACCGTAATATAAGTTGAACCCATATGTAACAATATAAGCAAGTTGCTTTCTCCTCAATCCTACATGTATGTACATATTATGTATACTAGACTATGTATATTCAACGAAATAAATATTGTTTAAACTACACTAAGTTGAACCCACTTACATTAAGTTGAACCTTACTATAGATTAAACCTTACTATTAGTTGAACCTTACTATAGATTAAACCTTACTATAAGTTGAACCTTACTATAAGTTAAACCTTACTATAAGTTGAACCTTACTATAAGTTGAACCTTACTATAGATTAAACCTTACTATAAGTTGAACCTTACTATAGATTAAACCTTACCATAAGTTGAACCTTACTATAAGTTAAACCTTACTATAAGTTGAACCTTACTATAAGATGAACCTTACTATAGATTAAACCTTACCATAAGTTGAACCTTACTATAAGTTAAACCTTACTATAAGTTGAACCTTACTATAAGTTGAACCTTACTATAGATTAAACCTTACTATAAGTTGAACCTTACTATAGATTAAACCTTACTATAAGTTAAACCTTACTATAAGTTGAACCGTACTATAAGTTGAACCTTACTATAAGTTGAACCTTACTATAAAAAAACCTTACTATAAAGTGACACATCCATTGAAATATGTTTCAGTACAGATACACCGATAGTACGAGATGTTTACCTCTAATATACATGACTGGTATAGGTGGATGCTTGAGCTATGGCTACAGCGTGCTATCTCAGAGTGTTTCGGTTGTCTTCATTTACCATACATTACCATGGATATTACCAAGGTATGGACTTATATATATTCTGATCGTAGCTATGAAATTATTAGCATTTAAAGATAGAGGCGTCCGAAATGTCAGCTAGGTTGAGAGCCACTGAATTATGAATCCGGTACAGGAATTAGGGTGGGGGCAGAGGGATAGCGGATCAGTGTATTATGTTATTAAAGCTAAACACGTAACATGAAATGTCGCCATTTCAATTTAAACTTTGTTCAAGAATGAAGATGAACAAAATGCACAGGGGATCGAACCTGCGACCCATGAATTCGCAGTACAATCTGTTAACTACTGAACGATCTGGTCCGTCTTGTTGTGTTACTTTTATATGACTTTGTCGGATTGTCCTTCTAGGTTTGCTGGCCCTGGTTGCATGTTTCCTGTGTTCCATTCCTACCTACTTTGTTACAACTATTCCTGTGTTATGGCATATTCTTGAATACAAATATTGTTTAAACTAAACAATCCATTATTTTGTAAACCGTAATTTATTGTAATGAAAAATGACCCCACCCCATCTTGTTTTTTAATATATAATTTTAAGTTTATTTATCGTCGCTATCGGTTGCGAGACATATGAGAGACAGGCAGTTTACCTAACAACACGTTTACTGGGCATGCTCCAGTGGTTAACCAGTACTTGGTGCACCAACCTCCGTAAGAAACTGCCAACTTTTTCCAATAAAGAGACACATTCTCCGCGGGACTCGAACACGTGATCATCAGTGATGATAGGTTACAGTGGTATACAAGTCTATAAACAGCTTGAACAAACTGTAAATAGATGTAGCAGCTGGTGTCGATGTATCTTGAACATGTGTAGCGAGTGACATTTTCTATTCAGTTACTTTATTAAGATACCCTATAATCACACATGTGTGCTTGTTCTGTCACACGATCATGGTGGCATATTGTGACATATTCTATACGACATATCTGGAATATTCATTATAGTATAACCGTCTGTGCTCAATGTTCTAGGCCGCTACAGGACGATCTGTAGTCCGGTGGTAACACGCTGGACTCGTAATCCAGGGATCGCAGTTTCGATCCCCCGTCTGACCGTAATAAAATTAACAGTCTTTCAGATGGTACGTTAAACCGAGGTCTCGTGCTTTACACCGTGCACATAAAATAACCAGAGGAGACTCTGGAATGGGTCTCTGTCTGTTTCATTGCACTATCTTCCAACAATCTAAAATGACTAATATCTTCAGGAGGCGTCGCTCATATGGGCAACCGGTAGCGACGATAAATAAACGTAAAACACACAGCAATCAAATATTATCAAATCAAATGATAAATTAAAATTGACGGAATAAACAACGGGACATTCTCATACAATGCAAAGGGACTGTGAGTTACCTCTTAGCAAAAACCTCTTCTTTCAGCGACAATGGGATTAGCGAAGAACAATCGACTCTATTAGTTTCTGTCTGTATCATTGCACTATCCTCCAAAAATCTAATTAACTAATGATCCGTCTCCGTGGTCGAGTGGTTAAGGTCGCTGACTTGTATACCACTGTAACCTATCATCACTGATTGTCACGGGTTCGAGCCCCGCTCAGGCCGTGTCTCATTTATATGAAAAAGTTGGCAGTTTCTTACGGAGGTTGGTGCACCCAAGTACTGGTTAACCGCTGGAGCCTGCCCAGAAAATGTGTTGTTAAGTAAATTGCCCGTCGGCGATATAACCCGAAATGGTGCTGATGCAGTCGTAAACCCCGAAATATTATTATTATTATTATATACCAAACTTATATAGCGCTCTTTTCATCTAAAAATAAAACGTTCAAAAGCGCTTTACAGCCTAAATATCACAAATATTGATAAAAACGTCCACATACAATGAGATAAAATAAGACAAAAATAGCAAACACAATTACAATGGATTCTAAATATGCTATAAAATATTCGGATCTAAAATTATAACAATTAAAATATAGGTAATAATTAAAATAAAATATGTTTATTTGCAGTCTTAATCTTGATTGAGCACAGACACAGTTCGATATTTATGTTCCATATGAACATTTAAAAAGGTGTGTCTTCAAAGCTTTTTTGAAAGAACACAATGTTGTTGCACTTCTAAGATTTGATGGAAGAGAATTCCAAAGTTTTGGGGCAGCAGTCATGAAACATTTATCTCCGTATGTGACAGTCCGACTTCTTGGTAACACAAGAGTAGCTGCTTCGTTTTTAGACCGTAAGTCTCTCCTTGGTATATAAACCTCAAGCAAGTTTCTTATATAAATCGGTGCTTCTCCATTCAATGCTTTATATGTGTGAGTCAGTATTTTATACTTTATTCTTTCTTGAACTGGTAGCCAATGAAGTTCTTTTAGAATGGGCGTTACGTGACTGAAATGGGATATTCTGGTTATGATGCGAGCTGCTGTATTTTGAACAGTTTGTAATTTATTGGAAGTGTTTTTTGGCACGCCGTACAAAAGTGAATTACAGTAGTCAAGCCTGGATGTAACGAGTGAGTTTATGAGAGTTTTCGTGGCGTCTGTTGTTAAATACTGCCGAATGTGTCCAATCCGCCGGATCTGCGCATAACATGATTTTGTCACGGAATTTACATGTTTGTCCATATCCATTCTTGAGTCTAGAAAAGCCCCTAGATTTCTCACACATGTTGATGGTTCTGTATTTGAGTCTCCTACTTTCAAATTTATGTTTTCAATGTGTTGAAAATTTCGCTGACTAGAAAACATAATCATTTCAGTTTTTATCAGTATTGAGTTTTAACATATTGGCATGCATCCAAGCAACAATGTCTTGTAGACAGTTTTCCACTCGAAGTAGTGTCTCTGCTTGTGAGGCTTGAACGGTTGGTTTGAATGAAAGGTAAAGCTGGGAATCGTCGGCATAAAAGTGATGGTTCAGTCCATGGTGTTTACAAATGGCTCCTACAGGCTTGGTATACATAGTGTAAAATTTCTGGCCTGAAACAGACCCCTGTGGAACACTGAAATTCATGAGCACTGAGTTGGATAGTTTTCCATCGATACATACTGCTTGATAACGGTCGGTAAGATAAGATGATATCCATTGGAGGGGTTTTCCAGTAAGTCCAAAATGAAATTCGAGACGATGTAAAAGTGTTCTATGGTCGATGGTATCAAATGCAGCAGATAGGTCCAAAAGCACAAGGATTGTAGCATTGTTCTGGTCCAGAGATTGGAGTATATCGTTTTGGACTTTCAGTAAGGCAGTTTCTGTGGAATGAAACTTCCTGTACGCAGACTGATGTACCTCGTGTAAGTTATGACTTGTCAAATGTTCATCAATTCGACTATTTACTACTGTTTCCAGAATCTTCGAGACATAAGGCAAGTTTGACACGGGCCTGTAGTTCTTCAAAGTGTTTTGATCAAGATTTGGTTTTTTCAGCAAAGGTCTTACCCTGGAGATTTTGAATGACTTTGGTACATTGCCTGTTTCCAATGAAATATTTACAATTTTTGTCACTATTGGTAGGATTTCACTAAGACAAGATTGCAGTAGCCATGTCGGAATTGGGTCTATTTCACAGGATTTATTTTGCCCTTTTTTAATGAACTCTTCGACTTCTTTCTCATTTGATGGACAGAAATTGTTCAAGCAGCTTATGTGAGGGAGGTTCTCTGTTTCAATGTTCAATGTTAATATAACATAACTAAACGACTAATCTGTTCAGGAGGCGTCGCTCATATGGGCAACCGGTAGCGACGATAAATAAACGTAAAACACACACTCTAGGCCGCATTTATACATGTGTCCATTAACGTGTAAATAAATTGGAGGAAATTAGATGCAGATTTCGAATTGAAATAATTATGCACAATTTTAACATAATTATATACGCTCTATCGTGCGTTACTGCATATTCATGTACACTGCATGGTACATCATGTATATGTAATCAGGAACCTAGATAGAACTCCACATCGGTAGCTTGTATTATTATATAGATCATTTGTATTTCAACATAAATTGTTGTACTACAACAATGACGTTGTACTGCAACCATGATATAGAAGATATTTGTGTTTACTAATCTATATTAGTGGCGTAAGTTACCCGTTAACACCAGCCGTGGAAAATCATACCGGTGATCTCGAGATGGAATACAGTCCTATCTTCCACTATTTAACACTAATCTTTTTCATTTATGAATTCCAGTGAATTTAGCTAATATATTTGTTATCTAATTTTAGTCATTTTAACTGGTCCTGTCGGGAGATTCATTTCACTACTATACACAACCGCACATTAACCGCTTATATACGTATGTTGTTGTGAACCTTCGCATTAAAAATAGATCGGTATAATTTTCAGGTTAGTAGCTGTCTGCTGTCAATATTGAAAACAACATACAAACCAAATTCATTAGAACAAACTATTTTATTATTTACTGCCATCACATAGGGATACGAAACACAAGTAGTGGGGAAGAAATTGCCACATTTCACTGTTTCAAAACGGGCGAAAGAATCACTGAGAAAACTCATTCATTCATTGGAAAGTATAAACACAAATTTGTATTTAAACAGTGATATGTTGTATTACAACATTGATAATTTAACTACGATTATAAGTATATTTACCACCTTGATAATTTAACTATGTATAACAACACAGATAACCATGACGATTATATGTATATTTACCACCTTGATAATTTAACTATGTATAACAACACAGATAACCATGACGATTATAAGTATATTTACTACATTGATAATTTAACTATGCATAACAACACAGATAACCATGACGATTATATGTATATTTACCACCTTGATAATTTAACTATGTATAACAACACAGATAACCATGACGATTATATGTATATTTACCACCTTGATAATTTAAATATGCATAACAACAGTGATAACCATGACGATTATATGTATATTTACCACCTTGATAATTTAAATATGCATAACAACAGTGATAACCATGACGATTATATGTATATTTACCACCTTGATAATTTAAATATGCATAACAACAGTGATAACCATGACGATTATATGTATATTTACCACCTTGATAATTTAAATATGCATAACAACAGTGATAACCATGACGATTATATGTATATTTACCACCTTGATAATTTATAATTTGCATTGTCACATTGATACTATTTGGATTTCCACATGTGAATATGTATAGCATAAATCTGCATTTATTCAGTTTAATACAGTCATCACATATTTTCTTGTATGTACACACGTGCAATACAACCTGACATTAAGTTTTATTAACACATATGTACGTTTTGTTACCACATTGATAATGTGCATCACCACAGTATTTATTTGTATTAACACATTGATTATTTGTGTTACCACATTGATAATATGTAATACCACATTAATAATGTTTACTCTACCACATTGATAATTTATATTACCACATTACTAATTTGTATTACCACATTGATAGTTTGTATTACCACATTGATAATTTATATCACCACATTGATACTATGTATTACCACATTGATGGTTTGTATTACCACATTGATAGTTTGTATTACCACATTGATAGTTTGTATTACCACATTGATGGTTTGTATTACCACATTGATGGTTTGTATTACCACATTGATGGTTTGTATTACCACATTGATGGTTTGTATTACCACATTGATGGTTTGTATTACCACATTGATGGTTTGTATTACCACATTGATGGTTTGTATTACCACATTGATGGTTTGTATTACCACATTGATGGTTTGTATTACCACATTGATAGTTTGTATTACCACATTGATAGTTTGTATTACCACATTGATGGTTTGTATTACCACATTGATGGTTTGTATTACCACATTGATGGTTTGTATTACCACATTGATGGTTTGTATTACCACATTGATGGTTTGTATTACCACATTGATGGTTTGTATTACCACATTGATGGTTTGTATTACCACATTGATGGTTTGTATTACCACATTGATGGTTTGTATTACAACATTGATGGTTTGTATTACCACATTGATGGTTTGTATTACCACATTGATGGTTTGTATTACCACATTGATACTATGTATTACCACATTGATGGTTTGTATTACCACATTGATGGTTTGTATCACCACATTGATACTATGTATTACCACATTGATACTATGTATTACCACATTGATACTATGTATTACCACATTGATGGTTTGTATTACCACATTGATGGTTTGTATCACCACATTGATACTATGTATTACCACATTGATACTATGTATTACCACATTGATACTATGTATTACCACATTGATGGTTTGTATCACCACATTGATACTATGTATTACCACATTGATACTATGTATCACCACATTGATACTATGTATTACCACATTGATACTATGTATCACCACATTGATACTATGTATTACCACATTGATACTATGTATCACCACATTGATACTATGTATTACCACATTGATACTATGTATCACCACATTGATACTATGTATTACCACATTGATACTATGTATTACCACATTGATACTATGTATTACCACATTGATACTATGTATTACCACATTGATACTATGTATTACCACATTGATACTATGTATTACCACATTGATACTATGTATTACCACATTGATACTATGTATACCACATGATACTATGTAACCACAAACAAACCACAAACATATTACCACATTGATACTATAACCACATTGATACTATGTATTACCCATTGATACTATGTATTACACATTGATACTAGTATTACCACATTGATACTATGTATTACCACATTGATACTATGTATTACCACATTGATACTATGTATTACCACATTGATACTATGTATTACCACATTGATACTATGTATTACCACATTGATACTATGTATCACCACATTGATACTATGTATTACCACATTGATACTATGTATTACCACATTGATACTATGTATTACCACATTGATACTATGTATTACCACATTGATGGTTTGTATTTCAGACTGATCGTTGTTGGAATGGATATAGGTGTATCCGACATGTAACGTAGTGGATTAGCTGAGTATATTTGGCTGACCAAACGTAAAATTCGTAGATATATTGATAGAGATGGCTGACCAAACGTAAAATTCGTAGATATATTGATAGAGGAGGCTGACCAAACGTAATATTCGTAGAGATATTGATAGAGGAGGCTGACCAAACGTAAAATTCGTAGATATATTGATAGAGATGGCTGACCAAACGTAAAATTCGTAGATATATTGATAGAGATGGCCGACCAAACGTAAAATTCGTAGAGATATTGATAGAGATGGCTGACCAAACGTAAAATTCGTAGATATATTGATAGAGATGGCTACCAAACAAAACAAAAAAAACCGACCAAACGTAAAATTCGTAGATATATTGATAGAGATGGCCGACCAAACGTAAAATTCGTAGAGATATTGATAGAGATGACCGACCAAACGTAAAAAATTCGTAGAGATATTGATAGAGATGGCTGACCAAACGTAAAATTCGTAGAGATATTGATAGAGATGGCTGACCAAACGTAAAATTCGTAGAGTAATTGATAGAGATATATACTGACATCAAAATGAAACTTCACGTGCCGTAGAGGTAAAATTTATATCCTTTTAGAAAAAAATATAGGTAAATTTGGCATAAAAATGTGGAAAATAGTGGGTAAATTAGTTCAATATGTGAATGATTATTTTCTTCACTCATGATAGTAAGATATATAATTCTGAAATGTGTAACGAAAAAGTAACGCTCGATATAAAAGTGCACATCGTTTATGGTGTCAGTATATGATTATTCTTGAAATGATATTTGGCTGTCTATAAGAGTCAATCCTATTGGTTAATCGAAAATTGACTGTGTATACTTTATAAATAATATCTGACGGTCTATAAGAGTCAATCCTATTGGTTAATCGAAAACTGACTGGG
>CM026401.1:4955831-4969808 GCA_014843695.1 Archivesica marissinica | reverse complement strand
TTGTATTACCACATTGATGGTTTGTATTACCACATTGATGGTTTGTATTACCACATTGATGGTTTGTATTACCACATTGATAGTTTGTATTACCACATTGATAGTTTGTATTACCACATTGATGGTTTGTATTACCACATTGATGGTTTGTATTACCACATTGATGGTTTGTATTACCACATTGATGGTTTGTATTACCACATTGATGGTTTGTATTACCACATTGATGGTTTGTATTACCACATTGATGGTTTGTATTACCACATTGATGGTTTGTATTACCACATTGATGGTTTGTATTACCACATTGATGGTTTGTATTACCACATTGATGGTTTGTATTACCACATTGATGGTTTGTATTACCACATTGATGGTTTGTATTACCACATTGATGGTTTGTATTACCACATTGATGGTTTGTATTACCACATTGATACTATGTATTACCACATTGATGGTTTGTATTACCACATTGATGGTTTGTATCACCACATTGATACTATGTATTACCACATTGATACTATGTATTACCACATTGATACTATGTATTACCACATTGATGGTTTGTATTACCACATTGATGGTTTGTATCACCACATTGATACTATGTATTACCACATTGATACTATGTATTACCACATTGATACTATGTATTACCACATTGATGGTTTGTATCACCACATTGATACTATGTATTACCACATTGATACTATGTATCACCACATTGATACTATGTATTACCACATTGATACTATGTATCACCACATTGATACTATGTATTACCACATTGATACTATGTATCACCACATTGATACTATGTATTACCACATTGATACTATGTATTACCACATTGATACTATGTATTACCACATTGTTTGTTTTGTACTATGTATTACCACATTGATACATGTATTACCACATTGATACTATGTATTACCACATTGATACTATGTATTACCACATTGATACTATGTATTACCACATTGATACTATGTATTACCACATTGATACTATGTATTACCACATTGATACTATGTATTACCACATTGATACTATGTATCACCACATTGATACTATGTATTACCACATTGATACTATGTATTACCACATTGATACTATGTATTACCACATTGATACTATGTATTACCACATTGATGGTTTGTATTTCAGACTGATCGTTGTTGGAATGGATATAGGTGTATCCGACATGTAACGTAGTGGATTAGCTGAGTATATTTGGCTGACCAAACGTAAAATTCGTAGATATATTGATAGAGATGGCTGACCAAACGTAAAATTCGTAGATATATTGATAGAGGAGGCTGACCAAACGTAATATTCGTAGAGATATTGATAGAGGAGGCTGACCAAACGTAAAATTCGTAGATATATTGATAGAGATGGCTGACCAAACGTAAAATTCGTAGATATATTGATAGAGATGGCTGACCAAACGTAAAATTCGTAGAGATATTGATAGAGATGGCTGACCAAACGTAAAATTCGTAGATATATTGATAGAGATGGCTGACCAAACGTAAAATTCGTAGATATATTGATAGAGATGGCCGACCAAACGTAAAATTCGTAGATATATTGATAGAGATGGCCGACCAAACGTAAAATTCGTAGAGATATTGATAGAGATGACCGACCAAATGTAAAAAATTCGTAGAGATATTGATAGAGATGGCTGACCAAACGTAAAATTCGTAGAGATATTGATAGAGATGGCTGACCAAACGTAAAATTCGTAGAGTAATTGATAGAGATATATACTGACATCAAAATGAAACTTCACGTGCCGTAGAGGTAAAATTTATATCCTTTTAGAAAAAAATATAGGTAAATTTGGCATAAAAATGTGGAAAATAGTGGGTAAATTAGTTCAATATGTGAATGATTATTTTCTTCACTCATGATAGTAAGATATATAATTCTGAAATGTGTAACGAAAAAGTAACGCTCGATATAAAAGTGCACATCGTTTATGGTGTCAGTATATGATTATTCTTGAAATGATATTTGGCTGTCTATAAGAGTCAATCCTATTGGTTAATCGAAAATTGACTGTGTATACTTTATAAATAATATCTGACGGTCTATAAGAGTCAATCCTATTGGTTAATCGAAAACTGACTGGGTATACTTTATAAATAATATCTGGCTGTCTATAAGATTCAATCCTATTGGTTAATCGAAAACTGACTGGGTATACTTTATAAATAATATCTGACGGTCTATAAGAGTCAATCCTATTGGTTAATCGAAAACTGACTGGGTATACTTTATAAATGATATCTGGCTGTCTATAAGAGTCAATCCTATTGGTTAATCGAAAACTGAGTGGGCATACTTTATAAATAATATATGGCTGTCTATAAGAGTCAATCCTATTGGTTAATCGAAAACTGAGTGGGCATACTTTATAAATAATATCTGGCTGTCTATAAGAGTCAACCCTATTGGTTAATCGAAAACTGAGTGGGCATACTTTATAAATGATATC
This sequence comes from Archivesica marissinica, assembly GCA_014843695.1. Lineage (NCBI taxonomy): Eukaryota > Metazoa > Mollusca > Bivalvia > Venerida > Vesicomyidae > Archivesica > Archivesica marissinica. The sequence continues at coordinate 4,967,296 of CM026401.1, read as the reverse complement.
TGGCTGTCTATAAGAGTCAATCCTATTGGTTAATCGAAAACTGAGTGGGCATACTTTATAAATAATATCTGGCTGTCTATAAGAGTCAATCCTATTGGTTAATCGAAAACTGAGTGGGCATACTTTATAAATGATATCTGGCTGTCTATAAGAGTCAATCCTATTGGTTAATCGAAAACTGAGTGGGTATACTTTATAAATGATATCTGGCTGTCTATAAGAGTCAATCCTATTGGTTAATCGAAAACTGAGTGGGATTTTTTCTTTGACTGGCAGTTAGTTATTTTTCACCAACTTATATTAATCACTTTCGTGGGCGCGGATGAAAGCGTATATGTGATAATTCGCGTGGGAGGAAACTGTAGTACCCGGAGAAAAACACACCTGTCCGATTTGGCGACCACCGTACCATCTTACATATCTACCGGTCCGAAGATTGAACCCGAGTTGCAATGGTGAGTAGCAACCGTGCTAATCACTGTGCTAATCGGTGTGTTTTACGTTTATTTATCGTCGGACACCCGTTATTGGATAATATAATTATTTAGATAACCAATCGAAATTACCGTTATGGATACAAATCGAACATATCGCTATTAGATAATACATTTCGATAACCAATCGTAAATAGCGTTATTGTATAGTATTAGTGTTTGGATAATATATTTAGTTAACCAATCGAATACACCAGTATTGGGATAGAACATTTAGATAACCAAGCGAAAATTGCGTTATTGGATAGCATGTTTAGATAGCCAATTGAAAATACCGTTACTGGAGAGTACATTTAGATAGCCAATTGAAAATACCGTTACTGGAGTGTACATTTAGATAGCCAATCGAAAATACCGTTACTGGAGTGTACATTTAGATAGCCAATCGAAAATACCGTTACTGGAGTGTACATTTAGATAGCCAATTGAAAATACCGTTACTGGAGAGTACATTTAGATAGCCAATTGAAAATACCGTTACTGGAGTGTACATTTAGATAGCCAATCGAAAATACCGTTACTGGAGTGTACATTTAGATAGCCAATCGAAAATACCGTTACTGGAGTGTACATTTAGATAGCCAATTGAAAATACCGTTACTGGAGAGTACATTTAGATAGCCAATCGAAAATACCGTTACTGGAGTGTACATTTAGATAGCCAATCGAGAATACTGTTACTGGAGAGTACATTTAGATCTAATCTAATATACCGTTATTGTATACCAGAACAATTAATATATGAGCAGACAATTCGTCATATTTCCTATTCAAAATGAATTTCACAATGTCTATAAAACAATGTTGGGGTCTTGTAAGCTGATCTGGACCAATGCTGCTTGCAAATGTGACTTTATTTACTCACCAGGCAAGGGGTTAAGATATCTCGCATATCGTTACTGATTAGAGCAGTATACATTAATTATGTACACAGCAAGAATGTTTCACATGTTTCAGGTAATTAGATGTTAGTTCACCTTAACATATGTTCAGATCATGATTCAGCGCGTATTGCAGACCAGACAAGGAACTAAAAGGGCGTTACTGACTGAGGATGCACATTGCTTACTAAGGTTAGTTCACTGAGGATGCACATTGCTTACTAAGGTTAGTTCACTGACGATGCACAGTGCTTACTAAGGTTAGTTCACTGAAGACACATAGGGCTTACTGAGGTTAGTTCACTTACGATGCACAGTGCTTACTGAGGCTAGTTCACTAAGGACAAACAGTGCTTACTAAGGTTAGTTCACTGAGGATGCACATTGCTTACTGAGGTTAGTTCACTGACGATGCACATTGCTTATGGCCCTGTCACACTATTGCGTATCGTACTAGCGTATGCCAGCGTATGAAAAATATCACTCATACGCTGGTATACGCTGACATACGCTAGGGGTACGTTAGGCATAGGTTGTATACGTTGCAAGCACGGTCGCATACGGTTGCATACGCTGGCATACGGTGAGGCAGAAACCTTTTTTTGAGCATGCTTAAAAATTTTGTGCGTATGCGGACGTATGGTTTATACGCTAAGCATACGCTAGGCATACGCTGAATACGCGAGAGTTACGCCAGAGGTACGTTAGTCATAGGTCGAGTACTCTGGTCATACGCTTACATACGCTGGCATGAAGGTGTACCGTACAGCTAGCGTATTGATAGCGTATTGATAGCGCATGAGTAACGTACTTCCAACGTATGTATGACGTATCTGCAACGTATATAGACGTATTGGCGTATGTCTGACGATTGAGTAACGTATCTAACGTACAACTAGCGTATGATTGGCGTATGGCCAGCGTATCCCCAGCGTATTGCCAGCGTTTTGAGAAAGTGTATATAGGCTCCCATTTCGAGATCTTCTTCAGTTCTTCGTGGACCTCCGACGAGAGAGGATGGAGGTAGCTCTTCTCCAACACCAGTATGATCTGATCGATTTGACACTTCACCACATCCGAATAAGAAGAAGGAGGAGAAGAAGAAGAAGACGTGAAGTCTGGGTGAGACCATGGATCGGAAGGCGACGGCAGTTTGGCCTCTATGACCAGCTTCTGGTGGAGCTCCGAAACGAGGACCAACGATCCTTTAAGAACTTCATGCGGATGCCCCCCGAGATGTTCGATGAGCTGCTAGCCAGAGTGGGTCCCAGGATCACCAAACAACACACCTGGTACAGGGAGCCCCTGGAGCCTGGCCTGAAGCTCGCACTGACTTTGCGTCACCTTGCATCTGGGAGCACGTATTCAACCATGAAGTACGGATGGAGGGTCCCCCACAACACCCAGTCACTCGTCGTCAGAGAGGTCTGCCAAGCCATCATAGATGAGTACATGCCCGAGGTGATGACCTGCCCCACCACTCCTGAGGGATGGCGTGCTATATCTGACAAGTTCCTCCAGAAGTGGAACTTTCCCCATACATGTGGTGCACTAGATGGGAAGCACATTGCCTGCAAGTGTCCTCCAAGGAGTGGTTCCCAATACTTCAACTACAAGGGATTTTACTCTGTTGTACTCATGGCCCTTGTAGACGCGGAGTACAAGTTCATCTGGTCAGACCTCGGTGGTACAGGATCAGCATCAGACGCGCAGATCTACAATAACTCTGAAATCAAGGAATTTGCTGAAGACGGTACCATCGGATTCCCTGCCCCAGATCCTCTACCCAATGACTACCAGGATGTCCCCTACTTCTTCATCGGCGATGATGCCTTCGCCCTCCGAGAGACCATGATGAAGCCATACAGCCTCCGGGGTCTGGACAATGAAGAGAGGAAATTTAACTACAGGCTTTCCCGCGCCAGGAGGGTGGTTGAAAATGCCTTCGGCATCCTGGCGAACCGCTTCCAGGTTCTGCTGACTACCATGCAGCATCACCCCTCCACTGTCAAGATCATCGTGAAAGCCTGCATTGTCCTGCACAATCTGATGAGGATACGGTACCCTGGACTCCAGAACCAGCAGCTCGACCGTGCAGAGAACATGAACCGTGACTTCATCCCTGGAGCATGGAGACAGGACAGGAACTTGCAAGACACACATACAGTTGCTGGCAGTAACACCTCCACCAAGAATGGAAAGAAGCAGAGGAACCTCCTGAAGCACTGGGCCAACTCAAGTGCAGGTGCAGTTCCATGGCAAGACAGGATGATTTAGAACAACTGTATAGTTTAAAGTCAAGTGTAAAGTGCAGTTTATTATTCTTGGGGTCAGGGGTACTTATAAATTACATATCATTTGATGTATTATAAAATTATGAAAAACACCAGAATTAAGTTTCAAAAACTTTTATTCATATGATCAAAAACACAGTCACTACAACAACAGTCACCAAAGAGTCAATACTTCTTTCCTGGTTGTGGTGGTGTGTTGAGTTCCCCATCCTGAGAATCGAGATCAGGAGGAGATCCAATGATGGCACTAAATCCTGAGAGGTTGGACAGATTGGAAAGGTTCGGGAGGCTGTGCTCAGACGGCGTGCTTGGACTGTGCTGGGTTCGACTGGGCTGGTCCCTCAGTACCTGGGCAGCATCACCCAAGGCGGCAGACACTGGGGTGGGGGTGGTGGTGCGCTGTTGCTCCTGCTGCTGCTGAGTTTCCTGAGGCATCATCTGATGTACAGGAGGAGGAGGCATCTGCTGATGTGGATGCTGGAAGGGTTGCTGGCGGTACTGCTCCATGTACTCCATGGACTGTGAACCCCACACTGATGATGCTGGAGGCACGTTTCTCCACATGTGGGGAGGTGGCTGATACTGCTCGGAGGTTGATGGTGCAGAGGAGCCGAACGAGCGGACGCACGGTGCTGAACTGGGGCGCAGTTTGTCAGGTGGTTGAGAGTGGCTGACTTGCTGGGTTGCTGGGATGGGGGTAGCTCCCATGGCACTTGGTATGTCATCATCACTGTCCTCATCCATCTGGTCAGACAGCAACCTGTTGATGGTGGACCTTGCCTTCTTGTAATTGGCCTTGGACATGGTCAGAAGGCTGTCTTTAACGTAGTTGGCAAAGGCTGTTCGGGCTGTGATGGGCTGCTGCTGGGCTTTGGAGAGGTCCTTGAGGATGGTGCCGGACTCAGCAACTCTCTTCTGTAGGGACTCAAGGAGGGCGCTGTCCGGGTCCTGAGGCCGCTTGCGTGAGGATGAAGGGGTGGATGAGGGGGTAGGGGTGAGCTCATCCAGGCCAATCTCCAGGTCAGCGCAGGCAGTCTCGGCAGCATCAAGGTCTCCTCTGTGCTGTTGGATGGTTGCCTTCACCTGCAAAGACAAATAATAAAGTCATAAGTGAAATTGTTAGCTCCTTTATAATGCTGATCATTATAATGTTCCTGATGAACGCGCTACGATGGATATTACAACATTCAAACTGAATGTTAAACATTTGACTCCAACAACATGTGTTATGGTATGATAACTTTATATCTACTCAATACGCCAGATGGCGCTGTTCAATACAAACAATAGAATAATAGACAGACCACAAACCAAGTCTGTGCAGACCGTGCAGACCGCATATACCACAAAATGTATGCAAAAATGAATGCAAAAATGATTGCAAATGGAATTGTCATCAAATTAATGAGGTCCAGAAAAAGTAGAATAGTTGTATACTTACACTATGGAGGGGCTCAGGACGGTGGCGAGTGACCGTCTTCAGGAAGACGAAATTGGAGAGGATCCACTTCTCCCTCTCAGTCAGGCATGGGGTACCATCGCCGCTCTTTTTCTTGTCAAGGCGTGTGTGGGTGTCACGCAATGACCGGAACCAGCCCTTGAGGGTGTCGGCTGTCTTCTCCATCAGCTGGGCCTGGTCTTCCCACATCTTATCCTTCTTATCCTTCCGCCTGTAATCTGTCATCTTGACATTCCAGAGCACAGGGTTGTCGCGGATGAACTCCAGCATCAGCTCCTCATCGGCGATGCTGAGGTTGCAGGGGTTCTTCTTGGCCCTTTTCTTCTCCTTCTTCTTCCCCTTGTCATCAGCCAGGCGGGAGGAGGGGGTTACAGCAACCGACGCAGATGATGACACCGATGATTCACGAGAGCGTTCGCGAGGAGGCGTTGGGGACCTTGAGCGCTCAGGAACATCTGGATCAGCAGCAGGAATATCATCAGGTGGATCAGCAGGTTTGGATGAGGATGATGATGGGGTGTTCTTGCCTTTTCCTCGGCCTCGGGTAGACGATGTCTTCTTCTTGGGAGGCATGTTGACAGCTCAACGTCTACTGCAATAATGCTGAATACTAAGGTTAGTTCACTGACGATGCACAGTGCTTACTAAGGTTAGTTCACTGAAGACACATAGGGCTTACTGAGGTTAGTTCACTGACGATGCACATTGCTACATTGCTTACTAAGGTTAGTTCACTGAAGACACATAGGGCTTACTGAGGTTAGTTCACTGACGATGCACAGTGCTTACTGAGGTTAGTTTACTGACGATGTACAGTGCTTACTAAGGTTAGTTCACTAACGATGCACAGTGCTTACTGAGTTTAGTTTACTGACGATGTACAGTGCTTACTAAGGTTAGTTCACTGACGATGCACAGTGCGTGCTTACTAAGGTTAGTTCACTGACGATACACAGTGCTTACTAAGGTTAGTTCACTGAGGATGCACATTGCTTACTGAGGTTAGTTCACTGACGATGCACATTGCTTACTAAGGTTAGTTCACTGACGATGCACAGTGCTTACTAAGGTTAGTTCACTGAAGACACATAGGGCTTACTGAGGTTAGTTCACTGACGATGCACAGTGCTTACTGAGATTAGTTTACTGACGATGTACAGTGCTTACTGAGATTAGTTTACTGACGATGTACAGTGCTTACTAAGGTTAGTTCACTAACGATGCACAGTGCTTACTGAGTTTAGTTTACTGACGATGCACAGTGCTTACTAAGGTTAGTTCACTGACGATGCACAGTGCGTGCTTACTAAGGTTAGTTCACTGACGATACACAGTGCTTACTGAGGTTAGTTCACTAACGATGCACATTGCGTGCTTACTAAGGTTAGTTCACTGACGATGCACAGTGCTTACTGAGGTTAGTTCACTGACGATGCACAGTGCGTGCTTACTAAGGTTAGTTTACTGACGATGTACAGTGCTTACTAAGGTTAGTGCACTAACGATGTACAGTGCTTACTAAGGTTAGTTCACTGACGATGCACAGTGCTTACTAAGGTTAGTTCACTGACGATACACAGTGCTTACTGAGGTTAGTTCACTAACGATGCACATTGCGTGCTTACTAAGGTTAGTTCACTGACGATGCACAGTGCGTGCTTACTAAGGTTAGTTTACTGACGATGTACAGTGCTTACTAAGGTTAGTTCACTAACGATGTACAGTGCTTACTAAGGTTAGTTCACTGACGATGCACAGTGCTTACTAAGGTTAGTTCACTGATGATACACATTGCTTACTGAGGTTAGTTCACTAACGATGCACATTGCGTGCTTACTAAGGTTAGTTCACTGACGATGCACAGTGCTTACCGAGGCTAGTTCACTGACGATGCACAGTGCGTGCTTACTAAGGTTAGTTCACTGACGATGCACAGTGCTTACTGAGGTTAGTTCACTGCTGATGCACAGTGTGTGCTTACTAAGGTTAGTTCACTGACGATGCACAGTGCTTACTGAGGTTAGTTCACTAACGATTCAATGCATTCTTTCTAAGGGTAGTTTACAGTAGGATCGAGCCAACACTTATATATGGTTGTTAATAAACTATAAGCTGTCGATTTAATCCATCTTCGTTTTTGTATATAATATATATACGTGTACATGTGCTTGTGTGTTTTACGTTTATTTATCGTCGCTACCGGTTGTCCATATGAGCGACGCCACCTGAAGAGATTAGTCATTTTAGATTTTTGGAGGATAGTGCAATGATACAGACAGAGACCCATTCCAGAGTCTCCTCTGGTTCTTTTAGGTGCACGGTGTAAAGCACCGATACGAGACCTCGGTCCCTGGATTACCAGTCCAGTGTGTTACCACTGGACTACGTGATATAATAAGTCTATAATCTGATATGGAATGTAGCCTGCTTCTCAACCAACATCATCAGCATGGATGCCGCCGTCCTTGAGTGTTTCGGCCCTTTAATTACATGGGCACTCTGGTGGCGGTGGGCCCACAGTGGTGATCAGTCACTGCGCGTTGGTTGATTGCTTCCAGCTCTTCTCCTCTCGTCTCAGCCACAGCCAGCTTGAAGCCCGTTCAGCTGCTTGGCTCAGTCTCTGGATAGCCATCCTTTTCTCTATACCAGTAGTCCCAACCGCTGTCATCAGTCTGCAAACGGACTGGGAGCAGAAGCCTCTCGCGCCTACTTCTACTGGGAACAGCCAAGTACGCCAACCTCGTTGCTTGCAGAGTTCCAGAAGCTCTGTATACTTCGCCTTCTTCCTTTCGTAGGCTTCTTCGCACCTTGTCTCCCATGGTACTGTCAGCTCAATGACGATGAGCTTCTTCCCTGTCTTGGACCACAGTACGATGTCTGGCCGTTGGGTCGTCTGGACCACGTCGGGGAAAACAAGTCTCTTCCCAAGGTCAACCTCCATGTTCCAGCCCGTTGTCCATCCAGAATCGATAACGTGTGTGGTGTCTGTGTCTTCCTGGTCTCACCCCGCTTGACAAAGGCGATGTGCCCATGGTGGGGATGTTTACCACGTTCCTTCTTCCGCTCTTTCTCCAGCCAGTCAGCCAACTCCCTGAGGACTGAATATTGTCTCCATCTGTATCTGCCCTGTGTCAGTGATGTAGAACAGGATGATAGGACATGCTCTAGTGTGCCTGTTCTGTCACATAAGCTGCATTTGGGATCAGCCGTGAGTCCCCATCGACACAGGTTCGCTGGGGATGGTAGGAGGTCATAGACGGACCTAAGTAGAAATGAAAACCTCAGTGGCTCATACTTCCAGATGTCTTCCCAGGTCAGCTTCCTGTCTGTGGTGTTCCACGTAGTCCATGCTCCCTGCGCTCCCATTTCCACCGCCCTTGCTTGTCTGGCATGTTCCTCTGCTCGCCTGATTTCTGACTGGATCATGGCTCGCCTCTCCTTCTGGTTTGATCGGCTGCACAGCATCGTCTTTGTTGCACCGATTCCTTGACGTCCAACAGCAGTCACTCCCACAATGTATATGTGCTTGGGCGTGCTCTCTGCCTGGTACACAGATTATGTCGCTGACCATTTCCTGCTGCTACGGGTTACGATCCCTGCCTCACAGATAAGTTGGTCCGGAGTTGGTCAACACAAGTCTTGTCTTGGCCGTCTTGAATTCTTCCACCAGTGAAGATAGTGGGAGCTGTAGTTTGTTACTGTTCCCGTAGAGTCCAATACTGATGAAGCTTGGGGGTACTCCTAGCCACTTCCTGAGGTGTCGACTGGTGGTTCTCTCCATGGCTTCCACTGTCGTACTGGCTACCTCATACATCTTCTTGAGACCATCGTCTACCTGTTGTTTGAGCTTCGTGACATTGTTTCGGTCCTTTAACGTTGCATCAAACCACTTGCTCAGGCACTTGATTGGACTCGTCACAATGGATGGGATCTCCTCGTTCTGTACGTATAGCTTGAACCTCTCTGTAATCTGTCCCTTCTTGATGATGAGAGATCTGGATTTGACTGCCTTGAACTTCATTCTTCCCCATGAAGCGACGTCTGTCAGAGCTGTCAGCATCCACCTAGCTTGAACATGGGTTGTTGTAGTCAAGGTGAGGTCATCCATGAAGCCTCGGGTAGATGGGAGATAGATCCCTGATTCCGTCCTTGGTCCACGTGTCTCTCGTTGGGCAGCGTTGATCAGCAGGTTCATCCCCATAGTGAAGAGTACCACAGAAACTGTGCATCCTGTGACAACTCCTTTCTCCAACTTCTGCCATCTGGTCAACTGGTCACCAACAGTAAACCGGAGCTTGATTCCATCCAGGTAGCTGATGATGATTTTCTGTATGTGACCGTCTACATGGTAGTGTCGGAGGGCTTTGAAGATCAGCTGGTGTGGAATGAACCCGTATGCGTTGGCTAAGTCGAGCCAAACTACGGTGAGGTCCTTCCTACCTTCTTTTGCCTCGCGGATTAGCTGTGTGATGGCACTTGTGTGTTCTATGCAGCCTGAGAAACCGGGAACTCCTCCCTTCTGGGCTGAAGTGTTGATGTATGCATTGCCTGTCAGGAAAGGTGTTAGTCTTCTTGCAAGGATGGCGAAGAATAGTTTCCCCTCGTCGTTGAGCAACGAGATCGTTCGGAACTGGTTGACCGTCTTGGAATTCCGTTCCTTTGGTGTAAATATTCCTTCAGCCTCCTTCCAAGCTTCTGGGACATCTCCCTTCCTCCAGACTACTTTCGGGAGCTTCCATAACCGCTTGAGCAGTAGTGGGCACATTTTGTACACTTTGTACGGGATGGCGTTCGGTCCGGGCGCTGAAGCAGTTCTTGCTTTTTTGATGGTGACCTTTACAACATCCAGTTGCTTCTCTGGTGCACTTGCTGGGTCTATCCGCTAGCGCGTCCTCTCGATTGGGATCAGAGTGGGTAACATGAAGATATCTCTCAACCTCTTCCAGTGGTGTTTCCAACTTCCCTGACCTTTCTTTGTCGAGTAGAGATATTGCGAACGTGTATGGGTTGGCTGTGAACGCTGCTCTCTTCTGCGCCATTTCCCTGGTCCTTCTTCACGTGTTCTCGGCCTTCCGTAGTGACGTCAGCTGTGACCGTACTGTCTCCCTTAGCTGAGTTAGTCCAATCCTCTCTGTGGATGAACTGTTGCGGAATCTCCGCCTCAACTGTCTGAGTTCACGTCTCAGGTTTTGGATACAGGTTTGCCGTCTGTTCGGTCTCGGAGGCTCATTTCGTGATCTTCCCTCTTCTAGTCCAAACCTCTCCAAACCAACAGAGTAGATTAGCGTGGTGAGGGTGGTCAGCTTCCGGTCTACTGGTCCTTGCATGGATGCTTCGAGGATGTTGTCTAGGTCCTCGTCCAATTGTTTCCATGATGTCTTGTCTGATGCCTTGGGCCACTTGATCCTTGGTTTCCTGGTTCTAGTGGCAGAGTCTTGCTGTAGACTATCCTGAACGGCCTCCTGGTCTGTTTCTAGGTGGCTCTCTCATTGAGTCTGCAGTAGCTCTAGGAGTGGGTCGGGGTCGTCATCCACCTCAGGATCCCGGAAGACATCCTGTGTCATCTCCTGGACGGAGAGTTCCTCAGTACTATGGGTTGAATCCAGACTGGAGTACTCGTGCGTCTCACTAGCCAAACTGGCTATGCGCTGTCCACGAGACCTCACACGTTGGCAACCAGACTTCCCCTGGTGTATGTGTAGACCGTGTTGGTTCTTGCAAACCTTTCCACAATTACAGGTGACCGATCCTTCTCTATTCATAGTCGATTGGGCAGGCCGTGTCGATTCCATGAAATCCGTCCAAGTGAGTCTATCATCATCCCCCCTCTCGGTCAACTCTGGGGGTGTCTTTCGTTAGTGGAGTCTGTAGCTAGTAGTTGGGTGTCCTCTCTCGAAGACTGCAGTTCGGGATGCTACCCCTAGTGCCACTCGTCCAGTCTATTCCTGGTGGTCATCTATCTCCCCAGTGTCACCAATCTGTTCTTGATTGTCATCCAGTCTTTCCTAGAAGTCACTGGTACTCCAGACGTTGAATGTGATATCATAAGTCTATAATCTAATATGGAATGTAGACTGCTTCTCAACCAACATCATCAGCATGGATGCCGCCGTCCTTGAGTGTTTCGGCCCTTTAATTCCATGGACACTCTGGTGGCGGTGGGCCCACATTGGTGATCAGTCACTGCGCGTTGGTTGATTGCTTCCAGCTCTTCTCCTCTCGTCTCAGCCACAGCCAGCTTGAAGCCGTTCAGATCCGTCCGTGTACATCTGCTGTACATTATGAACGAATAAATATCATTAAACCAACTTATATATGTGGTTGTTGCGTGGAAACA
>CM026401.1:4921742-4954831 GCA_014843695.1 Archivesica marissinica | reverse complement strand
ATCCTATAGAAATAACACGCGCGATCTATCTTGAGGCGCCGTTCCTCATTAACATATAACTAAATAACATTCGAGCCTTCTATCGAAATAACATTCTATTGAAACCGTAATTCTATTGAAATCGGGGCCGTCAAAAGAAGAGTAAGTAGGCTTTTCAAAGGAATATTAAGTAGCGACCTATGTTGGGGCTCCTTCATTTCTTAAATAAACCGGTCGAAACTAGTTTTAAAGTCGCCCTGACTCCTCGTTGGTCTAAACTCGCGCGATCGTTAACGTATATATATAGTTCTAGATTAAAAGATTCCATTCAATGTTCTAGATTACTTTCTATTTTATATGATGCATTTGTCATTATCAAAGTTATATCCACGTTGATACAGATGTAGATTTTGTGGATTTATAAAATTCTGTGTAATTTTGGGATATTATTGTGATATTTAAGCCTGTATATGGAGGTTTTAAATATATTTGTATACTACTCATACGTAACAGGGGGAACTATGCACTTAATGTGCAGTACGAGTCTAAAATCAAGAGAAATCGTGATCTTACGGTATGTAATGTAGAAAACACAAAGACTTTCAGATCGGTATATTATAAACTAGTGGTGGTGGATGAGTACAGCACAGTATCATTTGGTTATAACAGACGCACGTTATTATCAGATTATTAATCATGCCGACTATATACAAGGACGATGTGGTGTTATATTACGGGGCTGATTCTCCGTTTAGCAATTTGTACGAGTGTACGTTTTATAGTGACGATGGTTGTAAATATATCTGCGCGGAACAGTACTTTCAGTATAAAAAGATGTATTTGTGCGGTGCGGATAGCGTAGCCCATCAAATTATGGCAGAAACCAATGTCTACCGAATCAAGCGGTTAGGAATGTCTAGGGTTGTCGGGTTTGATGACTCATTATGGGACAGGGCTTCGGAACGTGTATTATATGACGCAAACTGCTTAAAATATATGCAGAACGGGCATCTTGCTAAACTCCTAAAGGATACAGGTTCACGTACGCTGGGTGAGGCTAGTGCATCGGATAGTCATTGGGGAATTGGTCTAAGTATCAGTTCAAGTGGGTCTACCGACAAGACCCAATGGGTGGGTGAGAACTTGATGGGTTTGCTCTTACAGAGAATCAGGTACTTATTAAACCACTTCACACAACTCTGGGGTAAGGTTGTCATTGGTTAGTTGGTATCTCCTCATTGCTCTAAGCTCTCTCGACAGCCCCGTGTTTCTATATAAAATCATGCAACCACAAGGCCGCATCTAAAGACGTTTTTTTTTTAAATTGCGAAGTGGGTAACATATTATAGGTTCATCAATGAATGGTCATTGTATTATACGCCATGAACTGTGTTAAATAAATTATGTCCATTACTGTTCAGATTATAACAAACTCTTTATTGGATTATTTTCAAAACATTATTATTAACGTTATATGCAACGTTTGTGGTAAACCATCATATATTAAATGTGGAAAATGTTTTGTCGTATTATAATATTTTGAACAAAAACATAGCTGCCATGACAGTGATGAAGGATTTGTCGACGATTGTGACTGTTCAATGTTAATGCGTGACAATTGCGAGGAACTCAGTTGTAAAAATAATACAGATAAATGAGCGACGTCAACGATTGAGGTAGCCGCATCTGATCAGGGTGTATGTTGTTTGCACATTCCATCCAATATATTCAGCAGGTTAAGGGTTAAACCAGGAATGTTAATAAATCATGCTAAAAGTGATTTACGCACATTAAGAAAGAAAAAAGAAGGAGAAGAAGTATTCGTATAAAGAAGACCACTAAATATACATATTATAGATAGACAATATGAAGAGTGTTAAGCCGATTAAAACATATTATGGTTATGAAACTGATAGACGATTTATAAAGGAGAAATCATACCTCCGTTTATTTGTTGAAAAATACTCAAAGGAATATCATAATATACCCGGACATATTCATACTTACGCGTATAGGATGAATCGACATAATTCATTATGTAATACTTGGAACTTACATGATCCATATTGTTCTATGTGTATAGAGAACAATTGCGGAAAACTTCTTCAAGTATATCCACATAATAATCAACGATCTTCCTTTGATGAGGGACCAAAACTATCGTATCAACGATCTTTGGAATATTTAGAATGACACTTTAGGAACTGTTGTTTTGTTTGTTTTAACATGTGATTGTTTTGAATTGAAACACGATTAAAGAAATACTTCATTTTCAGTGAATTTTGTAAACATTTTATCAATTTGGAGAAGAATTGTAACCCGACAGGTGGAAGATTCACAACACGTGCTATTCTTCAAATTATTCAAAATCGAAGAGAGATTTAACCATATTGTGTAACCAATGTGTAAAGTTACTTTATGTATATGTAATTTTGTTGTATATATCCCTATTAAATATTCGTAACTCACTTGTCTTCTTATTATTTTATTTTGAGACCAAGGTTGCTTTTTTTGTTTTTTTTGTTTCTTGGATCAAATTCCGTTTTCAACATTATACAGGTACATTCGTGTATGCATATGGGCCCATTGAAACAATAAAATCTTTTCATGACTGTTTTCCAAAATCTCAGAGATTCATTGAAACAAAAAACAAACAAACACAAGGAGGTTAAATAAGTTTCTTGTTTATGTACATCTCCCAAGTATACCTAAATATCTTCCACGTGTAACCAAACATCTACCAAAACCAAATATCTCCCAAGTGCACTCAATACATCTCCCTTGTATACACAATATACATCCCCAAGTATACGCATACATAACCATTGAGTACTCAATACATTTCCTAAATATTCATATAGAAATAACACCTGTACACGAACAATCTATCTTGAGGCACCGTTGTATTGAAATGCTAATTCTATTGAAATGTGGTTTCAAAAGAATCTAAATACCACTTGCGGATAACATCACGTGATCGTTAAACGATTATAATACCCTACATCTTATTATTTATTGGCTTTAAATATTTAGAAGGTTTACACTATCAACCGTTACAATGTATACAGTTTTGCATACTGCAAGACTGGTGGTTGTCTCTTGCTTGGAATCAATCGGGTTATTTCTAACATAGTGTGATGATGACAACCCACTCTCCGACCAACGACCAGATTGTATTGCTCTAAATACTATGCTTCCACCTGGATACATATACTCGAGCTTCCTTTACAACACCTTACATCCCTGCGTGAATATAATGCATCCATGCATCACGTAGTGTACTCAATCCATCTCCCTGGTGTATTCAAACATCTTCCTATTATACCCAGACGTCGTCCAAAAGTGCACAAAAAAAACAAACTCCCAAGTATACTCAATCCATCTCCATTTCATATTCAATACATTTCTCTTGTATGCTCAATACATCACCATTGTGTACTCAATACATTTCCCAAGTGTATCCAAACATCTCCATTATGTAATCAATACATCTCCGATATGTACTGAATACATCATCTCCCTTTGTATACACAATACATATCCAATGTGTACCCATACATCGCCATTGCGTACTTAATACATCTCCCTTGTGTGCTCAATACAGCTCCCTTGCGTACTCAATATATCTCACATGTAGACCAACATATCTTCGAATTGTACCCATACATCTTTCAATTGTACCCAGACATCTCCCCTTAAGTATGCAAACATCTCCCAAGTATTCTCAATCCATCTCCATTGTATATTCAATACATTTCTCTTGTGTGCTAACTACACCTCACTTATGTACTCAATACATCTCCCAAGTGTACCCAAATATCTTCCAATTGTAATCAGACATCTACCAAAAGTATCCAAAATATCTCACAAGTGCACTCAATCCATCTCCATTGAATAGTCAATACATCTCTCTCGTGTGCTAAATACATCTCCCTTGCGTTCCATGCATCACACAAGTGTACACAAACATCTCTAGTATGTACTCAATACATCCCCGTTGTGTACTCAATACATCTCCCTTGTATGCACAATACACATCCCAAGTATACGCACACATCTCCACTGCGTACTCAATACATCTCCCTTGTGTGCCCCAATACAGCTCCCTTGTGTACTCAATATATCTCCATAGTGTACCCAAATAACTACCCCGTGTACTCAATAGAGCTCTCAAGTGTACCCAAACATCTCACCTAAAGACCCCAGACCACTTCTAAAAGTAGCCAAACATCTCCCAAGTGTACTCAAACATATCCCTTATGTACTCAATACATCTCCGTTGTGTACTCAATACATCTCCCTTGTATACACAATACATATCCCAAGTATACCCACACATCCCACCAACCTACTCAATACATATCCATTGTGTGCTCAACAGCTCGATTGTGTACTCGATATATCTCCTTAGTGTACCTAAATAACACCCATGTGTACTCAGTATAGCTCCCAAGTGTACCCAAACATCTCACATAAAGACCCGAGACCACTTCTAAATGTACCCAAACATCTCCCCCAAGTGTATTCAATCCATATCCCAAGTGTATTCAATCCATCACATATCCCTTGTATACTCGATACAGCTCCCTTTTGTACTCAATATATCTTCATAGTGTACCCAAACAACTCCCTTGTCTACTCAATACAGCTCCTTTGTGTATCCAAACATATCATTAGTGTACCCAAACCTATCCCCAGTGTACTCAAACATCTCCCATAATGACCCGTGACCACTTTCAAACGACTTCGGATTTGGTTATCCCAAGTGTACCCAAACATCCTCCAATTGTACACATACATCTCCCAAGCGTACCCAAACCTATCAATCAGATTTGATTTCTGCGTTATTTGACCAAATCCGAAGTCGGTTGGAAGTGGTCACGGGTGGCCCATATGCATACACGAATGTACCTGTATAATGTTGAAAACGGAATTTGATCCAAGAAACAAAAACCAAAAAAAGCAACCTTGGTCTCAAAATAAAATAATAAGGAGACAAGTGAGTTACGAATATTTAATAGGGATATATACAACACAATTACATATACATAAAGTAACTTTACACATTGGTTACACAATATGGTTAAATCACTCTTCGATTTTGAATAATTTGAAGAGTAGCACGTGTTGTGAATCTTCCACCTG
The DNA here is from genome assembly GCA_014843695.1 of Archivesica marissinica. Lineage (NCBI taxonomy): Eukaryota > Metazoa > Mollusca > Bivalvia > Venerida > Vesicomyidae > Archivesica > Archivesica marissinica. Next base: position 4,949,707 of record CM026401.1, on the reverse strand, counting down.
TCGGGTTACAATTCTTCTCCAAATTGATAAAATGTTTACAAAATTCACTGAAAATGAAGAATTTCTTTAATCGTGTTTCAATTCAAAACAATCACATGTTAAAACAAACAAAACAACAGTTCCTAAAGTGTCATTCTAAATATTCCAAAGATCGTTGATACGATAGTTTTGGTTCCTCATCAAAGGAAGATCGTTGATTATTATGTGGATATACTTGAAGAAGTTTTCCGCAATTGTTCTCTATACACATAGAACAATATGGATCATGTAAGTTCCAAGTATTACATAACGAATTATGTCGATTCATCCTATAAGCGTAAGTATGAATATGTCCGGGTATATTACGATACTCCTTTGAGTATTTTTCAACAAATAAACGGAGGTATGATTTCTCCTTTAGAAATCGTCTATCAGTTTCATAACCATAATATATTTTAATCGGCTTAACACTCTTCATATTGTCTATATATAATATGTATATTTAGTGGTCTTCTTTATACGAATACTTCTTCTCCTTTTTTCTTTCTTAATGTGCGTAAATCACTTTTAGCATGATTTATTAACATTCCTGGTTTAACCCTTAACCTGCTGAATATATTGGATGGAATGTGCAAACAACATACATCCTAATTAGATGCGGCATGGCTTTGGCTACCTCAATCGTTGACGTCGCTCATTTATCTGTATTATTTTTACAACTGAGTTCCTCGCATTTGTCACGCATTAACATTGAACAGTCACAATCGTCGACAAATCCTTCATCACTGTCATGGCAGCTATGTTTTTGTTCAAAATATTATAATACGACAAAACATTTTCCACATTTAATATATGATGGTTTACCACAAACGTTGCATATAACGTTAATAATAATGTTTTGAAAATAATCCAATAAAGAGTTTGTTATAATCTGAACAGTAATGGACATAATTTATTTAACACAGTTCATGGCGTATAATACAATGACCATTCATTGATGAACCTATAATATGTTACCCACTTCGCAATTTAAAAAAAAACGTCTTTAGATGCGGCCTTGTGGTTGCATGATTTTATATAGAAACACGGGGCTGTCGAGAGAGCTTAGAGCAATGAGGAGATACCAACTAACCAATGACAACCTTACCCCAGAGTTGTGTGAAGTGGTTTAATAAGTACCTGATTCTCTGTAAGAGCAAACCCATCAAGTTCTCACCCACCCATTGGGTCTTGTCGGTAGACCCACTTGAACTGATACTTAGACCAACTCCCCAATGACTATCCGATGCACTAGCCTCACCCAGCGTACGTGAACCTGTATCCTTTAGGAGTTTAGCAAGATGCCCGTTCTGCATATATTTTAAGCAGTTTGCGTCATATAATACACGTTCCGAAGCCCTGTCCCATAATGAGTCATCAAACCCGACAACCCTAGACATTCCTAACCGTTTGATTCGGTAGACATTGGTTTCTGCCATAATTTGATGCGCTACGCTATCCGCACCGCACAACTACATCTTTTTATACTGAAAGTACTGTTCCGCGCAGATATATTTACAACCATCGTCACTATAAAACGTACACTCGTACAAATTGCTAAACGGAGAATCAGCCCCGTAATATAGGGGATAGCCCATGGAGTAGCTTGTCAACACCTTCGACTGATAGTGATATCGTTGGCATCGTAGGTGCTGACTCTGTTGAAGTAGCTGTTTTGCATATATGCTCAAGCTGAATGGTTGGGGTTTGGAATTCTAATTGTTTATGTGACAGTATCCTATCTGATGGGGTCACAAGTATTACAATACATTCCATTCATGTTGATGGTGTACTATATTCCATGAGGGTTCGATATGTAGGTCAGTAGGGTGTCCTAAAATACATAAAGTACATAGGTCAGTAGGTCATTTAGATTAAACTGGACATGGGAGATGGACAACTTGGGGTACTACCTGTGGCACGGTATATATAGATAACACATACTATGCGTCGCTCATATGGGCAACCGGTAGCGACGATAAATAAATGTAATACACGCACGTATACGTCATGGTCGGGCTGAGCAATCAAATAATAGCATCCATCTAACATATTCATACGTTAACGAATAAGAGACGTGGGATAGTACAGTGCGACTCCTGTACTGACTCTATATATTATGGTGCTTGTAGCCTAATCTATGGCTGGGCTGAGCAATCAAATAATATTATGCATTCAACGTATTCAAACATCAACGAATAAGAGATGTAGGACAGTATAGAGTGAATCCTGTACTCTATACATGTTGGTGCTTGTAGCCTAATCTGTGACAGGGCTGAGCATGCAAATAGTATTACTACTGCACACAAAATAACAACCTTTGTATGTAAAATATGAGATGATGATTGAGCTTATTTACTCTCGCCTCCGGTGAACCATATGGGCGAGCGGATACAATATGAGTGCTAACTAAAACTCTTATAGCGCACTCGCCCACATGGTTCGCCGGCGGCGAAGATAAATAAGCTCGATCATCATCATCGATCTGGATATATTTATTATATCAGGAAGAAAATAATGCATTTGATATCTTAATAAGGATTTGTTTCCTCTTGTTTTTATCGTTGGTTCCTTTGCACCACATGCTATCATTTTCATCGGTTTCTCATCTTAAAAATTATTTAATTATTAAATTTCGGCAGATTTCCTACAGCATATCCAATGGATACTTTACGGTAAAGATTAGTTATCAAGTAATTACTATGATTTTGATAACATTACATTAATCCTACCTACTAACACCTGGTTAGAAAATAACAGTAACAACAAAGGAAGTTTGAGAGGGAGGTAATAAAATAACCAGTAATGTCTCTCATTCTTCGACAGAGTGAATTGATCGCTACTGGTACACCATGTCTGTCGAAGGTATCCGCGTAATTAGAGGTCCAGATTGGAGTGGCGGCGATGATGACGGCGGGGAAGGTCACGTGGGAACTGTAACGCTGGACAATACAGATGACACAGTGGACGTACAGTGGGACATGGGGAACAGCGGGACTTACCGCACGGGAAAAGACGGGAAATGTACACTGAGGATCTTGGATAGCGCCCCGGCAGGTTGATACGTTTAACATGTTTCATCAATGACACGCCATAGGACGTTTAATTTTCCATTTGTATGTGGTAACACTTTTAAGTCGCATACTAGGATCTTAGACGAGTGGTGAATATGGCCTATGAAATCACATCGAGTGTTCGATCGTTTTATCAAATTACCACAGTGATCATTAATTTAAAAAAGAAATGTTCTGCTTGCCTGTATACTTTGAGCCATATTACAGTTCAAGGAAATCAGTAATGTGCATATGCTCTAGTAAATAGTCCCTGATAATCAAATAAACAACTAATCGACACAATAATCTTAATGACTATACTGTACTCCACTCGTGCATATTTAACATTTTATTGATTGCCAACAAAGAAAGCATGGTGGCAAACTATATGACAAAGGTGTCAAAAGTAATATGTCATGCCGCGACCAATCAGAATCCTTCAAAGTTGTATTGCGTGAGTGCTGATATATATAGAATGTCTATTTCATGTTGGCAATGTCATGCAGCGACCAATCAGAATCCTTCAAAGTTGTATTGCGTGAGTGCTGATACATATAGAATGTCTATTTCATGTTGGCAATGTCATGCCGCGACCAATCAGAATCTGTCCAGGTGTTATTAAACGTGTGTGGTTATATAAGAATTATGTCATGACTGTATTACACTGCATACAAACAAAGCTACGTAATTAAAGAACATATGTGGTGACTGTATTACACTGCATTCAAGCAAAGATACGTAATCAAAGAATATATGTGGTGGCTGTATTACACTGCATACAAACAAAGATACGTAATTAAAGAATATATGTGGTGGCTGTATTACACTGCATACAAACAAAGATACGTAATCAAAGAACATATGTGGTGGCTGCATTACACTGCATACAAGCAAAGATACGTAATTAAAGAACATATGTGGTTGCTGTATTACACTGCATACAAGCAAAGATACGTAATCAAAGAACATATGTGGTGGCTGTATTACACTGCATACAGGCAAATATACGTAATTAAAGAACATATGTGGTGACTGTATTACACTGCATACAAACAAAGATACGTAATCAAAGAACATATGTGGTGGCTGTATTACACTGCATACAAGCAAAGATACGTATTCAAAGAACATATGTGATGGCTGTATTACACTGCATACAAGGAAAGATACGTTATCTAAGAACATATGTGGTGGCTGCATTACACTGCATACAAGCAAAGATACGTAATCAAAGAACATATGTGGTGATTGTATTACACTGCATACAAGCAAAGATACGTAATCAAAGAACATATGTGGTGGCTGTATTACACTGCATACAAGCAAAGATACGTAATTAAAGAACATATGTGGTGACTGTATTACACTGCATTCAAGCAAAGATACGTAATCAAAGAACATATGTGGTGGCTGTATTACACTGCATACAAGCAAATATACGTACTCAAAGAACATATGTGGTGGCTGTATTACACTGCATACAAGGAAAGATACGTAATCAAAGAATATATGTGGTGACTGTATTATACTGCATACAAACAAAGATACGTAATTAAAGAACATATGTGGTGACTGCATTACACTGCATACAAGCAAAGTGATGTGATCAATATAAATACGTGCCCTTGTATGTACTTGTAACTATATGTATATGTATACACGTTATGTATATGTATACACGTTATGTATATGTATACACGTTATGTATATGTATACACGTTATGTATATGTATACACGTTATGTATATGCATACAAGTTATGTATATGTATACACGTTATGTATATGTATACACGTTATGTATATGTATACTCGTTATGTATATGTATACACGTTATGTATATGTATACACGTTATGTATATGCATACACGTTATGTATATGCATACAAGTTATGTATATGTATACACGTTATGTATATGTATACACGTTATGTATATGTATACACGTTATGTATACACGTTATGTATATGTATACACGTTATGTATATGCATACACGTTATGTATACACGTTATGTATATGTATACACGTTATGTATATGTATACACGTTATGTATATGTATACACGTTATGTATACACGTTATGTATATGTATACACGTTATGTATATGTATACACGTTATGTATATGCATACACGTTATGTATACACGTTATGTATATGTATACACGTTATGTATATGTATACACGTTATGTATACACGTTATGTATATGTATACACGTTATGTATATGTATACACGTTATGTATATGTATACACGTTATGTATATGCATACACGTTATGTATACACGTTATGTATATGTATACACGTTATGTATATGCATACACGTTATGTATACACGTTATGTATATGTATACACGCCATGTATATGTATACACGTTATGTATATGCATACACGTTATGTATATGCATACACGTTATGTATATGCATACACGTTATGTATACACGTTATGTATATGTATACACGCCATGTATATGTATACACGTTATGTATATGCATACACGTTATGTATATGCATACACGTTATGTATATGCATACACGTTATGTATACACGTTATGTATATGTATACACGCCATGTATATGTATACACGTTATGTATATGCATACACGTTATGTATATGCATACACGTTATGTATATGCATACACGTTATGTATACACGTTATGTATATGTATACACGCCATGTATATGTATACACGTTATGTATATGCATACACGTTATGTATATGCATACACGTTATGTATATGCATACACGTTATGTATACACGTTATGTATACACGCCATGTATATGTATACACGTTATGTATATGCATACACGTTATGTATATGCATACACGTTATGTATATGCATACACGTTATGTATACACGTTATGTATATGTATACACGTTATGTATATGCATACACGTTATGTATACACGTTATGTATATGTATACACGCCATGTATATGCATACACGTTATGTATACACGTTATGTATATGTATACACGTTATGTATATGTATACACGTTATGTATACACGTTATGTATATGCATACACGTTATGTATATGTATACACGCTATGTATATACATACACGTTATGTATATGTATACACGTTATGTATATGTATACACGTTATGTATATGTATACACGTTATGTATATGTATACACGTTATGTATATGTACACGTTATGTATATGTATACACGTTATGTATATGTATACACGTTATGTATATGTATACACGTTATGTATATGTATACACGTTATGTATATGTATACACGTTATGTATATGTATACACGTTATGTATATGTATACACGTTATGTATATGTATACATGTTATGTATATGTATACACGTTATGTATATACGTTATGTATATGCATACACGTTATGTATATGTATACACGCTATGTATATGCATAAACGTTATGTATATGTATACACGTTATGTATATGTATACACGTTATGTATATGTATACACGTTATGTATCTGCATACACGTTATGTATATGTATACACGTTATGTATATGTATACACGTCATGTATATGTATACACGTTATGTATATGTATACACGTTATGTATATGTATACACGTTATGTATACACGTTATGTATATGTATACACGCTGTGTATATGTGTACACGTTATGTATATGTATACACGATATGTCTATACACGTTATGTATATGTATATACGTTATGTATATGTATACACGTTATGTATATGTATACACGTTATGTATATGTATACACGTTATGTATATGTATATGTATACACGTTATGTATATGTATACACGTTATGTATATGTATACACGTTATGCATATGTATACACGTTATGTATATGTATATGTATACACGTTATGTATATGTATACACGTTATGTATATGTATACACGTTATGTATATGTATATGTATACACGTTATGTATATACGTTATGTATATGTATACACGTTATGTATATGTATACACGTTATGTATATGTATACACGTTATGTATCTGCATACACGTTATGTATATGTATACACGTTATGTATATGTATACACGTTATGTATATGCATACACGTTATGTATATGTATACACGTTATGTATCTGCATACACGTTATGTATATGTATACACGTTATGTATATGTATACACGTTATGTATATGTATACACGTTATGTATATGTATACACGTTATGTATATGTATACACGTTATGTATATGTATACACGTTATGTATATGTATACACGCCATGTATATGTATACACGTTATGTATATGTATACACGTTATGTATACACGTTATGTATATGTATACACGTTATGTATATGTATACACGTTATGTATATGTATACACGTTATGTATATGTATACACGCCATGTATATGTATACACGTTATGTATATGTATACACGCCATGTATATGTATACACGTTATGTATCTGCATACACGTTATGTATCTGTATACACGATATGTCTATACACGTTATGTATATGTATATACGCTATGTATATGCATACACGTTATGTATATGTATACACGTTATGTATATGCATACACGTTATGTATATGTATACACGTTATGTATATGTATACACGCTGTGTATATGTGTACACGTTATGTATATGTATACACGCTGTGTATATGTGTACACGGTATGTATATGTATACACGATATGTCTATACACGTTATGTATATGTATATACGCTATGTATATGTATACACGATATGTCTATACACGTTATGTATATGTATACACGTTATGTATATGTATACACGTTATGTATATGTATACACGTTATGTATATGTATACACGTTATGTATATGTATACACGTTATGTATATGTATACACGTTATGTATATGTATACACGTTATGTATATGTATACACGTTATGTATATGTATACACGTTATGTATATGTATACACGTTATGTATATGTATACACGTTATGTATATGTATACACGTTATGTATATGTATACACGTTATGTATATGTATACACGTTATGTATATGTATACACGTTATGTATATGTATACACGTTATGTATATGTATACACGTTATGTATATGTATACACGTTATGTATATGTATACACGTTATGTATATGTATACACGTTATGTATATGTATACACGTTATGTATATGTATACACGTTATGTATATGTATACACGTTATATATATGTATACACGTTATGTATATGTATACACGTTATGTATATGTATACACGTTATGTATATGTATACACGCCATGTATATGCATACACGTTATGTATATGTATACACGTTATGTATATGCATACACGTTATGTATATGTATACACGTTATGTATATGTATACACGTTATGTATATGTATACACGTTATGTATATGTATACACGCCATGTATATGCATACACGTTATGTATATGTATACACGTTATGTATATGTATACACGTTATGTATATGTATACACGTTATGTATATGTATACACGCCATGTATATGCATACACGTTATGTATATGTATACACGTTATGTATATGCATACACGTTATGTATATGTATACACGTTATGTATATGTATACACGTTATGTATATGTATACACGTTATGTATATGTATACACGTTATGTATATGTATACACGTTATGTATATGTATACACGTTATGTATATACGTTATGTATATGTATACACGTTATATATATGTATACACGTTATGTATATGTATACACGTTATGTATATGTATACACGTTATGTATATGTATACACGCCATGTATATGCATACACGTTATGTATATGTATACACGTTATGTATATGTATACACGTTATGTATATGTATACACGTTATGTATATGTATACACGTTATATATATGTATACACGTTATGTATATGTATACACGTTATGTATATGTATACACGTTATGTATATGTATACACGCCATGTATATGCATACACGTTATGTATATGTATACACGTTATGTATATGTATACACGTTATGTATATGTATACACGTTATGTATATGCATACACGATATTTATATGCATACACACCATGAATATGTATACACGTTATGTATATGCATACACGTTATGTATATGCATACACGATATTTATATGCATACACACCATGAATATGTATACACGAAATGATTATGTATACACACTATGTATTATATTTCCAGGAATGAAGCATGGCGGTGTGTCATGCGGCAGCTGTGATAAGTCCAACTTTCCAGGCACGAGATGGAAATGTCAGTCTTGCCCACAGGTTAACCTTTGTTCCCCGTGTTATTTCGCTGACTCACATGACATACAACACGCGTTTCTGAGGATAGACGCACCCGGATTCAAAGGGTTTGTTCACATCTTATTTACTGTGCTTCTACTGCTCGTGTACCGCCCATATACAAGAAACTATATGTTGAGGACATACGTAACATGTAAGCATAAGCGTACATCTGTTTCTGTCGCAAGTTTTAATGATGGTACATTTTCAATTGTATTCTATAAATCAATGGACAGAGAAACTGTCAAACTCTACCCATAAACAAGACAGGGCCATAGGGCCCTATGTCGCTTACCTGACTCAAAGTGTTACCCCGGGGTCATTCTAGCACATTTGCAAAGAACAGTGTACATCGTTCATTCCTACAAAATGTTGCCAACATCCGACGTGAGGTTTGTGAGAAGATGTTTTGAAGAATTTGTGTTAATATTGGTCGGCGGTCATCTTTTATTCGCGACAATGTCTATTTTAAGCAAAGGCTTCACTCATGGACCATACAAACTGTAAATGCGAAATTTAGTCATCATTGGCTAAGCACATTCGACCTCCCTTCTGACCCTAATAACATCAACAGTCTTTCAGATGGGACTTTAAACTGAGGTCTCGTGTCGGTGCTTTACATCATGTACTTAAAAGAACCAGAGGGGACTCTGGAATGGGTCTCTGTCTGTATCATGCACTATCCTCCAAACATCTGAAATGAATACTATCTTCAGGAGGCGTCTCTCAAATGGGCAACCGGTAACGACGATAAATAAACTTATAAACACAGTTTATGTGATAAAGAATTTTGATATCTGTAATAAATTCTTTTGGCTGCCATCCTGGATGACAAAATCCGTTTGGCAAATACATGTATTACACCAGCGTGATCGTCTTGTCGATATCTTCGATCAGATATATGACATATGACAACATTCGGTCTAATATCAAATTAGACCTCTGTTTCGCCAGTTTAACATCTCTGAAAGAGCATTGGACATCGACCATTCTTAACAAGTTTCGCGAGAAAAAGATTGTGTGCTATATTTAGATGGTGGCCATCTTAGATTTCATGGCATTTTTATTTTAACAGCTTTGGAAAGGTTTCACCTAATGACTATACAGGTAGAATCTCTTTATCGTTGGGAGACCGGTTAATGAGAATAATACGTTTGAAATCTTTTTTTGGATTACTTGTTATTCTGATTACGACGAACACTTTACCAGAATGATCATGTCATGTATGACATCGAAGATGACGATGCTATGATCATATTCTGTCAATTTTACATGTTGACCCATATTTAACACAATGTGTCACTTTCGCACCTGAAGCGACGGCGCATCCACCGCGCTATCACGACTTCCACTGTCATCTTGTATGACGTAATCATGAACTTTCGCAGAAAAGTCCACCAACCCACAGCGGTGAGGGTCATGCGATTTGAAGTGAACGACTCAGTCGTCGAAGAAGATACATTTCTGTTCCGTTTGTATATAGGTATATACATACATTACATAATATATCAAACTACTTACAGACAAGCCGTTCCCAAGCGTTCAATCAGCACAAAGATGCGAACACTCGGCATGTATGTAGGGTCAAAGGTCAAGAGAGGTGTTGATTGGACGTATGGCGACCAAGACGGTAAGAACAGGAGCTTTATCATGTCTAAACGAGTGTAGGACAATATCCCCCCCGGACAATATCCCCCCCGTATATTTTGACCCAGGCGGACAATATCCCCCCCATCAAAAATACAAGGCGGACAATATCCCCCCCGTGGATAATCCTAGGGCGGACAATATCCCCCCCGTGGAAAATCCTAGGGCGGACAATATCCCCCCCGTAGAAAATCATAGGACGGAGAAAGAGTAACTAACAAGAATGGGTTAACAACCTTCATTTCCGTATACAAGCACATAAGCATGATAAATAATGATGTAGGACAGTGCGATATTTTGTGTGAATTTTGGTGTTTATTATAGTCTTATTCACGAAAATGCTAATTGAGACTTGTCATTTAGCACATAGTGGCGAAACCTAAGAATTGTTCACAGTCTTATATACTCGCCAATCGCGAACAGGAAACTGGCTGTCGTTTTCGCTCCATCCCGGTACTGGCGGCATAATTTGCTACGTCTCTTCTGGAGAGAAACGCTCGTCTTCTTAGCGCGTTTGGCCGATGGTTGTCCAGTCCGCTGACGTTCCATCCCGGTGTTCACGGCTGTCTGGTCTTTCTGCAGACAGGAGAGTACTGTCCACAGACTGGGATTACTATGTCCAACTAAATGTCTAAATGAGTTATTCCAACTTTCGCAATTGTTATTAGTTCTGTCGCCTCCATTGAGTGTAGTTACATGTACATTCCATGTGGGTGGTGGAAAGCGCGGTGGTGTACGACGCATTCTGATGATTCCATTGGGTCCCCTAACCGAGTTGTAGCCGCCGCTGACATATGTGTTGTCGAAATAGTCTATCACTGGCATCAAAGAGTCTGGCGCAAGGTCCTTCAGTGCCGTCATTCCTTCGACAACCTCGTCAACCGGCAGGAACGCCAGGCCGTCAATAATTCCGACAAATTGCTTCAGCTCGTCGTTTTCTCGGTACTCAGTGGCGAGGCCTTCCGCTTGTACTCGTCTCCAGGTACTCTGGGTGAGATGATAGAAACACCCCTTGATGTCGACGTTTACTTATACAGAAATAAAATAAAGCTTGTTAATTTGCGTTAATTTATAAGTTTATAAGGGGGGATAATGTCCGGGGGGGATATTGTCCGCCCTGTGATTTTCTACGGGGGGGATATTGTCCGCCTTGTCTTTTTGATGGGGGGATATTGTCCGCCCTGTGATTTTCTACGGGGGGGATATTGTCCGCCCTGTCTTTTTGATGGGGGGGATATTGTCCGCCTGGGTCAAAATATACGGGGGGGGGGATATTGTCCGGGGGGGATATTGTCCGTTCCCCGTCTAAACGGTCAGGAGAGGTGTTGATTGGACGTATGGCGACCAAGACGGTAAGAACAGGATTGTTTCATGTATAAAGGGTCAAAAGTCAGGAGAGGTGTTGATTGGACGTATGACGGCCTTGACGGTAAGAACATGATTTAGATGTTGCCTTAGCTGAACACGTATCACGAAACAATTAAAATTCACCAGTCATGTACATAATTTGAACTATTTGCATAGAACATGAAGCGCAGCAAAAATACATTTTTTTTTTAGTTTAATCATATTTTATTGCTATATACATGTACATAATAAATTCAGAGACATATATAATAAGAGCAAAAGCAAATGGGTTGGGCCACAAGTTCAAAAATACATAAAGTTGGCAATAGTATACATGGCCTATATGTGCGCCCTTGCTCTTGCATATATGTGAATGCAGCATGCGTTATGCAAGTCATCCAATGTTGCAAAATGTGGAGCCTCTTTACATTACTACGTATGCGCAGATTGATTGCGCATCATCCAACCGTATGTTCAGTTTCTCGTTTTATTCTAAGAATCATGAGGCACACGAACTGTATGTATTTTAATCCCTATATACCCTGGCTAGCACTATATGCATACGTTACTATAAATAGTAACAAATTATAATGGTTGAAAAGCAAAATATCTTGTCGACGCGGGCAATATATTTCGATTTTCGGCTCTGCCGGGCCAATATCCGATATTGGCCCACGCGTGCCGGGCCAATATTCGATATTGGCCCGGAACGCGCCGAAAACGAATCACGAGCACGTGTCACAGGTAGCAACAACATAGTAACTACATTGTGTAAACATGGCCGCCGAAGCAACACTAAAGTCGTTGTCTGACAGATTGTTGTCACTTGACGGTAAAATGGCTGAGCGAAATAAGCAAATAACAGCAGAAGAAACTATGTATGCAATAAAGAAGTTATTAAACGGCTGCGGTGGGCCCTCGGGCCAATATCTCCATATCTAATTACTGCAAGGTTATCCAATCAACATGCTGGAAACTGTAGGGAATATAGAAATGGCTTACGCTCGTAGGTCCGTTCACGACATGACTTGTTTAAACCTCTTGAAGGATCGTCATGAAACAGGTGGACTGTTAAACACATCGAGCCGATGAAAAAAACAAACAAAAAAAAGAGCCGACGCTGCAGATCCCATCTTCCAACCACGTGACTGTCTATATCTTCAAATTATGTTGTGTCCTATCCTATTCATTTACTTAACAACAGTATAAACTATTTTTGACTATTGGTATATATTTAAACCGCAATACATTGCAAACATTTTGGTTCGCTTAATTACTAGGTGGCGATAGAACAATAGGAAGTGTTACAGAGATGGCCACCTGGGGCTCGAGCGGTCCAGAACGTGATTCCGTGAAGGTCAAGTGGCCAAATAAGATATTTAAGTCTTACCGAGTTGGTTACAGAGGAAAAGTTGACTTGGTCTGCGTTGAGCAGATGCCGGGGGTGTACTTTTACAGGGATCACTTATTTCCCATGAGTACGTATCGTTTATTTTGTTAAAGTTTTATTTATTTTACAACGAATGCGAAGCAGGTTTTAACAACTTATATTAATCACTCTCGTCGGCTCGGATGAAAGCCTAAATGTGGTCATTAGTTTAAACATTATTTATTTGTTCTGTTATATACATATACAACTATTATAAATGATTGCAAGACAAATAGGATTTGAAAACAAGCTTAATACAAAGCTTATGTAAATTCATCTCCGTGGTAAACATAAAGTATAATTATCCGATTAAAGAAATTATATGTATTAGGAAATGGTCATGTTATAATAGTGTTGTTTTAAAATGTGGTCATTAGTGTGGGAGTACCCGGAGAAAACCCACCTGTCCGATCTGGCGACCACCGTACCATCTCACATACTTCCCGGTCCGATGATCGAACCCGGGTTGCATTGGTGAGAAGTGAGCGCGCTAACCACTGAGCTAATCCGACAGCCGTATCGTTTGCCTATGTATTACTAATGGTTTGTCCCATTTAATCAGATTTAAAACAAGCATGTGACCCAACTATTTTTAATTTATAAACTAACATAGTGTTTTAGTGGGTGAGTGAGTATTTGTTATAATGGCGGATCAGTACAGTTCAAGTTTATCGCGCCGGGTAAGCATATTGTATATAAGATTGATAAAAAATCAAGTGGAAAATATACGTTGTAAAATGTGATGACAAAAATCAAATTGCAACAACATTCATCATGCTGCAAAAATGCAATGACAAACTGTCGGTTGTACAACAGTATGCAGACGAGTCAAAATCAATAACTTATGGGGAAGGGTCGAATCTAATGTTTCAAGAACTTGTGACCCGACCCATTTGCCATTATATATGCTGTTGTTTGTGATGTACATAGTATTGTGTATGTATTCATTGTCGTAAATGTATACTATTTACGACAAATGAGTTCTAAATCCACACATTCAATCAAGATGTGTTCAACGTTTATAACAGAGTAGCATTGCATATACCATGGTGGGTCCTCTAATTTCAATATAAATGCACGTGTGGAACAGGTATGTCCTAGTCTGAGTAGGATATATCTCAGCCTGAGTCGGGTATGTCCCAACCTGAGTCAAGTATGTCCCAGTCTGAGTCGAGTATGTCCCAACCTGAGTCGGGTATGTCCCAATCTGAGTTGGGTATCTCCGTGAATTGTGCTAAGATTGTTTCCTCTCTATGATTGCTCCAACCTTGAACAGAAGATGATTGATTCAGCAATAATTGGGTTAATTGACTGAATTATTGAATTGTATATTATTCCAAGTAGTTTGCCATGTTCAAGCAATGTAAACAAGAATCGATTGTCTAGCATCAGTGTATTGTATATTAGAAGTTGTTCTTTCTGGATTAAGTGCATCATATGCTCCTTGATCAGCCATTTCACTGCCACGAATACCAAATTGATCATGACTTGGTATCCAGCACTATATTATTTGTATAGTCAATCTGTATGTTTAATATGTATTTTGTGAATAATGGGAGTTTTACTGTTCATGATGTCTATTGATTCTAGTACAGCCAAAATATGAACAAATCTAATATTGTCTACCATGCGATTCATCAGCAAATTTCAAGGCTAACTCAGTAGCCCCTACTTCTGCTTAAAATATAGAAGTGTGATCAAGTAACCGCACGTTGGAATTATGTAAGTCAATTATCTGACGTTCTCCGTTTACGTAGTGTTTTAACATCATGTCTCCACTAGATATTTTAATTAGTATACGACACAACATATTGGATTATATTCAACAATTAAAACGGGCTATGTTATCGTATAGTGCATGTGCATTCTCTACTGTATTAGGAATATCTGAAGAAAGATGTTCATTTTTTCATGCACATTTAATTTAGATCGACTGCGAAACAAGTTCTTGCAACTTATATTTAATCACTCTCGAGACCCCATTCCTGATGGAATCCATCGCCACGAGGGAGAGAGAAGAGGCAACGTGGCATTTAAATGCCTTGCCTAAGGGCACAATCGTAACGGCTCCACCGCGGCTCGAACTCCGTGCCTTTCGCACCTGAATCGAACGCTCTATTACTGCGCTATCACGAATGCGTACATGATATAATGCCAAAAAGGCAAGAGTAGCTAATAATACAGATACTGAAACTAACACTTATCCTCTAAATACCGACTGGTCACATGCCAGCTCTAAACCAATCACAAACACGGAACTAAGTTATATATTATTATTATATATTTTCCCGTAAAGATACACACCCAATACCCAAGGCCTCCTCCATGCAAATGGCAACACTGACGAGAGAGAAATCAGTGATAGGGCTTCCTAAGATACAGATAGGTGAAAATGTGTGCGTGGAACTCCCGGAAATGGCGCTAAAGGAAGCACAACGAGGACATGGAGGTTGGAGCATGCGCATGGAAGAGGTATTTAATATTACAATAATGATATTTATTTATTTATATAGCCACATACGTTTTAAGACTCGACATAAATTAGATTCAATCACCTTATGGAATTGTTTTTATTTATATTTAAGTTGCATAACTACAAACTCCTGTAATATAAACACAGAGGTCGGAACAATTGCATTGTTTTATACCAGCATATGTGAGTGTGTACGTCATGCGACCGCAAAGACGAAGAACTTTTCAAGAGGAAAATTTGGAGCATTAACTGTACTAACATTTGTTTCAGTATATTGGTAAACGTGGTACCGTGAAGAGATTTGAAGAGAATGGTGACTGTATCATCAGTTATGACGACAAGGAATGGAGATTTAATGTTGACGCTGTGCGAAAGGTTAGACGTTATCAATGCATTTTCACTACAGCCTAAACGTGTACAAAAGGTTAATGCTTTGAAACTTATGTTGTCTATATCGTCTAGACTTGGAGGTTCAATACTAACACTGAACGGAAGGTTAGATATTTGATAATTATGTTGTCTATATTGTCTAGACATGAAGGGTTAATACTAACACTGAACGGAAGGTTAGCTATTTGATAATTATGTTGTCTATATTGTCTAGACATGGAGGTTTAATACTAACACTGAACGGAAGGTTAGCTATTTGATAATTATGTTGTCTATATTGTCTAGACATGGAGGTTTAATACTAACACTGAACGGAAGGTTAGCTATTTGATAATTATGTTGTCTATATTGTCTAGACGAGGAGGGTTAATACTAACACTGAACGGAAGGTTAGATATTTGACAATTTTGGTTTTTAATACTGGCGCTGTACGATTGATAATTATGTTGTCTATATCGTCTGGACTTGAAGGTTTAATGTTGACGCTGCATGAAAGATTATATAGTTGGTAATTGTGTTTGTCTCCATCGCCTAGACTTGGAGGTTTAATGTTGACGCTGCATGAAAGATTATATAGTTGGTAATTGTGTTTGTCTCCATCGCCTAGACTTGGAGGTTTAATGTTGACGCTGCATGAAAGATTATATAGTTGGTAATTGTGTTTGTCTCCATCGCCTAGACTTGGAGGTTTAATGTTGACGCTGCATGAAAGATTATATAGTTGGTAATTGTGTTTGTCTCCATCGCCTAGACTTGGAGGTTTAATGTTGACGCTGCATGAAAGATTATATAGTTGGTAATTGTGTTTGTCTCCATCGCCTAGACTTGGAGGTTTAATGTTGACGCTGCATGAAAGATTATATAGTTGGTAATTGTGTTTGTCTCCATCGCCTAGACTTGGAGGTTTAATGTTGACGCTGCATGAAAGATTATATAGTTGGTAATTGTGTTTGTCTCCATCGCCTAGACTTGGAGGTTTAATGTTGACGCTGCATGAAAGATTATATAGTTGGTAATTGTGTTTGTCTCCATCGCCTAGACTTGGAGGTTTAATGTTGACGCTGCATGAAAGATTATATAGTTGGTAATTGTGTTTGTCTCCATCGCCTAGACTTGGAGGTTTAATGTTGACGCTGCATGAAAGGTTATATAGTTGGTAATTGTGTTTGTCTCCATCGCCTAGACTTGGAGGTTTAATGTTGACGCTGCATGAAAGGTTATATAGTTGGTAATTGTGTTTGTCTCCATCGCCTAGACTTGGAGGTTTAATGTTGACGCTGCATGAAAGATTATATAGTTGGTAATTGTGTTTGTCTCCATCGCCTAGAATTGGAGGTTTAATGTTGACGCTGCATGAAAGATTATATAGTTGGTAATTGTGTTTGTCTCCATCGCCTAGACTTGGAGGTTTAATGTTGACGCTGCATGAAAGGTTATATAGTTGGTAATTGTGTTTGTCTCCATCGCCTAGACTTGGAGGTTTAATGTTGACGCTGCATGAAAGGTTATATAGTTGGTAATTGTGTTTGTCTCCATCGCCTAGACTTGGAGGTTTAATGTTGACGCTGCATGAAAGGTTATATAGTTGGTAATTGTGTTTGTCTCCATCGCCTAGACTTGGAGGTTTAATGTTGACGCTGCATGAAAGGTTATATAGTTGGTAATTGTGTTTGTCTCCATCGCCTAGACTTGGAGGTTTAATACTGACGCTGCATGAAAGGTTAGTGTGATCAGTGTGATGACGTAATGCAGTCGTATGCAATTGTTATAAGGTATAATTGTGAGTTTTCTTACAGATAAACAATGACCACATAGTGGCGTCCGTGGTCCAGTGGTAGAGCGTCGGATTTGGAATCGAACAGTCCAGGGTTCGATACTCGGAAAGGCCACGTATGTAGTGTCATTGAGCAAGGCACCTCACACACATTGCTAATACTGGTTAATCGCTTAGGTCGGCTAAGCCTGCCCAGGAAAAATGTCTAGGTCCCCGAGAGGGGTTTGACATTAATGGAACATACATACATACATAGTGTATAACCTTTGGGTATCCTGCATAATGTCCCGTTGGTATTCATAGTGTTATATACTCTTCAATTTAATCTAAAACACCCGAGCAATTGTGATACAGACGTTGACATATATTTATCCGTCATTCTTTACGATATACATTGACACGGTCTACACATGGCCACTACAATGACGACAGTGGTGATACATACCTTACAGTTAGTATGGCCATTCCATTCCATTTATTCTTGTGAATACACGCGGACATTCTAAAATTCATCAATCCGCCAAAGTAAACTGACTTGAAATGAAACTACTACACTATATGTACTATAGATACCATCCGTGAAGATTGGAGATATCGTCAGAATAATGGAGAATTCAGATAAAGTTCAAGCCTTACAAAAACGTCACGGAGGGTGGCAGGCAGAGATGAAGTCGGTAAGATAGGTTTTTCATTATCATACATTATTTGATTTGAACATACTAATTGAATGTTTGAGGAGACGAATTATATAAGACTATGTCTTTCATTCTAATGTGCGATGTTTGCATTGTTCAATATGTATTATATTGGGAAATAAAATATGTTTAAACTAATTGAATGTTCTTTGTGTACGTTTCATAGAAGGGTTTTAATGCAAATCAGGTGTAAACATACTTTTAATACATACCTCATTGAATGCTTGTGAACATTAAATTATTATAATTTCAATTAATATTTTACAAATTACATATCAAGTTGGCTATTTGATTCGTCACATCATACACAAAGTTGTCTGCTATGAATATTATTGAGAATAGAATAACTTTGCAAGTCATTGGACTATGAACAATCTGTACAATCGCAGCCTACACCCAATCATTAAATCAATCACAATACGTCTGTACAATCCTAGCCTACATCCAATCATTGAATCAATGGCAATACGTCTGTATAATCCTAGCCTACACCCAATCATTAAATCAATGACAATACGTTTGTACAATCCTAGCCTACACCCAATCATTAAATCAATGACAATACGTCTGTACAATCCTACCCTACATCCCATCATTGAATCAATGACAATACGTCTGTACAATCCTACCCTACATCCCATCATTGAATCAATGACAATACGTCTGTACAATCCTACCCTACATCCAATCATTGAATCAATGACAATACGTCTGTACAATCCTACCCTACATCCCATCATTGAATCAATGACAATACGTCTGTACAATCCTACCCTACATCCCATCATTGAATCAATGACAATACGTCTGTACAATCCTACCCTACATCCAATCATTGAATCAATGACAATACGTCTGTACAATCCTACCATGCATCATATCATAGTATCAATGACAATACGTCTGTACAATCCTACCCTACATCCCATCATTGAATCAATGACAATACGTCTGTACAATCCTACCCTACATCCCATCATTGAATCAATGACAATACGTCTGTACAATCCTACCTTACATCCCATCATAGAATCAATGCCAATACGTCTGTATAATCCTAGCCTACATCCAATCATTGAATCAATGACAATACGTCTATACAATCCTAGCCTACATTCAATCATTGAATCAATCACAATAAGTCTGTACAATCCTAGCCTGCATCCCATCATAGAACCAATGACACTACGTCTGTACAATCCTACCCTACATCCAATCATAGAATCAATGGCAATACGTCTGTACAATCCTACCCTGCATCCAATCATTGAATCAATGGCAATACGTCTGTACAATCCTACCCTGCATCCAATCATTGAATCAATGACAATACGTCTGTACAATCCTACCCTACATCCAATCATAGAATCAATGACAATAAGTCTGTACAATCCTAGCCTACATCCAATCATAGAATCAATGACAATAAGTCTGTACAATCCTAGCCTACATCCAATCATAGAATCAATGGCAATACGTCTGCACAATCCTAGCCTACATCCAATCATAGAATCAATGACAATAAGTCTGTACAATCCTAGCCTACATCCAATCATAGAATCAATGACAATACGTCTGTACAATCCTAGCCTACATCCAATCATTGAATCAATGACAATACGTCTGTACAATCCTAGCCTACATCCCATCATTGAATCAATGACAATACGTCTGCACAATCCTAGCCTGCATCCCATCATAGAATCAATGACAATAAGTCTGTACAATCCTAGCCTACATCCCATCATTGAATCAATGACAATACGTCTGTACAATCCTACCCTACATCCACTCATTGAATCAATGACAATACGTCTGTACAATCCTAGCCTACATCCAATCATTGAATCAATGACAATACGTCTGTATAATCCTAGCCTACATCCCATCATTGAAACTAATGGCAGTAGGTGTTCGATATTCATGGTTGTTTTATGCTTTCCAATGAAATATATAAGTGAAATAAAAATGTGTTATTCCACTGGTTGAAATATAATTAAACCATTCACTGAAACAAACAAATATCATCTTGTTCTTCAACTAATTGAAAGCAGTGGAATATCACAATTTTATTTCTCACTGTTGTACATGTATGGTACCTAGTTGTGCATGTTTGGTACCTAGTTGTGCATGTTTGGTACCTAGTTGTACATGTATGGTACCTAGTTGTGCATGTTTGGTACATAGTTGTGCATGTTTGGTACCTAGTTGTACATGTATGGTACCTAGATGTGCATGTTTGGTACCTAGTTGTGCATGTTTGGTACCTAGTTGTACATGTATGGTACCTAGTTGTGCATGTTTGGTACATAGTTGTGCATGTTTGGTACCTAGATGTGCGTGTTTGGTACATAGTTATGCATGTTTGGTACCTAGATGTGCATGTTTGGTACCTAGTTGTGCATGTTTGGTACCTAGTTGTGCATGTTTGGTACCTAGATGTGCATGTTTGGTACCTAGTTGTACATGTATGGTACATAGTTGTACATGTATGGTACCTAGTTGTGCATGTTTGGTACCTAGTTGTACATGTATGGTACCTAGTTGTGCATGTTTGGTACATAGTTGTGCATGTTTGGTACCTAGATGTGCATGTTTGGTACCTAGTTGTGCATGTTTAGTACCTACTTGTGCATGTTTGGTACATAGTTGTGCATGTTTGGTACCTAGTTGTGCATGTTTGGTACCTAGTTGTGCATGTTTGGTACATAGTTGTGCATGTTTAGTACCTAGATGTGCATGTTTGGTACCTGGTTGTGCATGTATGGTACCTAGTTGTGCATGTTTGGTACCTAGTTGTGCATGCTTGTTTGGTACCTAGTTGTGCATGCTTGTTTGGTACCTAGTTGTGCATGCTTGTTTGGTACCTAGTTGTGCATGTATGGTACCTAGTTGTGCATGTTTGGTACCTAGTTGTGCATGTTTGGTACCTAGTTGTGCATGTATGGTACCTAGTTGTGCATGTTTGGTACCTAGTTGTGCATGCTTGTTTGGTACCTAGTTGTGCATGTATGGTACCTAGTTGTGCATGTTTGGTACCTGGTTGTGCATGTATGGTACCTAGTTGTGCATGTTTGGTACCTAGCTGTGCATGCTTGTTTGGTACCTAGTTGTGCATGCTTGTTTGGTACCTAGTTGTGCATGCTTGTTTGGTACCTAGTTGTGCATGCTTGTTTGGTACCTAGTTGTGCATGTTTGTTTGGTACCTAGTTGTGCATGCTTGTTTGGTACCTAGCTGTGTATGTTTGTTTGGTACCTAGTTGTGCATGTTTGTTTGGTACCTAGCTGTGTATGTTTGTTTGGTACCTAGTTGTGCATGTTTGTTTGGTACCTAGCTGTGTATGTTTGTTTGGTACCTAGTTGTGCATGTTTGTTTGGTACCTAGTTGTGCATGTTTGGTACCTAGTTGTGCATGTTTGTTTGGTACCTAGTTGTGCATGTATGGTACCTAGTTGTGCATGTTTGGTACCTGGTTGTGCATGTTTGGTACCTAGTTGTGCATGTATGGTACCTAGTTGTGCATGTTTGGTACCTAGTTGTGCATGTTTGGTACCTAGTTGTGCATGTTTGGTACCTATATGTGCATGTTTGGTACCTAGTTGTGCATGTTTGTTTGGTACCTAGCTGTGTATGTTTGTTTGGTACCTAGTTGTGCATGTTTGGTACCTAGTTGTGCATGTTTGGTACCTAGTTGTGCATGTTTGTTTCGTACCTAGTTGTGCATGTTTGGTACCTGGTTGTGCATGTTTGGTACCTGATTGTTCATGTATGGTACCTAGTTGTGCATGTTTGTTTCGTACCTAGTTGTGCATGTTTGGTACCTGATTGTGCATGTATGGTACCTGGTTTTGCATGTATGGTACCTAGCTGTGCATGTTTGGTACCTAGTTGTGCATGTTTGGTACCTGGTTGTGCATGTTTGGTACCTGGTTGTTCATGTATGGTACCTAGCTGTGTATGTTTGGTACCTGGTTGTGCATGTTTGGTACCTAGATGTGCATGTTTGGTACCTGGTTGTGCATGTTTGTACCTAGTTGTGCATGGTTGTTTGTTACCTGGTTGTGCATGTTTGGTACATAGTTGTGCATGTTTGATACCTATATGTGCATGTGTGGTACCTAGCCGCTGCATGTCTAACTCAAACTGTCAGTGATGTCATTGTGGCCTATTTTATGACGTCATTTATGGCCGTCTAAACAGGCCGTTCTAGCGGCAATTAGCGTACGGTTGCATTGTTTTCTATCATAAAACTATTTTAAGCCCAACATAATGTGACTAATCGTTTGTTAGTGGACTGGTGAACATAGAAAGCTATGAAAGCTTGTGGAAGTCGTGATAGCGCGTTAATACAAATTTATTTTGTTCGATTGCGAAACAAGTTCTTATAACATATATTAATCACGCTCGAGACATCATTCCTGATGGAATCCATCGCCACGAGGGAGAGAGAATAGACAACGTGGAATTTAAATGCCTTGCCTAAGGGCACACTCGTAACGGCTACAGCGGGGCTCGAACACGGTGCCTCTTCTCTCTCCCTTGTGGCGATGGATTCCACGAGAGTGATTTACATAAGTTGTAAGAACATGTTTTGCAATCGAGCTAAATTAAATTTTGCAATAGTGATTTCAGTGTTCATTTGGTGAAATAGTCCGCCTCCGTGGTTACAGACTGATCTGTAGTCCAGGATCGCAGGTTCGATCTCCCGTCTGACCCTAATAAAATTAACAGTCTTTCAGATGGGACGTTAAACCGAGGTCTCGTGTCGGTGCTGTACACCGTGCACGTAGAAGAACCAGAGGAGACTCTGGAATGTGTCTCTGTCTGTATCATTGCACTATCCTCCAACAATCTAAGATGACTAATCTCTTCAGGAGGCGTCGCTGACATGGGCAACCGGTAGCGACGATAAATAAATGTAAAACACACACACGTCTCAGTGGTTGAGTGGTTACGATCGTTGACTTGTATACCACACATATCATCACTGATGGTCACGAGTTCGAGCCCCACTCAGACCGTGTCTCTTTATATGAAAAAGTTGGTAGTTTCTTACGAAGATTGGTGGACCAATCATGGTTAACCATTAGAGCCTGATCAGGAATGGTGTTATTAGATAAACTGTCCGTCGCTCAAAGCTCAAATTTAATTATATCATGCACTGATGCAAACAAATATCGTTGTATTACGCATGGATGTTTATATTATTTTCTTATGTCAACAAACCGCGTATACGACGTTTGTTTATTAGTTGAAATTCTCAGTATTTGAGGCAATGATATTTGGAACAAAATTATACCATATAATAGGAAAATACATTCTGTAGAAATCTGTGTTTTCACTGATGTAGTGTCGCTTTAATAGGAATACAATGCAGATTTACATGTTGTGTTTAGGCTTTGGGTCAGGTTGGGAAAGTAGTAAAGATAGACTCTGATGGGGATGTTGCTGTGGCGTTTGGTAATAAAGCTTGGGTGTTCAACCCCGCCTGTTGTATACCTGCTCCCGGTGGAAAGGTTGAGGCTCTAGGCAGTGGTGGTGGTGCAGGAGGTGATTCAGTTGGAGGTAGCAGTGCCCGTGAGTATACTAACAATATAACAGTACAAAGACTGACACTCAAATTAAAGTAACTGGAGTTGGAGTTAAGTTCTGTCAACATATGAGCTGCTGTTGATAATCTATATGAACTGATGTTGATAATTTATTTGAACTGTTGTTGATAATATATATGAGCTGTTGTTGCCAATTTATATGAACTGTTGTTGCCAATTTATATGAACTGTTGTTGATAATTTATATGAACTGTTGTTGCTATTACGCTATAACTTAACTTAGCTCCATGTGTGAAAACGTATATTGTAATTATGTACAACTCTTATTGAATCAGTTGTTGAAGAAAACTCTGACAGCGACTCTGATACAGGCGACGCATCGGAAGTCCTCGGACATCTCATTGCACAAATGCTCTTACTTGGGGGACAACAAAGCATGGTTGGTCCACAAAATCTCGTATCTGCAGCAGCCCAGGATAATTCCGTCATGGTGCAGAGAATACTCAAAGACCATCCACAACTGGTAAATATAGGAAAACTATATAACGACAATAGACAAGTGGTAACTAATACTAACAATCCGACTTACTAATACAATAACTTCTGAAATTCTTCAGCATAGAATATAGTTCACGTATTTCCATTGTTATATATATTATTCTCCTGCCTATTGTATATAAACCAATTGATATGGAGAAGAAGTATATAAGTTTTCTTTCGTTCTAATCTTTTTCAGCCTACTGCTGTTAAATTAAATGTAAAATGTTCATTTCGTGATTACATGTAGGTAGATTGGAGACAATGTAGTACAATTACGTGAACGCAGTGCAGTAAAATGAGAAACGATTACCATACATAGTAACTTTAAGAATAATTAGTCAAAGAGAAACTATTGTAACTTTAGGAATAATTGGTCAAAGAGAAATTATTGTAACTTTAGGAATAATTGGTCAAAGAGAAACTATTGTAACTTTAGGAATAATTGCATTAAGATAAACCATAGGCAATGTAAGGTAAAATTAAGAATAGTTGCATAGAGATGAGTTATATTAATTCCGTTTTACATTTAGATTGATAAAACCCACCAAGGATTGACTGCACTCATCCTATCCAGCCACGAGGGACACATGAGTGTCGTTAAAGTGTTGCTGAAAGCTGGTGCTAACAAAGACCTTACGGAACCAAAGGGAAACACTGCCCTGATGGCTGCCTTGATGAAGTAACGTTATCGTATTTATAATTCTATACACATAGCATCTTACATGAGTAGTGATTTCATACCATACTTTATGAAACGAGTTTCAGAAAATATGGTATGAAATCATCACGAGTTTGTAAGATCCTTTTTATCAGATTACCACAACGTGCTCGTTTTAATAAATAACGTTGCTACTTATTTGCCAAGTGTCAGCGCAAATTGGCATGACGTCACTAAATTTCAATGACGTCACTACGCAAAACGGCGTATATTTATGTTTTAAACAGCGTGATAATTGCGTCGAGCCTTCATATAAATCGTCATTTTCTTATCGTTAACGTTTTTATAACAATGCACCTACATATGCATAATGTACACATTAATTTACAAATTATAAGGATTATTCTCTCAACCAATCAGAATATGTCTATGTGTTATTACACGTGTGCGCATATGAGAACTAATGAGGTGAATGTATTCTGATCAGGTCGGTAGTCCGTCATTGAAATTGTCGTTTATCTTGACTCTTCCCATTCCATGTCAAGTACTTCAAATTGCAGTTGCAAACAACTGCACAAATCCAACATGCTGTTATGCGGGATTCACACAGTTCCCATTGTGGCTTCTGTTTGAGATCAGAGTGGGCGACAATACCAACGGTGAAAAAGTCGGATTACTATCCTCGGTGATCTGGAATGTCCATCATTTTCTGAACACAGTCGTATACGTTCGTAACAAGAGTCCTCTTATCGGGAATGTTCCGGAGTTGCCCATATGAGCGACATCTCCTGAAGAGATTAGACATTTTAGATTTTTGGAGGATAGTGCAATGATACAGACAGAAACCCATTCCAGTCTCCGCTGGTTCTTTTACGTGCACGGTATAAAGCACCGACATGAGACCTCGGTTTAAAGTCTCACCTGAACTTTTTTATTAGGGTCACACGGGGGTCGAACCTGCGATTACCCGTCCAGCGTATTAACTACTGGACTACAGAGGTCGGTCAAGCTTTATATATAATGCTTTGAAGTGTGTAACAGAATGTGCTGATTTGGTGTGACAAGGGAGGGAATTCCACAAGTGTGACCCTGGATATAAGAAAGATTGTCTAAACAGTTCAGTAATTGGCGTATGAGGGTAACGTTGGGGATTGCAGGATGATCGCAAGTCGGAATGATCAACCTTCAACTACGATATGATATAAATGTTATTACCAGGTTTTACTCCCATTGAGCTAGTATGTAGAAATGTAAGCAACATTTTGTGAAAATGCGAATATATTTTTCAACTTAGGATTATATATTTTTAAATCAATATGACGTCATACCTTTGTACTTGCAGTCCATTATTATTAATATTGGACTGCTGTCAAAGGGCCAGAGTATTATATTCAATCCTACGCGTGCACCTATGGAATTAACACTTTTAATTAGTAGGATCGTGCTGTATAAGTGTGTGTTTTAAGTAAGATATAAGCCTCAAACGGATCCAATATGTAAAATATTGGTACTGTCTTCGGCGCTACGCGTCTCACACAGTCCAATAATTTTACATATTGGATTCTTTTCGGCTTATATCCTATACATAAAGCATTTAAGATGGGAACTTAGTTATTATATCAAAATTATATTGTTTCCTTCTCCCTGAAAGAATTGTGTGAAATGTTATGTATATAAACACGTGAATTAAACCAACGCATATTGATATGTTGACTTTTGTGACTCAAGGATTGGTCAAATGTATTCAAGGTTGAACATCTGATTATTTGTGTATATTATGTACATTATTTTGATAAATAACTTATATCAGTGAACATGTTCACAAATCATATGATTTTATCCATATGCAAATCCTTTGTAATTATGTTGTCTGAAACTGATCTATTGCCATTGGGAAATAAAACTACGTATCTGTTCTATATCTAATCCGCTGTACTCTTCAGGACAGAAACTGTTCTATATCTAATCCGCTGTACTCTTCAGGACAGAAACTGTTCTATATCTAATCCGCTGTACTCTTCAGGACAGAAACTGTTCTATATCTAATCCGCTGTACTCTTCAGGACAGAAACTGTTCTATATCTAATCCGCTGTACTCTTCAGGACAGAAACT
>CM026401.1:4830487-4920742 GCA_014843695.1 Archivesica marissinica | reverse complement strand
ATAGGTCGCTACTTAATATTCCTTTGAAAAGCCTACTTACTCTTCTTTTGACGGCCCCGATTTCAATAGAATTACGGTTTCAATAGAATGTTATTTCGATAGAAGGCTCGAATGTTATTTAGTTATATGTTAATGAGGAACGGCGCCTCAAGATAGATCGTGCGTGTTATTTCTATAGGATCGGAATGCTGGTTTCAATGACAGGTGATTTTATCAGGAAGACGTAATTAGATTCTTTTGAAATCGCACTTTCAATAGAACGCCGCCTCAAGATAGATATAAAAAGGGTGTTTACTTACCGCACGTTTGACATCGGAATGTGATTTATGGTAAACTGAACGGAACCACGAGATTGATTTCTATAGACTATACAAATCGGATTTCAATAGGGCGCCTCGAGATAGTTTTGTGTAGGTGTTCAATAGGATCGGAATGTTCGTTTTTGAATGAGATTTATGCTAATCAGCCCTCACGGGGGAGCTTACCTACTTAAGAATTCAATAGCCCTTTTGAATCGCCCTAGTTAGTATTCTTTAGAAATCGGTTTTAATGGAGATTACGGATTCAATAGCCCTTTGAATCGCCAGGTGCGCCTTTTGATTATGAATACAAAGGGGGTATTATGAATTCAATAGCCCTTTTGAATAGCCCTACTTAGTATTCTTTAGAAATAGGGCTATATTTAGAATTTCTATAGAATAGAATTCAATGGGGATTAGGGTTTCGATAGACCCCCTATGGGGGCGCCTCGCGCCTCAACAAAGGAGGATACAGCTCTCATACTACTACTTATATTGCAAGCTTGAAAATGGTAAGCAATCAGTTGTTATTGTTATGGGTTTTAAGTAAAGCGTTTGACAAGGTTGATCACAACAAACTACTATACAAAACTTAATAAGCTGAATGTCCACCCTCTTGCATCATGGTGGATCAAGTCATTCCTAAAGGGCCAATCCCAAATTACAAAAACAAACGTATGTATAGTACGTAGCGTCTATACGTGGTAGAGATGGATCAAGCGGAATTGTGAACGGAATCACATTAGTAGTCTCTTCTATGTGAGTTTTAAGTGCTTCCTGTTGCGACAGCGGTAATACTTTTTGAAAAGCACTGTCTAACACATCCGCTGGGTAACCTCTGTTTTCAACTTATATTAATCACTCTCGTTGGCGCGGATGAAAGCGTAAAATGTGGTCATTCCTGTGGGAGGAAACCGGAGTACCCGAAGAACACCCACCTTTCCGATCAAACGACCATCATATCAACTCACATTCTTCCCGGTCCGAGGATCGAACCCGGGTTGCTTTGGTGATAAGCGAGCGCGCTAATCGAACAGCCTAAATGGAGGGATATTCCCCAAGGTTTCATCGGAAACCTCGTGATGTCGATGAGGCAGAGGTGTATTCAGGTCGTATTACGTAATAGCCATGGGTGGACACACTAGATATTAGTTCCTCGGGCGTACATACTGTATTGGGATTGGGTGACTTGATTTTGCGTTGTGTCATTTTGTGAACTTTAATTTTATAGTGCTGTTTCTTATTTGTTAAATTATATACCTTTTTGTTAATGCATTATATAAGTGTCGGGTTACAAGTGGCCCTACGTGTATATATACAGATAATTGGAAACGTATACAGATTAATTGATATAAGTTAATACAATTGTTGGTAACTGTCCAACAGATCGCTTTAATGAATAGGTACAAACTAAAGCGTGGACTATGTTCTAGATTGTATCTAGATATGTAATTTACAGGTATCTACTTCCTCTTTGGTTCAACGACGTTTTTGTGCTACCAAATCAATAAAATTGCACCCTGGACTGAAACAAGGCCTTTTTATCAAATACTTGAATGTCAACGAGATTAAGCAAGTTGAATAGTATGACCGTAACTCGTTCATATGTTCCTTCGAGTACTCACGTATTCTAACAACAACAAAGATCAACATATACTCATCGCTATACAAGGATCAACACATATATATATACTAATCAACATATATACAAATCAACATTATTATCATCGGAAAAGGCCGTAACTAATGTTGCTAGAACTTGTAGCCCGATCCGTTTGCTTTTCTTTAAACGGTGGTGTGTTGTATTCACAAATATATGTATATACAATAATCGACATGCAATAACAAACATACAATAATCTACATGCAATAACAAACATACAATAATCTACACGCAATAACAAACATACAATAATCTACACGCAATAACAAACATACAATAATCTACATGCAATAACAAACATACAATAATCTACATGCAATAACAAACATACAATAATCTACACGCAATAACAAACATACAATAATCTACAAGCAATAACAAACATACAATAATCTACATGCAATAACAAACATACAATAATCTACATGCAATAACAAACATACAATAATCTACATGCAATAACAAGCATACAATAATCTACACGCAATAACAAACATACAATAATCTACATGCAATAACAAACATACAATAATCTACATGCAATAACAAACATACAATAATCTACATGCAATAACAAACATACAATAATCGACACGCAATAACAAACATACAATAATCTACACGCAATAACAAACATACAATAATCTACATGCAATAACAAACATACAATAATCTACATGCAATAACAAACATACAATAAGCTACATGCACTAACAAATGTATAGTAATATATATACAACTATCAACATACAGTGACTAACAACACATAATGATAGACATATAAGAATCAACATATATTATTCAGCATACAATGATCAACATACACACATAAATTGACCTTCTTGCAAGATATGACATTAATACAGATACAACCGTATTATCTAAGACCACAATTGTGGCTTACTGCCAATCAAGTATCAATGCAACGTAACCAACAGAGAAGAAGATCTGCCCACACAGTCAATCTCCCCACACAGTCAATATGCCCACATAGACAATCTGCCAACACAGTCAATCTGCCCACACAGTCAATCTGCCCACAAAGACAATCTGCCCACACAGTCAACCTACCAACACAGTCAATCTACCCACACAGTCAATCTACCCACACGGCAAATCTACCCACACAGTCAACCTGCCCACACAGTCAATTTCCCACAGAGTCAATCTGCCCACACAGACAATCTGCCCACACAGACAATCTACCAACACAGTCAATCTACCAGCACGGTCAATCTACCAGCACAGTCAATCTACCAACACAGTCAATCTGCCCACACAGTCAATCTGCCCACACAGACAATCTGCCCACACAGTCAATTTGCCCACACAGTCAATCTACCAGCACAGTCAATCTACCAACACAGTCAATCTACCAACACAGTCAATCTTCCCACACAGTCAATCTGTCCACACAGTCAATTTGCCCACACAGACAATCTGCCAACAAAGACAATCTGTCCACAAAGTAAATACAGACAATCTACACACACAGTCAATCTACCAGCACAGTCAATCTACCAGCACAGTCAATCTACCAACACAGTCAATCTGCCCACACAGTCAATCTGCCCACACAGACAATCTGCCCACACAGTCAATTTGCCCACACAGTCAATCTACCAGCACAGTCAATCTACCAACACAGTCAATCTACCAACACAGTCAATCTTCCCACACAGTCAATCTGTCCACACAGTCAATTTGCCCACACAGACAATCTGCCAACAAAGACAATCTGTCCACAAAGTAAATACAGACAATCTACACACACAGTCAATCTACCAGCACAGTCAATCTACCAACACAGTCAATCTACCAACACAGTCAATCTACCAACACAGTCAATCTTCCCACACAGTCAATCTGTCCACACAGTCAATTTGCCCACACAGACAATCTGCCAACAAAGACAATCTGTCCACAAAGTAAATACAGACAATCTACACACACAGTCAATCTACCAGCACAGTCAATCTACCAACACAGTCAATCTGCCCACACAGTCAATCTGTCCACACAGACAACCTTGCCCACACAGTCAATCTGCCCACACAGACAATCTGCCCACACAGACAATCTGCCAACACAGACAATCTGCCCACACAATCAACCTGCCCACACAGTCAACCTGCCCACACAGTCAATCTACCCACACAGTCAATCTGCCCACACAGTCAACCTGCCCACACAGTCAATCTACCCACACAGTCAATCTGCCCACACAGTCAACCTGCCCACACAGTCAATCTACCCACACAGTCAATCTGCCCACACAGTCAACCTACCCACACAGTCAATCTGCCCACACAGTCAATCTGCCCACACAGTCAACCTGCCCACACAGTCAACCTGCCCACACAGTCAATCTGCCCACACAGACAATCTGCCCACACAGTCAATCTGCCCACACAGACAATCTGCCCACACAGTCAATCTTCCCACACATACGATCTACCCACACAGTCAATCTGCCCACACAGTCAATCTACCCACACAGTCAATCTACCCACACAGTCAATATGCCCACACAGTCAATCTACCCACACAGACAATCTTCCCTCACATTCGATCTATCCACACAGTCAATCTACCCACACAGTCAATCTACCCACACAGTCAATCTACCCACACAGTCACTCTGCCATCACATACGATCTACCCACACAGTCAATCTTCTCTCACAGTCAATCTACCCACACAGTCAATCTGCCCACACAGTCAATCTACCCACACAGTCAATCTGCCCTCACATACGATCTACCCACACAGTCAATCTTCTCTCACATTCGATCTATCCACACAGTCAATCTACCCACACAGTCAATCTACCCACACAGTCAATCTACCCACACAGTCAATCTACCAACACAGACAATCTTCCCTCACATACGATCTACCCACACAGTCAATCTTCTCTCACATTCGATCTACCCACACAGTCAATCTACCCACACAGTCAATCTACCCACACAGTCAATCTACCAACACAGACAATCTTCCCTCACATACGATCTACCCACACAGTCAATCTACCCACACAGTCAATCTACCCACACAGTCAATCTACCCACACAGTCAATCTGCCCACACGGCAAATCTACCCACACAGTCAACCTGCCCACACAGTCAATTTCCCACAGAGTCAATCTGCCCACACAGACAATCTGCCCACACAGACAATCTACCAACACAGTCAATCTACCAGCACGGTCAATCTACCAGCACAGTCAATCTACCAACACAGTCAACCTGCCCACACAGTCAATCTGCCCACACAGACAATCTGCCCACACAGTCAATCTGCCCACACAGTCACCTGCCCACACAGTCACCTACCCACACAGTCAATCTGCCCACACAGTCAATCTACCAACACAGTCAATATTGTATATATATCCAGAGTTATGCTGCCATGTACATAATATATACCTAGTATATGTCAAGAGTTATGCTACAATATGCATAATATATACCTAGTATATTCCAGAGTTAGGCGATATATACATAATATATACCTAGTATATGTCAAGAGTTATGCTACAATATGCATAATATATACCTAGTATATTCCAGAGTTAGGCGACATATACATAATATATACCTAGTATATTCCAGAGTTAGGCGACATATACATAATATATACCTAGTATAACCCAAGTTAGGCGACATATACATAATATATACCTAGTATAACCCAGAGTTAGGCGACATATACATAATATATACCTAGTATAACCCAGAGTTAGGCGACATATACATAATATATACCTAGTATAACCCAGAGTTAGGCGACATATACATAATATATACCTAGTATAACCCAGAGTTAGGCGACATATACATAATATATACCTAGTATATTCCAGAGTTAGGCGACATATACATAATATATACCTAGTATATTCCAGAGTTAGGCGACATATACATAGTATATGACTAGTATAAGTATACAGTAGAAAATGCAAGTAGGCCCCCCCCCCCAATGCTCTAGGGCCCCAGCAGAATGACAAATGCGTCGTTATTTCACAAATTACGTCGTTATTTCACAAATTGCGTCGTTATTGCATACATTATGTCGTTATTTCACAAATTGCGTCGTTATTGCATAAATTATGTCGTTATTTCACAAATTGCGTCGTTATTTCACAAATTGCGTCGTTATTGCATAAATCATGTCGTTATTACACGAATTGTGCTGTTTTTAAATAAATTGTAATGTTATTGCATAAATGGCGTCGGAATTACACATAGTACGTCGTTATTACGAAAATGTGGTCGTTATTGCACAAACTGCGTCTTTCTTACAAATTGCGTTATGACATATTTCTTAGTCTCAAATCAAGGTTCCCACATAATATTTTCAACAAATAAACGATTGAATTATAAATTAAATGGACTTACTGAAGTATCCGTCATTAACGAAACGTCTGTTCTATATTTTACATTTATAATTCTGGCTAAGGTAAACGTTTCTGATTATTTCACAATGGGATTTCCGACAGTTAAATCGGGATATACTTCCTGCTTAAATAAACGCAATCAATACAGGTATGCATGTGTTGCATTTTCTATTTACTATTTTTAAAGTTATATTCTTCAATTAAGCCTCATCAATATATACAAAATAGGTAATTGTAACATAGTATAATTGTGTTTTAGACCAGACCTTCAGTTAAGAAACGTGCTACGTCCGGTTTGAACCCTGTTGTATGTTCCACATACGCTTCGGGTCTGGACAAATGGCTTAGGGTTCAAAACCAAAAGAAACATTACGATACACTATAGGCTATACTATGCGTACCATATCCAAGCAAATTAAATAAGGACATGAGTATATGGCTTTGATAGTGACGGGTGCCAACTCATGTTCCTACAGAACAACCGGACTATCGAACAGTCTTATCGACAAATATACAGTTGAATCCCAGTCTGCCGACTAAACTGTAAACTGTCTGTATTTAGCTATAGCTGTGTAGATGCTTTTATCGTTTTAACTTACACACAACGTTTTAGATTAGACTGCGCCTGACAATCACAATCGTGACTGATTGTTCGGCAGTAACAAGTTGAAGTTGAAATATTGGTTTTGAGTATGTGTCATGGATGGAGCAGCTGGCTAGTGGGGGGTCTCTATCGTGTTATGTCTATGACCTCACACTAGACCGAGTTGAAAACCATCTGTCAGTCACATTACCCATTGTTGTATGCTATCTGGATGGTTCTTATGACGCGATACTCGAGGCAGCCATCAGCAATTCTGACCTGCTGTTCAATTTGCTTTTCTAGGTATGTCATTTATTGAGATCAAGAACAGTTGCTGTGGACGATTTTGCTCCATGGTGCATCTACATCTTGTGACCTCTTGTGTTCATGGTGACAGAATGTCCTTATACTATGTTTGCTATATTGCACTCCAAAGCACTCGAGTTTCTGGATAAAACGGAGATGGGAAAGTCAATAAGTATAGAAAGTAGAATGGCATCATATTGGTAATCAGTGAAATTGTTTTTGGTTAAGTCGTTTATGGTATGGATGGTTTGTGTTTCACATGAGCGCTTCTTCATAAAACAGAGCTGGTAGTAGCATAGGTTTTAATGCTTGTCAAAGTGTTCGCTCCAGGTGCGAAAGGTCCGGTGTTCGAGCCCCACTGGAGCCGTTACGATTGTGCCCTTAGGCAAGGTATTTAAATTCCACGTTGCCTCCTCTCTCTCCCTCGTGGCGATGGATTCTATCAGGAATGAGGTCTCTAGAGTGATTTATATAAGTTGAAATAACTTGTTTCGCAATCGAGCTCAAATTAATTTGTATAAACTAAAGTGCTTCATGGTGCTGTTGTAATTTATGTGTTCTAATACTTTACATGTTGCAGATGTCACGGAGATTGTACAGTAATTTACAGGAAAATATATATTTCCTTTCTTGAAGACGGGTGAAACAAGTACTGGTTTCCAATAGTTTTGAAGCGTTCCTTCATTGGTGGACATTTGGAAGAGCTATGGCAATCCTGGAGCTAGTTCAACCAAACCAAGTTTCAATAGAATAGTTGGTAGTTTAAGTATATATGTGTGACTTCAGATTCCACCTAGTCTTTATCAGAGTTATGCTGACATATATATACCTAGTATAATTACATAATGGCGGATTACCCAATACACAAAGTAGACAATTCCTATAGGAGGATTGGCACAACTCTAGTGTTCCAATGCTCTACTGCTCCTCTTCCGATTGACGTAATTGCGTCGTTTTTTTACAGGAACGTCGCTATTACATAAATTGCGTCGTTATTACTCCAATTGTGTGGATATTACACAAATTACATCGCTAGTGCACATATTGCGTCGTAATTACACAAATTGCATAGTAGGTATTACACAAATTACGTAGTTACTACACATATTGCATCGTAATTACACAAAGTACATCATTATTACACAAATGCGGCGTTATTACACAAATCACGTCGTTATTACACAACTTGTTTCGTTATTACACGATTTGTGACGTAATTACACAAAGTACGTCGTTATTACGAAAATGTGGTCGCTATTGCACAAACTGCGTCTTTCTTACAAATTGCGTTGTGACATAATTATTTGTTAGTCTCAACTCAATGTTCACACATACTATTTTCAACAAATAAACGATTGGATTATAAATTAAATGGACTTTCTGAATGAAGTATCCGTCATTAACGAAACGTCTGTTCTATATTTTACATTTATAATTCTGGCTAAGGTAATGTTTTCGTATGAATTTACAGACTTTGTTTCGTTTTCGGTGTGTTTATCGAGGAAAAGGTAAACGTTTCTGATTATTTCACAATGGGATTTCCGACATCTAAATCGGGATATACTTCCTGCTTAAATAAACGCAATCAATACAGGTTTGCATGTGTTGCATTTTCTATTTACTAATTCTAATTTTATTCTTCAATTACGCCTCATCAATATATACAAAATAGGTAATTGTAACATAATATAATTATGTTTTAGACCAGACCTTCAGTTAAGAAACGTGCTACTAGCGGTTTGAACCCTGTTTTATATTCTACATACGCTTCGGGTCTAGACACATGGCTTAGGGTTCAAAACCAAAAGAAACATTGTTTAAGAACATTATGATACACTATAAGCTTGGTACTATACATACATTTATTATCCAAGCAAGTTTAAAAACGACATGAGTATATCCTTTTGGTAGTGACGGCCAACTCATTTTCCTCCAGAACAATCAGGCTATGGAACAGTCTATCGACATATATACAATCGAGCCGCAGCCTGCCTACTAAGCTTTAAACGGTCAGCTTTTAACTATAGCTTTGTAGATCCTTTTATCGTTTTAACTTACACACAACGTTTTAGATTAGAATGCGCCTGACAATCACAATCGTGACTGATTGTTCGGCAGTAACAAGTTTCAAGTTGAAATATTGGTTTGAGTATGTGTCATGGATGGTGTAGCTGGCTAGTGGGGGTCGTCTTTCGTGGAAAATATATATTTAATTTCTTGAAGACTTCTTCAAGTACTGGTTTCCAATCGTTTGGAAGCTTTTCCTTCATTGGTGGATATTTTGAAGAGCTATGGCAATCGTAGAGCTAGTTCAACCAAACCAAGTTTCAATAGTGTAGTTGATAGTTTAATTATCTATGTGTGGCTTCAGGTTCCACCAGTCCTAGTCTTTATCAGAGTTATGCTGACATATGTATGCGTAATATATACCTAGTATAATTATATAATGGCGGATTACCCAATACACAAAAGTAGAGAGTGTGTGTTTTACGTTTATTTATCGTCGCTACCGGTTGCCCATATGAGTGACGCAATTTCGTTATTTAACAAGAATATAAATTATATTTAAGCTGTGTAACGGTATAGCTTTCGACCGACAATAAAATTGGATTATTAGAATGTGTGTGTGTTTTACGTTTATTTATCGTCGCTACCGGTTGACCATATGAGCGACGCCTCCTGAAGAGATTAGTTATTTTAGATTTTGGAGGATAGTGCATGATACAGACAGAGACCCATTCCAGAATCTCCTCTGGTTCTTTTACGTGCACGGTGTAAAGCACCGACACGAGACCTCGGTTTAACGTCCCATCTGAAAGACTGTTAATTTTATTAGGGTCAGACGGGGGATCGAACCTGCGATCCCTGGATTACCAGTCCAGCGTGTTACCACTGGACTACAGATCCGTCTGTGTTTATTAGAATGTAACAAGATGTTTTTTTATATAGGAAGAATAATCATAATCCAATCAGAACGCTCGTTTCAACGCGAATTACGCCGCTTTAGAAATGTTCAAAACAAATTGAAAATGTTACGAAATCTCTTTTTGACATACATTTTTGCCGAATAAACCTACACGTTAGTGTAAACACATTTTATTGATAATGTTATTCACAGTTAAAACTCTCCCGTCGAAGATTTTTTTTTGTTGCTGACAGAACCCGTGTCCTAGTATGGAAATGTGACCTGCTATGGCCAATGTCTGTGGCACTTGTTTGCAAAGTATACATGCACGCAGCTTAAAGTTGTGTTTTATTTGAAGAACAATATAAAGACTCGGGATAGGCGTTATATTCGGATAGATGTGTACACAATTGTTTCAGATAGGGCCATTTTACTGATCGATGCGAAATCTGACATCCAACAGAGTAGAATCCCTGTACTTAAATATATATACTAGTACCCCCAAACGTGCCGAATCCCTGTGATCAAAATAAGATATTCAACAAGTTATGGTGGATAAATAAAAATAACAAGTAGGCCTACGCCGTGCATAGGTGCCCTGAAGTATTGAGTTCCCCATATAAACGGGTGTCGACTGACACCCATATGGTTCGCCGGAGGCGAGGGTAAATAAGCTCAATCATCATCATCATCACCGTTGAAATAACTGTATTGAGCAGTATTGGTCACGTGATGAAGCTAAAACTGTCAACAAGAGTTTTCTGAAAGTTGTTTTCACGACTTAAGAAAATAATAATATACGGTGTGTGTTTTACGTTTATTTATCATCGCTACCGATTGCCCACATGAGCGCCGCCTCCTGAAGAGATTTGTTATTTTAGATGTTGGAGGATAGTGCATGATACAGAAAGAGACCAATTCCAGAACCTCCTCTGTTTTTTTTTACGTGCACCGTGTATTTAAAGCACCGACACGAGGTCTCGGTTTAACGTCCCATCTGAAAGACTGTTCATTTTATTAGGGTCAGACGGGGGATCGAACCTGTGATCCCTGGATTACCAGTCCAGCGTGTTACCATTGGATTACAGATCCGTCTGTATATACTATACGGCAAGTGCAATTAACATTTTATACTGGTCATTATATATAGAGTGTGGCTTC
This sequence comes from Archivesica marissinica, assembly GCA_014843695.1. Taxonomy (NCBI): domain Eukaryota; kingdom Metazoa; phylum Mollusca; class Bivalvia; order Venerida; family Vesicomyidae; genus Archivesica; species Archivesica marissinica. The sequence continues at coordinate 4,909,422 of CM026401.1, read as the reverse complement.
CGTGGTCCAGTGGTAGAGCGTCTGATTTGGAATCGAACGGTCCCGGGTTCGATACTCCGTCAGGCCACGTATGTAGTGTCATTGAGCAAGGCACCTCACATCTTGCTTAGTGGCGGTTAATCGCTTAGGTCTTAAGTCTAACGGAACATACATGTATATGTATACATAATTATTATAATTATGTGGGATTTACGCCAACTTGCCAAGCATAGGTTCCACCACTCTATTGTATTGCCGTATGCGTAGTTATCAAATCACAATTGTTTGTACGAAATGTAAGATATAATTAATACATAAATTATGTTGAAAAGAACTGTCTGAGCAAAGAATTGAGCCTCGAGGTACACCTTTGATAATTTCTTTAACATCACTTTTGTTACTACCAAATACCGAATAACGTATTTTATTGATGACGTACGCATGCGCAGGTTAATACGGAAATAGCGTGAGGCAGATGTCAACGTTTATACATTTTCTTGATTTAGCATGGATCGCCTGAAAGAGGGATGGTTTAGTGAAATTAACGAATTATGGCCAGGCCAAGCAATGTCCTTGCAAATAGAAGAAGTGTTATTCCACGAAAAGTCGAAGTATCAGGACGTCATTGTGTTCAAAAGGTTAAATACATGTTGTGCACGAATTACAGTCTGGACGCTTCGTACCCTGTTTGGACGTTTCGTACTAAATGTTACAGACGTTTCGTACCCAATATCTGCACATTGTGCCCAGCCACTGAGGGCAGTGGTATGGCACAATCATATAGTCAGTTAGTGCCCATAATTGGTCTATTCCTAGTCCAAATATTTAGACTTTAAAAATGTGACATTTTACCGTCAACATCCCTGATATCGGCCGGCACCTATTTTCGGCCGTTTATGCGCGTGTTATTTGTTTATATCTGGAACAAGAATGACATCATTGCTCTAAAAACAGGTTCTTTGATACTTATGAGGTTCACATATTACTTATCAAAGAGCCAACTGCGCGTAAAGCAGATACATATTCACATTTTATTTGAACGTATGCAAATGTTTGATGTAGGCTGTCCGATTAGCGCAGTGGTTAGCGCGCTCACTTCCCACCAATGCGACCCAGGTTCGATCCTCGGACAGGGAAGCATGTGAGATTGTACGATGGTCGCCAGATCGGACAGGTGGGTTTTCTCCCACATGAATGACCACATATATGATATACGCTTTCATCCGAGCCAACGAGAGTGATTAATATAAGTTGTTAAAACTTGCTTCGCAATCGTTGTAAGATAAATAAAGTATAAAAAAAAAAATGTTTGATGTTTTCATTAATCCCATTTATGTGTAGCATAAACAGAGGGTAATATAAAACAATATGTGTTTGTTTTTGTAAAATGAGAAATTTCAGCATCTGCTCAGGAAGGTCACATGATAGTTATGCGACAATGTCATAAAACGCATTTTACAGGACAATTCAAATATAGTGTTTCTCTTACAGCTTTTTAACATTTTTTATTCAAAAATACTATTGTCCAAGATATTTACTATTATGCTAATTCAGTTTCATCCAATTTTTTTCTCTCATCCAACTTGGCGTCTCTATTTACCAAGTGCACTAACAAATGCATATCAGGCTGTTAGAGACATGGATTCACCACTAAAATGGGCAGCAAGACAGGATGTGTGCCATTCTCCACATTAAGTGACATTTCTCTCACAAACTTGTTTTGAAAATAAACGCCCCCCCCCCTCAATGGTAGAGCGTCCGATTTGGAATGGAATTGTCTGTACCGTAACATCCTTATTACTTACGTCACGAATGGAATTCTTCCACAAATTTCCAGGTGAACCTTTATTATATGTTTGACCTCTATTAAGCAGCCACCTGTGCTAAGCAGCCACTTTCTGTTATTCCCATGACTGGCTGCCTAACACAAGTTTGCCTGTATGATGCTTGCTGGCTGGCTAACACAAGTTTGCCTGTATGATGCTTGCTGGCTGGCTAACACAAGTTTGCCTGTATGATGCTGGCTGGCTAACACAAGTTTGCCTGTATGATGCTGGCTGGCTAACACAAGTTTGCCTGTATGATGCTGGCTGGCTAACACAAGTTTGCCTGTATGATGCTGGCTGGCTAACACAAGTTTGCCTGTATGATGCTGGCTGGCTAACACAAGTTTGCCTGTATGATGCTGGCTGGCTAACACAAGTTTGCCTGTATGATGCTGGCTGCCTAACACAAGTTTGCCTGTATGATGCTGGCTGCCTAACACAAGTGTGCCTGTATGATGCTGGCTGTCTAACACAAGTTTGCCTGTATGATGCTGGCTGCCTAACACACGTTTGCCTGGCTAACACAAGTGTGCCTGTATGATGCTGGCTGTCTTAACACAAGTTTGCCTGTATGATGCTTGCTGGCTGGCTAACACAAGTTTGCATGTATGATGCTGGCTGCCTAACACAAGTTTGCCTGTATGATGCTGGCTGGCTAACACAAGTTTGCCTGTATGATGCTGGCTGGCTAACACAAGTTTGCCTGTATGATGCTGACTGGCTAACACAAGTTTGCCTGTATGATGCTAGCTGGCTAACACAAGTTTGCTTGTATGATGCTGGCTGTCTAACACAAGTTTGCCTGTATGATGCTGGCTGCCTAACACAAGTTTGCCTGTATGATGCTGGCTGGCTAACACAAGTTTGCCTGTATGATGCTGGCTGGCTAACACAAGTTTGCCTGTATGATGCTGGCTGGCTAACACAAGTTTGCCTGTATGATGCTGGCTGCCTAACACACGTTTGCCTGTATGATGCTGGCTGGCTAACACAAGTTTGCCTGTATGATGCTGGCTGCCTAACACAAGTTTGCCTGTATGATGCTGGCTGCCTAACACAAGTTTGCCTGTATGATGCTGGCTGCCTAACACAAGTTTGCCTGTATGATGCTGGCTGCCTAACACAAGTTTGTCTGTAAGACGCTTTAGAGGAAAATAAACTTTATAATTTCTATTCTTTCAGTGCAACATATGGCAATGTGTTGGTGCTAGATGGAGTTATACAATGTACAGAACGAGATGAATTCTCCTACCAGGAAATGCTGGCTCATTTACCACTTAATTCACACCCGAAGCCTAGTAAGGTAAATAACAAATGTAGATCAGCCGAGAACTAGTGCATCGTAAATAACAAATGTACATCAGTCGGGAACTAGTGCATCGTAAATAACAAATGTACATCAGTCGGGAACTAGTGCATCGTAAATAACAAATGTACATCAGTCGGGAACTAGTGCATCGTAAATAACAAATGTACATCAGTCGGGAACTAGTGCATCGTAAATAACAAATGTACATCAGTCGGGAACTAGTGCATCGTAAATAACAAATGTACATCAGTCGGGAACTAGTGCATCGTAAATAACAAATGTACATCAGTCGGGAACTAGTGCATCGTAAATAACAAATGTACATCAGTCGGGAACTAGTGCATCGTAAATAACAAATGTACATCAGTCGGGAACTAGTGCATCGTAAATAACAAATGTACATCAGTCGGGAACTAGTGCATCGTAAATAACAAATGTACATCAGTCGGGAACTAGTGCATCGTAAATAACAAATGTACATCAGTCGGGAACTAGTGCATCGTAAATAACAAATGTACATCAGTCGGGAACTAGTGCATCGTAGATAACAAATGTACATCAGTCGGGAACTAGTGCATCGTAGATAACAAATGTACATCAGTCGGGAACTAGTGCATCGTAGATAACAAATGTACATCAGTCGGGAACTAGTGCATCGTAAATAACAAATGTGCATCAGCTTATGTAAATTTGCAAAGAAACTATAAAACACGCTAAGAGCAGAAGTATAAAATCGCAATCACACAATATTTGACGTTGCTGGTACCCATATTTCAAACAAGTTGTTAGTAAAACGCTATCATCTAGATAGAGCCGGGAACTAGTGCATCGTGAATGAGTATTGTGCTAAGTGGAAATGTCTGTCTAAAATGTTGACTACTCCCCAGGTTTACTGGATAGAAGAAGTAGTTGCCTTAACCCTTTCAACACCACAGACCTCTAAATAGGCTTACAAAAAGTGTAGATCCAGATGAGCCGGCTCGTGACGAGCCGTCTCATCAGGATCTGCACTTTTTGCCAGTGATATGACTATTTTTAGACATAATTACCCATTTTGATAAATGAACTTGTCCAAATGTGATTTTCTGATTCATTTATTGGTTTATGAATATCATGGACCAGTCCATGTGAGTTACTTGGTGTTGAATGGGTTAATGAGAATTTGTTCGGACCGATTATGGAACAATATACACTTTTTTTTATACTTTATTTATTTTTACAACGATTGCGAAGCAAGTTTTTAACAACTTATATTAATCACTCTCGTTGGCTCGGATGAAAGCGTATATGTGGTCATTCATGTGGGAGGAAACCGGAGTACCCGGAGAAAACCCACCTGTCCGATTTGGCGACCATCGTACCATCTCGCATACTTCCCTGTCCGAGGATCGAACCCGGGTCGCATTGGTGAGAAGCGAGCGTGTTAACTACTGTGCTAATCGGACAGCCTACACTTTTATTTTATGCTTTCCTACGAAATAATAGCAATTTATCTGGAAAGTGGAATAACATATTTATCGTTTTACTGCTCTGCGCGGGTGGTGCTTCGCTGTTAAATGTTGTCGACGCGAACGTCTTCGGACTCGAACTGTCAGTGACATCCAAACATGGCGTTCTAGCACCATTTATCACACGGCTACGTCTTTTTCTATTATAATAACACGGTCAGCCTAAAATAACAAGAACAATTATTTGTATAAGTGAAAGCTCGAATAAGCTCACACATGAACATGGAACGCTTTTATTATCTCTTAAAGCGTCGCTCGTGGTAAAAATACAATTTTTTACGTTTATTTATCGTCGTACCAATTGCCCATATGAATGCTGCTTCCTGAAGAGATTAGCCATTTTAGATTTTTGGAGGATAGTGCAATGATGCCAGATTCTCCTCATGTTGTTTTACCTGCACAGTGTAAAGCACCGACACAAGACCTCGGTTTAACGTTCCCATCTGAAAGACTGTTAATTTTATTACAGTCAGACGGGGGATCGAACCTATCATAATAATGCTTTCAATGTTCATTCATGAAGTACTTCTACCTGTCATAAATTGCATTGAAAATGCTTGTAAATATGTGAGTAATTGTGCTGTTGCTGCAGGTTTTGATTATTGGTGGTGGAGATGGAGGTATATTGAGGGAGGTGGTTAAGCATCCAGACGTACAACAGGTAGACCAATGCGAAATAGATGAAGTAAGTCATAATTTAAAGTTTTAAACTTTATTTTATTTTTACAACGATTACGAAACAAGCTTTAACAACTTATATTAATCACTCTCGTTGGCGCGGATGAAAGCTTAAATGTGGTCATTCGTGTGGGAGGACACCGCGGTACCCGGAGAAAACCCACCTGTCTGATCTGGTGACCACTGTACCAACTTGCATACTTCCCGGTCCGAGGATCGAACCTGGATTGCTCTGCTGTGCTGCCGGGTTGCAGAAGCTAACCACTGTGCTAATCGGACAGCCATTATACAAGTGATAATAAAAATGCTTTAGAATGGTTAGCGTAGTTTACGAAATCACTGTCAGCTGAAAATTGGGAGAAGAGAGACATTCCCCATGTCTCCCTCAATATCTATCCGTCGGTAGAAGGGAGACATTCCCCCATGTCTCCCTCAATATCCATCCTTCGGTAGAAGGGAGACATTCCCCCATGTCTCCCTCAATATATATCCGTCGGTAGAAGGGAGACATTCCCCCATGTCTCTCTCAATATCTATCCTTTGGTAGAAGGGAGACATTCCCCCATGTCTCCCTCAATATATATCCTTTGGTAGAAGGGAGACATTCCCCCATGTCTCCCTCAATATATATCCGTCGGTAGAAGGGAGACATTCCCCTATGTCTCCCTCAATATCTATCTGTCGGTAGAAGGGAGACATTCCCCCATGTCTCCCTCAATATCTATCCTTAGGTAGAAGGGAGACATCATATGGATACTTAATTCTCCCACGTCTCTCGCTTGTTCAAGCGCTCGGTAGAAGGGAGATTTCTTGGTTTAAACATATTTTATTTATCAAGATAAACATGACATATAACATCTGTACATATAACATCCATACAATACAACTATCAAGACAAGTGGATTAAATTGAAAGCTACAGGAGCTTATAGGGGAGATTTCTTGAGGTGACTACTTCTAGTTCAATACATCAGTAGAAGGGAGGCAACTTTGGGATACTTATTAGTTTATAGAAATTTATTTTAGCTTGTTTAGTTACAACATATTTCTTTTTTCTATCATGTACATGATAATTTACAACAATTGTATTAACCCATTCAACACCAAGTAACTCACATGGACTGGTCCATGATATTCATAAACCAATAAATGAATCAGAAAATCACATTTGGACAAGTTCATTTATCAAAATGGGTAATTATGTCTAAAAATAGTCATATCACTGGCAAAAAGTGCAGATCCTGATGAGCCGGCTCATCTGGATCTACACTTTTTGTAAGCCTATTTAGAGGTCTGTGGTGTTGAAAGGGTTAAGGAATTGGATAGAAAGCTATACAAGCCTGAACTGTGCTGATGCGCCGTTAAACCAAATACTCACAACTCACTCATTAGAAAGCTTTACAGCTTAGAGTTGAGCTCTCCTTTTAGCTCATTTGCGAAACAAATTCTTGCAGCTTAGTTAAATCGCTCTCGAGATCTCGTTTCTGATAGAATCCATCGTAATGAGGAAGAGGAAAGATGTAATATAGAATGTAAGTGCTTGCCTAAGTACACAATCGTAAAACCTACAGCTGGGAGCGAACTCCGGGTTTCTCACATCAAGCGAACACACTACGTCTCCGCTGAGTTCCGCAGTACACTATAGAGCATATGCTACAGTCAACCCTGATATGAGTGGTTAAGGTCGCTGACTTATATACCACTGTAACCTATCATTACTGATGGTCATGGGTTCGAGCCCCGCTCAGACCGTGTCTCATTTATATGAAAAAGTTGGCAGTTTCTTACGGAGGTTGGTGCACCCAAGTACTGGTTAACCGCTGGAGCCTGCCCAGGAAAGGTGTTGTTAGGTAAACTGCCCGCCGGCGATATAGCCCAAAATGGTGCTGATGCAGGCGTAAAACCCGAAATATAATAATAATAAAAACTGATATGAAACAGGGATACTTGCGTCTCCCTCTAGTTCAATACCTCAATAGAAGGGAGACATCTTAAGAATCTGATTCCTCCCTCTAGTTCAGTCTCTGATGTGAAGATGTCTTCTTTTCTATGAGGGCATAGAGGTAATTCCAAGAAATACCTTCCAGAGATGATCAAATTGTTCTAGTCTGTTTTTCTATTCACAAAAGTGAGGTTTCTTAGAATTGCTTGCCACAGATGTAGACCTAATGCGTAAACTTGTGGTGAATCAGATGATTTATGTATCTCGGGGTTGTGAATTCTCCTTTCTTTTGTCAAAATCTTGAAAAAGATAAAATATGCTGTCAGATTTGGTCCAAGTTGTTAAGTTGTTACGGTCGCTGACTTGTATACCACTGTAACCTATCATCACTGATGATCATGGGTTCGAGCCCCGCTCAGACCGTGTGTCTTTATTTGAAAAAGTTGGCAATTTCTTATGGAGGTTAGTGCACCAGTTTCCCATATGAACGATGGGAAGTTTACCTATCAATACTTTCCTGGACAGGCTACAGTGGTTAACCCTTTCAACACCACAGACCTCTAAATAGGCTTACAAAAAGTGTAGATCCAGACGAGCCGTCTCATCAGGATCTGCACTTTTTGCCAGTGATATGACTATTTTTAGACATAATTACCCATTTTGATAAATGAACCTGTCCAAATGTGATTTTCTGATTCATTTATTGGTTTATGAATATCATGGACCAGTCCATGTGAGTTACTTGGTGTTGAATGGGTTAACAAACCACTGTAAGAAACTCAAGCTAAAAGAATTTTTTATGCAGTATATATGCATGTGATGTGTCTAACTTTATGTTCTAGAAAGTGATAGAGGTCTCAAAGAAGTACTTGCCGGGAATGGCAAAGAGTTTTTCTAGTCCAAAGCTGAATCTGCACGTGGGTGATGGGTTCGAGTACATGAAGAAACATCAAGGAGAATATGATGTGATCATTACGGATTCATCGGACCCAGTCGGTTAGTCATCTGTTCTATATGTACATCACACCCAGTCGGTTAGTCATCTCTTCTATATGTACATCACACACAGTCGGTTAGTCATCTCTAATATATGTACATCACACCCCAGTCGGTTAGTCATCTCTTCTATATGTACATCACACACAGTCGGTTAGTCATCTCTTCTATATGTACATCACACCCAGTCGGTTAGTCATCTCTTCTATATGTACATCACACCCAGTCGGTTAGTCATCTCTTCTATATGTACATCTTACACAGTCGGTTAGTCATCTGTTCTATATGTACATCACACCCAGTCGGTTAGTCATCTCTTCTATATGTACATCACACCCAGTCGGTTAGTCATCTCTTCTATATGTACATCACACACAGTCGGTTAGTCATCTCTTCTATATGTACATCACACACAGTCGGTTAGTCATCTCTTCTATATGTACATCACACCCAGTCGGTTAGTCATCTGTTCTATATGTACATCACACACAGTCGGTTAGTCATCTCTTCTATATGTACATCACACACAGTCGGTTAGTCATCTGTTCTATATGTACATCACACCCAGTCGGTTAGTCATCTCTTCTATATGTACATCACACCCAGTCGGTTAGTCATCTCTTCTATATGTACATCTTACACAGTCGGTTAGTCATCTCTTCTATATGTACATCACATACAGTCGGTTAGTCATCTGTTCTATATGTACATCACACACAGTCGGTTAGTCATCTGTTCTATATGTACATCACACACAGTCGGTTAGTTATCTCTTCTATATGTACATCACACACAGTCGGTTAGTCATCTGTTCTATATGTACATCACACACAGTCGGTTAGTCATCTGTTCTATATGTACATCACACACAGTCGGTTAGTCATCTGTTCTATATGTACATCACACACAGTCGGTTAGTCATCTGTTCTATATGTACATCACACACAGTCGGTTAGTCATCTGTTCTATATGTACATCACAGTCAGTCAGTTAGTCATCTGTTCTATATGTACATCTTACACAGTTGGTTAGTCATCTATTCTATATGTACATCACACACAGTCGGTTAGTGATCAGTTGCACATCACACACAGTCGGTTAGTCATCTCTTCTATATGTACATCACACACAGTCGGTTAGTCATCTCTTCTATATGTACATCACACAGTCGGTTAGTCATCTCTTCTATATGTACATCACACACAGTCGGTTAGTCATCTCTTCTATATGTACATCACACAGTCAGTTAGTCATCTCTTCTATATGTACATCACACACAGTCAGTTAGTCATCTCTTCTATATGTACATCACACACAGTCGGTTAGTCATCTGTTCTATATGTACATCACACACAGTCAGTTAGTCATCTCTTCTATATGTACATCACACACAGTCGGTTAGTCATCTCTTCTATATGTACATCACACACAGTCGGTTAGTGATCAGTTGCACATCACACACAGTCGGTTAGTCATCTCTTCTATATGTACATCACACACAGTCGGTTAGTCATCTCTTCTTTTGGTACATCACACACAGTCGGTTAGTCATCTGTTCTATATGTACATCACACACAGTCGGTTAGTCATCTCTTCTATATGTACATCTTACACAGTCGGTTAGTCATCTCTTCTATATGTACATCTTACACAGTCGGTTAGTCATCTCTTCTATATGTACATCACACCCCAGTCGGTTAGTCATCTCTTCTATATGTACATCTTACACAGTCGGTTAGTCATCTCTTCTATATGTACATCTTACACAGTCGGTTAGTCATCTCTTCTATATGTACATCACACCCCAGTCGGTTAGTCATCTCTTCTATATGTACATCTTACACAGTCGGTTAGTCATCTCTTCTATATGTACATCTTACACAGTCGGTTAGTCATCTCTTCTATATGTACATCACACCCCAGTCGGTTAGTCATCTCTTCTATATGTACATCTTACACAGTCGGTTAGTCATCTCTTCTATATGTACATCTTACACAGTCGGTTAGTCATCTCTTCTATATGTACATCACACCCCAGTCGGTTAGTCATCTGTTCTATATGTACATCACACAGTTGGTTAGTCATCTCTTCTATATGTACATCACAGTCAGTCGGTTAGTCATCTCTTCTATATGTACATCTTACACAGTTGGTTAGTCATCTATTCTATATGTACATCACACACAGTCGGTTAGTGATCAGTTGCACATCACAAACAGTCGGTTAGTCATCTGTTCTATATGTACATCACATCCCAGTCGGTTAGTCATCTGTTCTATATGTACATCACACACAGTCGGTTAGTCATCTGTTCTATATGTACATCTTACACAGTCGGTTAGACATCTGTTCTATATGTACATCACACACAGTCGGTTAGTCATCTGTTCTATATGAACATCACACATAGTCGGTTAGTCATCTGTTCTATATGTACATCACACACAGTCGGTTAGTCATCTCTTCTATATGTACATCACACACAGTCGGTTAGTCATCTCTTCTATATGTACATCTTACACAGTCGGTTAGTCATCTGTTCTATATGTACATCACACACAGTCGGTTAGTCATCTCTTCTATATGTACATCACACCCAGTCGGTTAGTCATCTCTTCTATATGTACATCACACCCAGTCGGTTAGTCATCTGTTCTATATGTACATCACACACAGTCGGTTAGTCATCTCTTCTATATGTACATCACACACAGTCGGTTAGTCATCTCTTCTATATGTACATCACACACAGTCGGTTAATCATCTGTTCTATATGTACATCACACCCAGTCGGTTAGTCATCTCTTCTATATGTACATCACACCCAGTCGGTTAGTCATCTCTTCTATATGTACATCTTACACAGTCGGTTAGTCATCTGTTCTATATGTACATCACACACAGTCGGTTAGTCATCTCTTCTATATGTACATCACACCCAGTCGGTTAGTCATCTCTTCTATATGTACATCACACCCAGTCGGTTAGTCATCTCTTCTATATGTACATCTTACACAGTCGGTTAGTCATCTGTTCTATATGTACATCACACACAGTCGGTTAGTCATCTCTTCTATATGTACATCACACCCAGTCGGTTAGTCATCTCTTCTATATGTACATCACACCCAGTCGGTTAGTCATCTGTTCTATATGTACATCACACACAGTCGGTTAGTCATCTCTTCTATATGTACATCACACACAGTCGGTTAGTCATCTCTTCTATATGTACATCACACACAGTCGGTTAGTCATCTCTTCTATATGTACATCACACACAGTCGGTTAGTCATCTCTTCTATATGTACATCACACACAGTCGGTTAGTCATCTGTTCTATATGTACATCACACCCAGTCGGTTAGTCATCTCTTCTATATGTACATCACACCCAGTCGGTTAGTCATCTCTTCTATATGTACATCACACACAGTCGGTTAGTCATCTCTTCTATATGTACATCACACACAGTCGGTTAGTCATCTGTTCTATATGTACATCACACACAGTCGGTTAGTCATCTGTTCTATATGTACATCACACACAGTCGGTTAGTCATCTGTTCTATATGTACATCACACACAGTCGGTTAGTCATCTGTTCTATATGTACATCACACACAGTCGGTTAGTCATCTGTTCTATATGTACATCACACACAGTCGGTTAGTCATCTGTTCTATATGTACATCACACACAGTCGGTTAGTCATCTGTTCTATATGTACATCACACACAGTCGGTTAGTCATCTGTTCTATATGTACATCACACACAGTCGGTTAGTCATCTGTTCTATATGTACATCACACACAGTCGGTTAGTCATCTGTTCTATATGTACATCACACACAGTCGGTTAGTCATCTGTTCTATATGTACATCACACACAGTCGGTTAGTCATCTGTTCTATATGTACATCACACACAGTCGGTTAGTCATCTGTTCTATATGTACATCACAGTCAGTCAGTTAGTCATCTGTTCTATATGTACATCTTACACAGTTGGTTAGTCATCTATTCTATATGTACATCACACACAGTCGGTTAGTGATCAGTTGCACATCACACACAGTCGGTTAGTCATCTCTTCTATATGTACATCACACACAGTCGGTTAGTCATCTCTTCTATATGTACATCACACAGTCGGTTAGTCATCTCTTCTATATGTACATCACACACAGTCGGTTAGTCATCTCTTCTATATGTACATCACACAGTCAGTTAGTCATCTCTTCTATATGTACATCACACACAGTCAGTTAGTCATCTCTTCTATATGTACATCACACACAGTCGGTTAGTCATCTGTTCTATATGTACATCACACACAGTCAGTTAGTCATCTCTTCTATATGTACATCACACACAGTCGGTTAGTCATCTCTTCTATATGTACATCACACACAGTCGGTTAGTGATCAGTTGCACATCACACACAGTCGGTTAGTCATCTCTTCTATATGTACATCACACACAGTCGGTTAGTCATCTCTTCTTTTGGTACATCACACACAGTCGGTTAGTCATCTGTTCTATAGGTACATCACACATATTCGGTTAGTCATCTCTTCTATATGTACATCACACACAGTCGGTTAGTCATCTCTTCTATATGTACATCTTACACAGTCGGTTAGTCATCTCTTCTATATGTACATCACACAGTCGGTTAGTCATCTGTTCTATATGTACATCTTACACAGTCGGTTAGTCATCTCTTCTATATGTACATCTTACACAGTCGGTTAGTCATCTCTTCTATATGTACATCACACCCCAGTCGGTTAGTCATCTGTTCTATATGTACATCACACAGTCGGTTAGTCATCTCTTCTATATGTACATCACAGTCAGTCGGTTAGTCATCTCTTCTATATGTACATCTTACACAGTTGGTTAGTCATCTATTCTATATGTACATCACACACAGTCGGTTAGTGATCAGTTGCACATCACAAACAGTCGGTTAGTCATCTGTTCTATATGTACATCACATCCCAGTCGGTTAGTCATCTGTTCTATATGTACATCACACACAGTCGGTTAGTCATCTGTTCTATATGTACATCTTACACAGTCGGTTAGTCATCTGTTCTATATGTACATCACACACAGTCGGTTAGTCATCTGTTCTATATGAACATCACACACAGTCGGTTAGTCATCTCTTCTATATGTACATCACACACAGTCGGTTAGTCATCTCTTCTATATGTACATCTTACACAGTCGGTTAGTCATCTGTTCTATATGTACATCACACACAGTCGGTTAGTCATCTGTTCTATATGTACATCACACCCAGTCGGTTAGTCATCTCTTCTATATGTACATCACACCCAGTCGGTTAGTCATCTGTTCTATATGTACATCACACACAGTCGGTTAGTCATCTCTTCTATATGTACATCACACACAGTCGGTTAGTCATCTCTTCTATATGTACATCACACACAGTCGGTTAGTCATCTCTTCTATATGTACATCACACACAGTCGGTTAGTCATCTCTTCTATATGTACATCACACACAGTCGGTTAGTCATCTCTTCTATATGTACATCACACCCAGTCGGTTAGTCATCTCTTCTATATGTACATCACACCCAGTCGGTTAGTCATCTCTTCTATATGTACATCACACACAGTCGGTTAGTCATCTCTTCTATATGTACATCACACACAGTCGGTTAGTCATCTGTTCTATATGTACATCACACCCAGTCGGTTAGTCATCTCTTCTATATGTACATCACACCCAGTCGGTTAGTCATCTCTTCTATATGTACATCTTACACAGTCGGTTAGTCATCTGTTCTATATGTACATCACACCCAGTCGGTTAGTCATCTGTTCTATATGTACATCACACACAGTCGGTTAGTCATCTCTTCTATATGTACATCACATACAGTCGGTTAGTCATCTGTTCTATATGTACATCACACACAGTCAGTTAGTCATCTGTTCTATATGTACATCACACACAGTCGGTTAGTTATCTCTTCTATATGTACATCACACACAGTCGGTTAGTCATCTGTTCTATATGTACATCACACACAGTCGGTTAGTCATCTGTTCTATATGTACATCACACACAGTCGGTTAGTCATCTGTTCTATATGTATATCACACACAGTCGGTTAGTCATCTGTTCTATATGTACATCACACACAGTCGGTTAGTCATCTGTTCTATATATACATCACAGTCAGTCAGTTAGTCATCTGTTCTATATGTACATCTTACACAGTTGGTTAGTCATCTATTCTATATGTACATCACACACAGTCGGTTAGTCATCTCTTCTATATGTACATCACACACAGTCGGTTAGTGATCAGTTGCACATCACACACAGTCGGTTAGTCATCTCTTCTATATGTACATCACACACAGTCGGTTAGTCATCTCTTCTTTTGGTACATCACACACAGTCGGTTAGTCATCTGTTCTATAGGTACACCACACACAGTCGGTTAGTCATCTCTTCTATATGTACATCACACACAGTCGGTTAGTCATCTCTTCTATATGTACATCACACACAGTCGGTTAGTCATCTGTTCTATAGGTACATCTTACACAGTCGGTTAGTCATCTCTTCTATATGTACATCTTACACAGTCGGTTAGTCATCTCTTCTATATGTACATCACACCCCAGTCGGTTAGTCATCTCTTCTATATGTACATCTTACACAGTCGGTTAGTCATCTCTTCTATATGTACATCTTACACAGTCGGTTAGTCATCTCTTCTATATGTACATCACACCCCAGTCGGTTAGTCATCTCTTCTATATGTACATCTTACACAGTCGGTTAGTCATCTCTTCTATATGTACATCTTACACAGTCGGTTAGTCATCTCTTCTATATGTACATCACACCCCAGTCGGTTAGTCATCTCTTCTATATGTACATCTTACACAGTCGGTTAGTCATCTCTTCTATATGTACATCTTACACAGTCGGTTAGTCATCTGTTCTATATGTACATCACACACAGTCGGTTAGTCATCTGTTCTATATGTACATCTTACACAGTCGGTTAGTCATCTGTTCTATATGTACATCTTACACAGTCGGTTAGTCATCTGTTCTATATGTACATCACACACAGTCGGTTAGTCATCTGTTCTATATGTACATCACACACAGTCGGTTAGTCATCTGTTCTATATGTACATCACACCAGTCGGTTAGTCATCTGTTCTATATGTACATCACACACAGTCGGTTAGTCATCTGTTCTATATGTACATCACACACAGTCGGTTAGTCATCTGTTCTATATGTACATCACACAGTCGGTTAGTCATCTGTTCTATATGTACATCACACACAGTCGGTTAGTCATCTGTTCTATATGTACATCACACACTCGGTTAGTCATCTGTTCTATATGAACATCACACATAGTCGGTTAGTCATCTGTTCTATATGTACATCTTACACAGTCGGTTAGTCATCTGTTCTATATGTACATCACACACAGTCGGTTAGTCATCTGTTCTATATGAACATCACACATAGTCGGTTAGTCATCTGTTCTATATGTACATCTTACACAGTCGGTTAGTCATCTGTTCTATATGTACATCACACACAGTCGGTTAGTCATCTGTTCTATATGAACATCACACATAGTCGGTTAGTCATCTGTTCTATATGTACATCTTACACAGTCGGTTAGTCATCTGTTCTATATGTACATCACACACAGTCGGTTAGTCATCTGTTCTATATGAACATCACACATAGTCGGTTAGTCATCTGTTCTATATGTACATCGCACACAGTCGGTTAGTCATCTCTTCTATATGTACATCACACACAGTCGGTTAGTCATCTCTTCTATATGTACATCACAAACAGTCGGTTAGTCATCTGTTCTATATGTACATCACATCCTAGTCGGTTAGTCATCTGTTCTATATGTACATCACACACAGTCGGTTAGTCATCTGTTCTATATGTACATCTTACACAGTCGGTTAGTCATCTGTTCTATATGTACATCACACACAGTCGGTTAGTCATCTGTTCTATATGAACATCACACATAGTCGGTTAGTCATCTGTTCTATATGTACATCACACACAGTCGGTTAGTCATCTCTTCTATATGTACATCACACACAGTCGCTTAGTCATCTGTTCTATATGTACATCACACACAGTCGGTTAGTCATCTGTTCTATATGTACATCACACACAGTCGGTTAGTCATCTCTTCTATATGTACATCTTACACAGTCAGTTAGTCATCTGTTCTATATGTACATCACACACAGTCGGTTAGTCATCTCTTCTATATGTACATCTTACACAGTCAGTTAGTCATCTCTTCTATATGTACATCACACACAGTCGGTTAGTCATCTCTTCTATATGTACATCTTACACAGTTGGTTGGTCAACTGATCTATATGTACATCACACACAGTCGGTTAGTCATCTGTTCTATATGAACATCACACATAGTCGGTTAGTCATCTGTTCTATATGTACATCACATACAGTCGGTTAGTCATCTGTTCTATATGTACATCTTACACAGTCGGTTAGTCATCTGTTCTATATGTTACACAGTCACTTACATGTAGGGATCTGTTCTAGATGTTACAGTTGCTTACATGCAGGGATCTGTTCTAGATGTTACAGTCACTTACATGCAGGGATCTGTTCTAGATGTTACACAGGCACTTACATGCAGGGATCTGTTCTATATGTTAAACAGTCACTTACATGCAGGGATCTGTTCTATATGTTACACAGTCACTTACATGCAGGGATCTGTTCTAGATGTTACACAGTCACTTACATGCAGGGATCTGTTCTAGATGTTACACAGTCACTTACATGTAGGGATCTGTTCTAGATGTTACACAGTCACTTACATGTAGGGATCTGTTCTAGATGTTACACAGTCACTTACATGTAGGGATCTGTTCTAGATGTTACACAGTCACTTACATGCAGGGATCTGTTCTAGATGTTACACAGTCACTTACTTGCAGGGATCTTGGCCCCGTTTTATCAACGGTCGTAAGTCAGTCTTAGTTAAGATTATTGCTTAAGACCGAGTTACGCCGTCGTAACGTCTAAGTTAAGACCACGGTTCGTTTTATCAACAAAGTCGCAGCTAAGATATCGTAAATAAAGTCTTAACTTTACGATTGGTTCGATGCAGTCGCAACTTCGCAAAAAGTCTTAAAAATGGCGGCGATAGATGCAGCCGAACCCGCTCGTAGTCGCGCTCCAAGGGTATTCAGGGACAGAGCAACTCTTGGAGACATGCGAGACGCTGATATTCTCTCAAGATATCGCCTGATGAGACAAGGTATCGCCGCGATTGTTGATTTGGTGGAGAACGACATGGAAAAGGAAACTAATCGGTCAAAGTCGATACCCGTTTTAACGCAGGTACAGTAAGATTTATATTATTTCGTAGATCTAGCTATCACCTTATTAAAGCAATAAAGGGCATATCAGTGTTAGTCGCATACACATTTCTGTACAGTATTTCTATTTTTAGATTATAAAGGGAAGCGACTTATGGATGTAAATTAGTCGCATATTTTAAAAGAAAAATAGTGGATGCTAAGATATTCTCCTCGACTGGTTGAGAGAAAGATGTTACGTGTTTTGTGGATTGAATAACGATAAGTATTTTGACTACACTAAATCAGCTGAGTAATATGATAAGATGCAGGCAATTAAATGCTGCGTATCAAATGTTCGTGTGAAACAACACAGTATGGCTACAATATTCGTACCATAAATTAAACGTACACAAATTTTCAACTGCAACCTAATGTTAGATAATGAGCTTAGTCAAAGCATAACCTTTATGTACTATAAGCGAATGCCAAACAAGCTTTAATAGTTTATTTCAATCACTTTGTGTGAGCGTATGAAAGTGTTTATGTATAAATTTTATTTATTTTACAACGATTGCGAAGCAAGATCTAACCACTTATATTTATCACTCTCGTTGATGCGGCTGAAAGCGTAAATGTGGTCATTCGTGTGGGAAGAACCGGAGTAGCCGGAGATAACCCACCTGACCCAACTGGCGACCACCGTGCCATTTCACATGCTTGCCGGTTCAAGGATCGAACCCAGGTTGCATTGTTGAGAAGCAAGCGTACCTAAACACTGCGTTAATGAGACAGCCCAAAGAAGTCAGAGTACCTGTAATCAAGTACTATAGTGAGTACCAAAAATGATCGATAATACTATAGTTGAAATGTTTCCTTTTCAGGTGCTAATTGGTCTACGGTATCTGGCGAAGGGCGATTTATTGTCGGAAGTAGCCGATTTACATGGTGTCAGCCGGTAATGGAACTCTTTGTTTACTTGATCATTAATTGCCATGATGAATATTAAAACAATGATGAGTGATTTTTAAAACACATGTACGTCAGACAGTGTTTTTTTCAAAAACATAACATTTTAACCTTAAAAATGTTCAAAGCAATCAGTTATGGCTTGAATATATAATATTCTGACCAGAATGTATGGTTACAGTCAATCATTTTACTCTGCATTGTGTTGCTAACTTTGGACGCTGGCCAATACTCACAAAGTGGCATATATTTGCTGGTCGAATGAGGTCGTCGATTGCAGGTCATTACTAAAATATGTAATAAGTGTGTGTGATTAAATTAATTTTGTTGATGTTGTTGAAAGGGTGCCACTGTTTGTATAGCTATTTCACATACCTTGAGAGTATATTTACTAGCATCTGTAAGTGCATATTTGAATGTTGATATATGCAATCGACCCATATTGACCGCCGGAAGAGTATTGACCGGTTGATTGCCAACGTTGCATGAATGACCCAACATTTGGTTACAAGTCTCCCTAGCTGCTGTGTCAATCTTCATGTCATGTCAGAGTGGTATACCAATATTGTTCAAATGAAGTGCAGTTTTGCAGAACTTGGAAATCACATTAGGAGTAATTTAAAGTCATGCTGATACAAATTCGAAATAAGTTTCTAGATAAATCTCTGCATCTTATTATAAATATTTGGCATTTTCATTTCAGATCCAGTGCATGCCACATCATCGATAGATTTGTAGATGCTGTCAATCGCAGACTGGATAATATTAGGTGAAGATGATTTTTTCGTAATATTTTGAAATTCAAGTTTAGTAACGGCTCTTGTAAAATTTAATAACTATAATGTCTGTACAAGTTTTAGACCTAAGGTTTGTCGATGAATAACTTCTCATCAGTGAGGATTATATCAGACGTAACAATATTGCCACGTAAAGTGATCATTCGTGCATTCTCCAACTTCATACTGCTGAACATTCTGTTACGAAACCAGGACGTTTAACGTGTTGAATTAGTAATAAAGTAAAATCAAATATGATTTGTCTTTAATTTTAAAAAAATTAGGTTAATCGATATTTATATATTTATTTCAGATTCCCAGATGAAAGAACATTGATTGATGTAAAGCAGGGATTCTTTCGCAAGTGCAGAATTCCTAATACAGTCGGGGCAGTAGATGGTACATTGATACCGATTATAGCACCAACAGAGAATGAGGCAGTATTTGTTTGTAGAAAGAACTATCATGCCATCAATGTTCAAGCAGTGGTCGACCACAAAACAAGGCAAGATATTGCTTTAAGTCGTACAATGAAATAATATTGAGTATATCTATTTTACAACGATTCTGAAACAAGCATCACCAGCTTCTATTAATCATTCTCGTTGGTACAGATGAAAGTGTATATGTGGTGATTCTTCTGTTGGAGGAAATAGTAGCACCCAGAGAAAACACGCCTGTCCGATCTGGTGACCACCGTACAACTTCATGGTTCAAAGATCAAATCCGGGTCGCATTGATGATAAGCGAGCATGCCAACTACAACGCTAATAGGACTGTATATCACAAGTCACACTGACATTTGAATTGTCACGAATAGGAAAGTTATATTTTAAACAAATTGTTGAAGCTTGGTTGATATACGGTACATGTGTGTACATTCATGTTTCATGCAATATAATGTTAGCCACTATTGAAACATTCTTATTAATATCATGTTTTCCGTTTAGTAATACACAGTTTCAAGATTTGCCGCTTATCAAGGCAAACACTGTATTTGATTAAATACGTGTCTAAAAATCTTATCTATGAACATTACATTTATTTTTAGATTCATCGATATTGTCTCGAAATGGCCTGGATCGACCCATGATGCGTCTATCTTTGACAATTGTAACCTCAAGGTAAATGGTTGATTTTAATAGTATATATTGGAAAATGAAAGATTCCATTAGGAATCAGGTCTCGAGAGTGATTAATATAAGTTGTAAGAACATGTTTCGCAATCGAGCTAAAATAAATTTGTATAAACTAATGAAACATATATCTGCACTGTATTGTGTATATTTTCACTACACTGTATTGTGTATATTTTCACTGCACTGTATTGTGTATATTTTCACTGCACTGTATTGTGTATATTTTCACTGCACTGTATTGTGTATATTTTCACTGCACTGTATTGTGTATATTTTCACTACACTGTATTGTGTATATTTTCACTACACTGTATTGTGTATATTTTCACTACACTGTATTGTGTATATTTTCACTACACTGTATTGTGTATATTTTCACTGCACTGTATTGTGTATATTTTCACTACACTGTATTGTGTATATTTTCACTACACTGTATTGTGTATATTTTCACTGCACTGTATTGTGTATATTTTCACTACACTGTATTGTGTATATTTTCACTGCACTGTATTGTGTATATTTTCACTACACTGTATTGTGTATATTTTCACTGCACTGTATTGTGTATATTTTCACTACACTGTATTGTGTATATTTTCACTGCACTGTATTGTGTATATTTTCACTGCACTGTATTGTGTATATTTTCACTACACTGTATTGTGTATATTTTCACTGCACTGTATTGTGTATATTTTCACTACACTGTATTGTGTATATTTTCACTGCACTGTATTGTGTATATTTTCACTGCACTGTATTGTGTATATTTTCACTGCACTGTATTGTGTATATTTTCACTGCACTGTATTGTGTATATTTTCACTGCACTGTATTGTGTATATTTTCACTGCACTGTATTGTGTATATTTTCACTGCACTGTATTTTGTATATTTTCACTGCAATGAATTGTGTGTATCTTTAGGGCAGGGTATGGGGGATTGTGGTTACCATTGCGTTTTATGGTGTTATGTTTGTGCCAAATAACAGTGAAATATGTATCAAAAGCATACAATATATATGTAACCTACAATAACTAAACTCTGCTGACAGAAGTTGTTTACGCAAAATATTTGAATAATTTCAATGGACACTTTACACTCTGGTAGTAGTACGACATTTTCTAACTTCTAGTTATAAATATTATTCCAAAAATGTTGTCACTTACAGACTTACTTGGAGAGAAATGATGTTGGACATCTGTTGGGCGATTCAGGCTATGGACTAAAAAAGTACCTACTGACTCCGATGTTGCATCCAGCCACTGAGAGAGAGGAGGCCTACAATCGGGCTCAGTCATGTGGGCGAATGGTGGTTGAAAGAGCCTTTGGGCTGTTGAAGTCAAGATTTAGGTTTGACTTAAATTGTTATTTTAACTTATGTCACAGTCTACATCTGCTGGATCGTATTCCGTCTGAACCAACAAAATACTTTGACATAACAAACTGTGATAAAATATCACTGATGTAATAATACTGCAGCTCCAGGGCATAGTGCCACAATAGCTACCCCAAACCCTGTGTCCTTCACCAGTTTCAGCACTTCGGTTTGCAAGTGACATCGTTAGGGCCATCTTATCCATCTTGTTTTTGTTGATACATGATTCTGTGAACATTGGAGTGTTATTTGCTTAACATTAATCTCTCTGTTCATTAGAGCATCATACATCATAGTACTCTGTATGATAGATAGAATTTTTAAATTTTACAACACATGTTTGTTGATATTCCAATACATTGAGATTCCAACAATACATTGTAATTGGGATTCCAACAGTTTACACTGGGATTCCAACAATACATCGGGAATACAACAGTACATTGGGATTTCAACAATATTCTTGTTCTTTCAGGTGTTTGCACAAGACTGGTGGTGTACTTTATAAGAAGCCGGGCAAGTGTTGCCAAATTATTGTTGCATGTGTACGACTGCACAATTTTTGTTTAAACAATCGTATACCAATGCCAGATATTGAACAGCTGGTTGAGGATCCACAGCAGGAAATACTTGCTGTTAATCCAGATGTGAATGCTGTTGCATATCGACAGCAAATTATTGACCTTTTATATTAGTTATTTGTTGAAATGATGTATGCACGTTAATGTTATTATCTTTGAGAATTGTAGACACAAACAGCTGAAGTAGAATCATTATCCTAGTCAAATTAAGATTATATACTTCTCAACCATTTCCAAAAGGTATCCGACAGATCTCTCTATTGTTAGAGTAATGTTAATAATTGGTCAAATTCTTAAATAGTGTACATGGATTTGTATAGTACAACTCTTTAATGCCCAAGGCTTTTAATATTTTGCAAAGTAAACAATGGGTTATCTCTATTAAATATCATGTTTGTATTGCGCTTTCTGCTGTTCATCTCTGGTGAGTTATGTGTGTGTGTTTTACGAGTATTGTTACCGGTAGATATGATAATTATATACTTATAATACCAGGATTCAAGACTGCATTACCCATGTGATCTCGATCTGTAATTAATTTGATCCATAATTGTGTTAATACTGTTACATATTTAAATGTTAATCTGTATTTGTATTGGAGAAAGTTGCATTGACATTATATTAATGAAATTTAATAAATGTTCTTTAATTTTTTCTTCCATAATTGTTCGGCCTTCAATTTTCGTCACCGAAAGAGACA
Source organism: Archivesica marissinica (assembly GCA_014843695.1). NCBI lineage: Eukaryota > Metazoa > Mollusca > Bivalvia > Venerida > Vesicomyidae > Archivesica > Archivesica marissinica. Next base: position 4,886,242 of record CM026401.1, on the reverse strand, counting down.
TATCCATACTTTTTTACACAGTTTTATCACAATTTATCATTCTCATTAAGGTGTGACTATCAGGCTGGAAATCATGGATGTGACCTTTTAAACCATACAGAAATAACAACACATGCTGATGATAGCAACTATTCTCTTTTTAAAGGAAATATCAGATACAACAGTAAACATTAAACACAGTAAACACACTACTCGTCATCGACTGGAACCTCCGTCATCTGCAGAAAAAATAGTACATAGATAAATACTAATAGCAGTACTGTATTAATGAGCAATTTTTGCAAATTATTTCAGACAAAACCATCTAACCCGAATTATTAAATTACTATATCTAGACAGATCTACAGTATATGTAATGGCTACTTAATTGTAAAGCTATGTTATTGGTTAATTAACACTTTTTGGTTAAAATTACATTTATCACACCGCAACATCTGGTAGGGAACAACAGTAGAAACAAAGGAGCCTATTTTGGAATAAATCAAACTTAATAGAAAATTATAGTTGTCTCTCATTGCCCGCTATCTACATACAAAGTTTCATGAATCTACTATAATGAGTTATCGAAGTGTCCAGTTGTATCAAATAGCTGGAGTATAAACCTATACATCCATCAAGTGAAATTGGTAGGTGCGTAATAACTAATGTATAAAGTAAGCAACAGTTGTATTCAACATAATTGCATCATGATGTAAAAACAACAACATAGCTGGACTAACTGTTCGGTAATCATGCTGGTTTCATTCATCATTTTCTTTGTTGCCATTTTGTAATAATCCTCTTGCGCAATTAACGTTCGGATCTTTTGATCTCCAACCTTCTGCTGTAATTTGCACAATGCAATGTTCTCTCTGTAGAACTCGTCTTGCAATGAGAGTGGCCTGGATAATACATATGCACCATAGATAATATGATCTGATGGCAATTATATCCTGTCACAACTGCACGCATGCACATACCTGGAATCATTGACATAACATACCGTAGTCATTCATGTAAATTATTGAGGAATTAAAATTCTACGTTCAACCGTTGTCATCTACGAAGAACCATTCGGAACTCACAATTGCGTTTGTTGTAGATATGTGTATAATATATGGCTGACAACAAATACATAACATTAGATTAAAACTTGTGAAGTTCATCCGGTAACTAAAGAGTATGTAGGATATATCCGGTGAACCAAGTGGGCAATCGGTAAATTTTTTAATTGAATATTAATTTTAATACATACAGCCTCCATGCTGTTTTGTGATATTTGTTTTTCATCTAGGTTTGAGGATTGTTGCCATACCTTTTTCTCTTCGTACTCTTTCCTACTTCATCCTCACCGTTATCTTTGCAATCTCCCTGTAATAGTCATTACATTTTGCATCGCTATGTGTCCAATAAAAAGGCAGGGCTCGACTCTAATGTTTTACCTTGGTTGCCCATGACTGCAGATTTACCTGCCCGAATGAGATTTTCACCTGCCCGAAGTTTTACTTCTGATTATTTGTTCATATTTAATTTTTCAACACTGTATACAGGTTCATAACATTACTGTTTTCTGGCTGTGCATTTTGGAAGAAAAAGCAAAGATATCCCAAATCGTGCTTAATATTGCACCACTCTAAATCTTATGTGATGCTGTGTGCAGCTGTATCAGAAACAATCCCAATGAGTTCGAGCCCTACCATTGTTTCCTTGAGCAAGAAACTTTATCCAAAATTGTGTAGTACTGTGGTTGGTCCCAGGAACAGACGTAAGCATGCCATGATTAATCGAAGTTGTAGTACTTGTTTGATAATCGAGCTTAAAATAAATTAGTATAGACTAGCTCTCGAACTATTTGGCTGATTATCAAATGATGATGAAATCATTCATTGACCATTACTGCGCTGGAAACGAGTATACTCGTTTTTGCAAACAGCATAGAGCCATATCAGATTGCACAGAACATACCATCTGATCAGACTCTATGCTGTTTGCTATTCAGATATTGGAGCCAAAACACTGGGCTTAGGGTCAAAACGCGTGGTTGATGTCATTATTCAGTTGGGTGGTTGAGAAAAAAGGCTTACGTTATTATTGTCGAGCAAGAGTAGCTATCGTTTCGTAAAATATTGAAACAAAAACTAGTTTTTTTTATTTTTATTTTTTTAAAACTAGTTGCCCGTCGGGCAAGCGAGTAACAACAAGTACTTGCCCGCCGCCAACATGTACCTGCCCCGGGCAATCGGGCAGTGGTTAGTGTCGAGCCCTGAAAGGTTATAATACATTTATAATTTGTTATTTCTATTATTTACATCGCCATTGTATTACCTTCGATGAATTTATAGGTTAATTGCCCAAGGTTATAAAACTTACTCATACTCGTCATTTGATTGTATGATTCTTTGTTTTACTGCCAACCGAACAATTCAACAGCTACGGATGGAATTTGAGACTGGATACAGGTTTTATAACCTGTTTGTATCTATTTCCGTCTGAATGACCTGTGAGGCACATTGCAAGTCATAGATATGTACTAAATAATGTTTCCGTTGGGGTATGAACATTATATCTATATCTATTTTACTGTGGCTAAACTATATTTTACACAACACTTTCATGTCACGAAATACTCATTGTTGTGCATCCAGTTTGAACAGATCAACATATTCTTTGGCAATCATTGAACAGAAAATGTACTTACCTGAACATGAATATTGCTGGGGTGAACCAGCAACGTTTCTTTTCCTCCCACCTGCACAACGGTACCTATTGAAGAAGGACCAGCTTCCATGGAACCTATATACAGATTGAAACTTTATATTTATAATGCCAAACAGTGCCGCATTATCCATTCTATAAGATGATGAAGTTGTGCAATGCACAATTTATTTTAATTATATTAAAAATGCACTACTTTATTATCACCAACTCATGTCAACTAATTATGAAACAATTTTGTTGTGAACAATTATCGAAATGTTCATTTTCATGTAATTCTGAGAGTAGAGGAAAATTAGTATGTAACTATTGTTCTATACTGTTGTAAAACAATTACCTTCCTCCATTCTATGAAAAGAATCGAAACCCCCATCCACTCCCTCTATCACTGTTGTCGGGATAACACTAATGATCTGAAAATAGTCACATATATTGATCATGAAGAGATAATACATGAACAGTAAATGGTTATTACTCTACGATAGAAGGCTGTTAATTTGGTCAAAATACCTTAAATTAATATCACATAGTTTGTACGGACTGTTGTCACCATCAGGGAGAGTTATGTGTAAGTGGCCAGACTAACTCGGCCGGTAGAGCTTTTCACCTGTAAGCGAAATGTCCCGGGTTCTAGCCCCGGTTTGGCTGCACTATTTTCGAATCGTGTGACAAGTTAATTATCCTCTATGACAAACTGCATTTATTACCTTCTCTTGCCAGTTCTTCAGAAAAGAGACTGCACTGCCCCCTCCCGTCTGTGTTGTCTCCCGCCGTCTGATCTGCTCCCTCTTCTTTGTCTGGCTCTGCATGTGAGTTAAAATAACACTTATAAATATAAGTTAATATAAAACACACACTATACAGCAAGTTACTTGTGAAACGAGGGATCACCAGTGGTAAAATGAATCCTATAAATAAGACCTCTACATACATTTTTTTATCTGTTATTTAATTAATGCATAGTAAAATGTTACGTTCTTCAAGTCTACATATTTGGACTAGTGTAAAATCAAATCAATTCTATCCTATGTCACCATCTCAGTCCAGTGTTAGTTATTTAATACAATGATACCTTCAGATCTTTCCATTTCTTTGATACCTCATCCACGGAGCGCGATGAACCTCCTACACTGTTTATTCTGAAACAAATTGATATGCATCATTATTTTCTTTATGTTTAAATATCACACAAGGAAACAACCCTGCATTTTACACAGGTGTTATATTCTACACTGTTGATATTCACAACTATCCAATTAAAGAGCTATTCATTGTTGTCTATACCAGAAACTGCCCGTGGAATTGAGATAGGTAGTGATTCATTGAAAAATGCACATAAGACTGTCCGGTTAACTCGGTTTGGGATAGTATCGTTAACATCCCTGATATCGGCCGGTACATATTTTCGGCCTTTGTTTACAATGATTGCGAGTTGGCGGTACCGAGTTTAAGCCATTTGCTCTATCATTCTACCATTCAGTTAATCTAACATAGTATGTGCAAGCTAAAACAAATCTACAAAGCTTTGGCTAAAAGCAGACATTATTAAGATTACAGGGAGTACAAGTTATAGAATTATACGTTATATTTTTTAAACCTTTCTGTGATGTCCTTCCAAAATGACATCTTCTGTCGCTCACTGGAGCCATCTCCATGTTTTCCTTGTATTATATCAATACAATCGGTGCACCCGTCGACAACACATTCCACTTCAGACTCGCTCCAGTTCGCTTTCCGTTTAATACCAGCCATATTGTTTACAATAGCAACAGACGAATATGACTTTTACGCGCGAAATCACGTGACCGGAAGTTTACATTTCGGACTGTGTCACTGTTTTTAAGGTCGTACGGCGAAAGAAAATCTTAGCTGCGACCGAAGACTTACAACCGTGTTGATAAAACGGTCGTACGATTGTCGCAGGAAACGTCGCAAGTACCGGTCTTAAGATAAGACCGACTTGCGACCAACGTTGTTGATAAAACGGGGCCCTGTTCTATATGTTACACAGTTGCTTACATGCAGGGATCTGTTCTATATGTTACACAGTCACTTACATGCAGGGATCTGTTCTGTATGTTACACAGTCACTTACATGCAGGGATCTGTTCTAGATGTTACACAGTCACTTACATGTAGGGATCTGTTCTAGATGTTACACAGGCACTTAAATGCAGGGATCTGTTCTATATGTTACACAGTCATTTACATGTAGGGATCTGTTCTAGATGTTACACAGGCACTTACATGCAGGGATCTGTTCTAGATGTTACACAGTCACTTACATGTAGGGATCTGTTCTAGATGTTACACAGTCACTTACATGCAGGGATCTGTTCTATATGTTACACAGTCACTTACATGTAGGGATCTGTTCTATATGTTACACAGTCACTTACATGTAGGGATCTGTTCTAGATGTTACACAGTCACTTACATGTAGGGATCTGTTCTATATGTTACACAGTCACTTACATGCAGGGATCTGTTCTATATGTTACACAGTCACTTACATGTAGGGATCTGTTCTATATGTTACACAGTCACTTACATGTAGTGATCTGTTCTTAGATGTTACACAGTCACTTACATGTAGGGATCTGTTCTAGATGTTACACAGTCACTTACATGCAGGGATCTGTTCTATATGTTACACAGTCACTTACATGTAGGGATCTGTTCTAGATGTTACACAGTCACTTACATGTCTGTTCAATATGTTACACAGTCACTTACATGTCTGTTCAATATGTTACACAGTCATTTACATGTCTGTTCTATATGTTACACAGTCACTTACATGTAGGGATCTGTTCTATATGTTACACAGTCACTTACATGTAGGGATCTGTTCTATATGTTACACAGTCACTTACATGTAGGGATCTGTTCTATATGTTACACAGTCACTTACATGCAGGGATCTGTTCTATATGTTACACAGTCACTTACATGTAGTGATCTGTTCTTAGATGTTACACAGTCACTTACATGTAGGGATCTGTTCTATATGTTACACAGTCACTTACATGTAGGGATCTGTTCTAGATGTTACACAGTCACTTACATGTCTGTTCAATATGTTACACAGTCACTTACATGTCTGTTCAATATGTTACACAGTCACTTACATGTAGGGATCTGTTCTATATGTTACACAGTCACTTACATGTTTGTTCAATATGTTACACAGTCACTTACATGTAGGGATCTGTTCTATATGTTACACAGTCACTTACATGTAGGGATCTGTTCTAGATGTTACACAGTCACTTACATGTAGGGATCTGTTCTATATGTTACACAGTCACTTACATGTAGGGATCTGTTCTATATGTTACACAGTCACTTACATGTAGGGATCTGTTCTATATGTTACACAGTCACTTACATGTAGGGATCTGTTCTAGATGTTACACAGTCACTTACATGTAGGGATCTGTTCTATATGTTACACAGTCACTTACATGTAGGGATCTGTTCTATATGTTACACAGTCACTTACATGTCTGTTCAATATGTTACACAGTCACTTACATGTAGGGATCTGTTCTATATGTTACACAGTCACTTACATGTAGGGATCTGTTCTATATGTTACACACCCACTTACATATAGGGATCTGTTCTATATGTTACACAGTCACTTACATGTAGGGATCTGTTCTATATGTTACACAGTCACTTACATGTAGGGATCTGTTCTATATGTTACACAGTCACTTACATGTAGGGATCTGTTCTATATGTTACACAGTCACTTACATGTATGGATCTGTTCTATATGTTACACAGTCACTTACATGCAGGGATCTGTTCTAGATGTTACACACCCACTTACATGTAGGGATCTGTTCTAGATGTTACACAGTCACTTACATGTAGGGATCTGTTCTAGATGTACAAGTCAGATGGTCCTGCCTACATTTGGAATGCATCGCTCTCTATCTCTACAGCTGTTTCAACATGTTCTGTTGCATCATGCATACACATTTAGCATTGTCGACTTACATGTGTTGATCAACAAGGCGTTATATTTAATTGATGTTCAGAAATTATATTCTTTAAATATCTGGTGCTTTTATACCATAAATAAATTGTGTTTGTTCCTCTATAGTGTTGCTTTAAAACAATATATGTGACAATGCCCCATGATTCACCGACATAATCTTATATGATTCATGGCATATGATCTTATTTTATCATTCAGGACCAGCATGCTCATTATTTCAACAGTCGTACTATGAACTGATGAAAACTGCTTTGAAACCAGCTGGTATACTCTCCTGTCAAGGTGAGTGAATCGCATTATTTAAACTTTATTTATTTTACAAGGGTTGCGAAACAAGATTTAACAATGAACAAGTAGTGATAGAAATAATTTGTAAATGTACATATTTCACTTTACTTCAAAAGTTACGTGTATCGTATCGTGGCAGTACTTTATGTGGAGCACTGCCATCTGGTCCTTGGCACACACCAGTGCTAGAGGTTGATATATAATCTGCCTGAACTGCCGTCCTTCTCCCTAGTAGCTCAGGGAGAAGACATGTAGAATAAATAAAGGACCCTCTGGCTGAGTCAAACACTTCTCCCCTGTATACCAGTACATAATCTTCTCCCCTGTATACCTTAATCTTTTCCTACTATGAAGATGTGGTATCTCCAATACGACTTGTACCCACACAACTATTTTTAGGAGAAAACACGGTAATTTTATCTCTTAGTGATTGTAGTTAGGTACTATCAGCCATGAAGTGAGTTTTTGCCAAAAATAGTTAGTTTAGATCTTAAAACATTAGGTTAATCGCCTTATTCCTGATGGAATCCATCTCCATGAGGGAGAGAGACTGGAATTCAAGTACCTTGCCTAAGGGCACAATCGTAATGGCTACAGCTTGGTGCGACCGCTGGTTCTCACACATGAAGTGAACGCACAACCTGTAACCTTGTTTTATTTTTACAGTCCTGCGAGTGTTCCACCATAAAACATAATGCTGTCTTGTTTTACATTTACAGTCCTGCGAGTGTTCCACCATGAAACATAATGTAGTCTTGTTTTACATTTACAGTCCTGCGAGTGTTCCACTATAAAACATAATTTAGCCTTGTTTTACATTTACAGTCCTGCGAGTGTTCCACCATGAAACATAATGTAGCCTTGTTTTACATTTACAGTCCTGCGAGTGTTCCACCATGAAACATAATGTAGTCTTGTTTTACATTTACAGTCCTGCGAGTGTTCCACCATGAAACATAATGTAGTCTTGTTTTACATTTACAGTCCTGCGAGTGTTCCACTATAAAACATAATTTAGCCTTGTTTTACATTTACAGTCCTGCGAGTGTTCCACCATGAAACATAATGTAGCCTTGTTTTACATTTACAGTCCTGCGAGTGTTCCACCATGAAACATAATGTAGTCTTGTTTTACATTTACAGTCCTGCGAGTGTTCCACCATGAAACATAATGTAGTCTTGTTTTACATTTACAGTCCTGCGAGTGTTCCACTATAAAACATAGTCTTGTTTTCCATTTGCAGGGGAGTGTTTATGGCTTCATTTGGATCTGATAAAAAGTATGCTGTGTTTCTGCAAGAATTTGTTTCCCGTTAGTGATTATGCGTACACAACAATACCTACATACCCCAGTGGTCAAATCGGTTTTGTTATGTGCAGTAAAAACCCAGTAAGTAAATTGTCATTAGTTTATACAAATGTATTTTAGCTTGATTGCAAAACAAGTTCTTTCAACTTATATATCACTCTCGAGACCTCATTCCTGGTGGAATCCATCGCCACGAGGGAGAGAGAAGAGGTAACGTTGAATTTAAATGCCTTGCCTAAGGGCACAATCGTAACGGCTCCAGTGGGGCTTGAACTCCGGGCCTTTCGCAGAGAGGGGTGAGACCTGGAGGGGGGTAGGTTAGGATGGGGTGAGAGAGGGTTTATGAGGTGTGAGTGAGAGAGGGGTTAGGAGGGAGTGGGGCGTGAGAGAGGGTTAGGAGGGGGTGAGAGAATTACTAGGAGGTGAGAGACTTGGAGAGAGGAGCTAGGAGGGGTGAATGACTCAGAGAGGAGCTAGGAAAGAGACTTGAGGGGGATGAGAGCGCGCTGGGAGAGAGGGGTGAGAATATGAGGGGGTAGGAGGTTAGGATGGGGTGGAGAGGGTTAGGAGGGGAAGAGAGAGAGGGTTAGAGGGGGCTGAGAGAGGGGGTGTATGACTAGGAGGTGAGAGACTTGGAGAGGAGCTAGTAGGGGTGAATGAATTTGAGGGGGAGATAGGGTTTGGAGCGGGTGAGAGACATGGAGGGGGAGAGTTAGGAAAGAGACTTGGGGGGGGGGGGTTAGGTGGTGAATGACTCGGAGGGGGATGAGAGCGCTGGGAGAGGGTGGGAGGAGAGGGTGGTAGGTTAGGATGGGTTGAGAGGGGGTGTGAGAGACATGGAGGGGGAGAGTTAGGAAAGAGACTTGAGGGGGATGAGAGAGGTTTATGAGGGGTAAGTGATGGGGGTGAGAGGGGGGTTTAGAATGAGAGATGGGGTTAGAGAGGGAGGGTGTGAGGGAGCGTTTTGAAGGGAGAGAGGGGGTTAGGTGGTGAATGACTCGGAGAGGGATGATAGCGCTGGGAGGGTGAGACCTGGAGGGATAGTTGAAGAAAGAGACTTGGGAAAGGCATTGATACATACATTTCATTTTTAGGACACAGTATTCAGAGAACCTATAAGAAAGCTGACGAGTAGCGAAGTAGAACAGATGGATCTCAAATTTTACAATACAGATATTCACAGAGCTGCTTTCGTTCTACCAGAATTTGCGAGAAAGGTACACTACATTGCTAACAATAGAACTGTTTGCCCGATACTGAAATATAATTGGCATTTCAAACTGTGCTTTATACCTTATTTTATGATGTTTCTATTATTCAGAAATTGAGAAACGAGACGCCTTCTGAAACCTGTGTCATCACAAATGGGACTAACTAAGAACGTTGACTGCTTCAGTTTATTCAATAACTAATCCAGACCACAGATAACATTATTGTACATTTGGTTATTTTTGCAAGCCATAATTTCCGTACATTTTGTAAGCTGCAATATACGAGTAAAATAAAATCTGGTCAAAAACTAGAACCTTGTTACATATTTGTGTCAATGATGGGTTCACCAGACTAAATGTTCTGCAATTACCGTATTTAGCTGTGTATAGTGCGCTACCGTGTATAGTGCGCACCCTCGATCTGGCACGAAAATCGGCGGAAAAACTGAGTTCCGATGTATACTGCGCACGTGAAAAACGCAATTTTCCAAGTCAAAATTTAACATTTCTCAAGAATCACTAAAAATTGTGCTCCGTGATTTTTACAACTTATATTAATCACTCGAGATATACCTCATCGAGTAACGGTAACGCACTCAGGCACACCTGCTCCAATTTCTCGACACGTTCTCAAACATCTCAACACGTTCTCAAACATGTCAGCAGATGCTCAAACTTCTCAACACGTGAAGCCTACCTAATTAACTGGGACCCATTGTGAAAGGTTTGTCGAAATTAATTTTTTTTTTATGCAATGCATTGTACATTGTACGGCGAAGTACGCGAAAAGTACGGGAAATATTACATACGATAAAACCACGTGATGTTATCAAATCGCCATTTTTTATGCATTTACTAATTTCAATTAAATTCTTCAAAGTTTGCCAAAATAAACGAAATATATGCTAATTTTGTGGTCTTATTCATTTGATTTATTTATATAGACTATCGGCAACTGGTTTTAATAGCTAGTTTATAACGATTGTCGAATGTAACAACTTATAGAATGACTGTGGGCCGTTCGGGTCGAATTTCAGTTTTTTCATGAAATTTTGGTCCGGAAAAAAATGTCCTGATGTGTGTACTGGTGTATAAAGCGCAGTAGATAAAATGGATGAGGATTTCAGTAAGAAATGTGCGCACTATACACAGCTAAATACGGTAGTCATTTTGGAGGATAGTGCAATGATAGAGACAATGACTCATTCTATGTGCACGATTTAAAGTCCCATCTGATTGGAAATTAGTGAGTGATTTCCACGAGTTGCGTTGTCTTACCATTATGTACAAATATACTTAGTTTATACAAATTTATTTTAGCTCGATTGCGAAACAAGTTATTTTAACTGATATAAATCACTCTCGAGACCTCATTCCTGATGGAATCCATCGCCACGAGGGAGAGAGAAGAGGCAACGTGGAATTTAAATGCCTTGCCTAAGGGCACAATCGTAACGGCTCCAACTCCGGACCTTTCGCACCTGAAGCGAACGCGCATCCACTGTGCTACCACGACTTCCACAAATATACTTTGTAAATTAAACTTTAAAATATGCATCAACCAATCAGAATCATTCCAGGTGTTATTACACGTGTGTACATATAAGAAAGTATGAGATGGTTGTATATGCATGGTCTGCTTAGAATACAATGTCAAATCCTACCATTACCTTCACCGGTTGCTAGGCAACATAATGAGGCCCGAAATAACAACAACAATACAATGTAGGTCACAGTACAGATGGATCTGTAGTCCAGTGGTTGGGACTGGTGATCACAGGTTCAATCCCCCCCCCCCATCTGACCCTAATAAAATTAACTGTTGCGGCGAGGTTTCCACTCCTAGTTAGATTCAACGATTCTATATAATACCCAAACAAACAATGTAAATATTAGTAGCATAATCCGTAACTATTGAACACGTTTCAACGATTCTATATAATACCCAAACAATGTAAATATTAGTAGCATAATCCGTAACTATTGAACACGTTTCAACGATTCTATATAATACCCAAACAATGTAAATATTAGTAGCATAATCCGTAACTATTGAACACGTTTCAACGATTCTATATAATACCCAAACAATGTAAATATTAGTAGCATAATCCGTAACTATTGAACACGTTTCAACGATTCTATATAATACCCAAACAATGTAAATATTAGTAGCATAATCCGTAACTATTGAACACGTTTCAACGATTCTATATAATACCCAAACAATGTAAATATTAGTAGCATAATCCGTAACTATTGAACACGTTTCAACGATTCTAGATAATCTACCCAATCATAGAATACAACATTGTGAACATAAATCCATGAACAGAGAACAATATAACAACAATTAAAATACATTGATAAACTAAAGACACACTGCGTATACCAAACTAAAGACACACTCCGAATACCAGACAATTTCCATATCCTGTCACTCGTTATCACTTTCTTTGAACCCGTTACTAGAGACCAAGGAACAACACGGTCCAGGTATTTACATTACCTTTGAACCCGTTACTAGAGACCAAGGAACAACACGAGCCACGTATTTACATTACCTTTGAACCCGTTACTAGAGACCAAGGGTCAACGCGATCCACGTATTTACATTACCTTTCAACCTGTTACGAGAGACAAGAAGACAACAATGTCCACGTTGTCACATTCCCTATCAACCCGATACTAGAGATGACTGGTCCAGGTCAGTAGCCACGCTGAAGTCGAATGAAGCATATGCCTCGGTTAGAATTTGGCAAATAGTACCCGTGCAAAATCTAATGAGAAACATTAGTCAGTTACTGCCCCTGAATACTCCTAATAGTATATTGGTCCTCTTAATTGGTTTCCTCTGTTTTTATCGTCGTTTCCTTTGCACCACATGTTTTCCATTCTCATCAGTATTTTCGTCTTATGAAATTATTAAATCTCGACATATTGTTTAGCATGTTCAATGGATACCTTACTGTAAAAATTGGTTCAATTAATTAACATGAATTTGATAAAATTACATTTATCCTAACGCAATAGTAAAAACAAAGGATTCCAACTAAAACGACCAATATACATTTAAGGATAAATCCATCAAGGGAGGTAATAGAAGGGTAATGTCTCTCATTGGTAACGATCTTGTTGAAACATTCGTTAATTTGTAAGAGAAAGAGAGGAACGAAATATATTTTAGCTCGCTTGCGAAACAAGTTCTTACAACTTATATTAATCACTCTCGAGACCTCATTCCTGATGAAATCAATCGCCAGAGGGAGAGAGAAGAGGCATGTGGAATTTAAATGACTTGCCTAAAGGCACAATCGTAACGGCTCCAGCGGGGCTCAAACTCCACACCTGAAGAGAGTGTGCTACAACTGCGATATCACGACTTCCTGCGGACTTATGTAGTATAACCTACCGCACAGACAAACATCTACTAAAATATTTCCCGGGTCATCGTAGAAAGTTCGCTTCGGTTACTTTCAGTGTCTGGCTGCAGGCAATATAATACGTTTGAATAATGCTGGTACATATACATGTCTAATGCTGGTACATATACATGTCTAATGCTCGTACATATACATGTCTAATGCTGGTACATATACATGTCTAATGCTCGTACATATACATGTCTAATGCTGGTACATATACATGTCTAATGCTGGTACATATACATGTCTAATGCTGGTACATATACATGTCTAATGCTGGTACATATACATGTCTAATGCTTGTACATATACATGTCTAATGCTGGTACATATACATGTCTAATGCTGGTACATATACATGTCTAATGCTAGTACATATACATGTCTAATGCTGGTACATATACATGTCTAATGCTGGTACATATACATGTCTAATGCTGGTACATATACATGTCTAATGCTGGTACATATACATGTCTAATGCTGGTACATATACATGTCTAATGCTCGTACATATACATGTCTAATGCTAGTACATATACATGTCTAATGCTGGTACATATACATGTATAATGCTAGTACATATACATGTCTAATGCTAGTACATATACATGTCTAATGCTGGTACATATACATGTCTAATGCTCGTACATATACATGTCTAATGCTGGTACATATACATGTATAATGCTGGTACATATACATGTCTAATGCTGGTACATATACATGTCTAATGCTGGTACATATACATGTATAATGCTAGTACATATACATGTCTAATGCTGGTACATATACATGTCTAATGCTGGTACATATACATGTCTAATGCTTGTACATATACATGTCTAATGCTGGTACATATACATGTCTAATGCTCGTACATATACATGTCTAATGCTGGTACATATACATGTCTAATGCTCGTACATATACACGTCTAATGCTCGTACATATACACGTCTAATGCTCGTACATATACACGTCTAATGCTCGTACATATACACGTCTAATGCTGGTACATATACATGTCTAATGCTGGTACATATACATGTCTAATGCTCGTACATATACATGTCTAATGCTGGTACATATACATGTCTAATGCTGGTACATATACATGTCTAATGCTGGTACATATACATGTTTAATGCTGGTACATATGCATGTCTAATGCTGGTACATATACATGTCTAATGCTCGTACATATACATGTCTAATGCTCGTACATATACATGTCTAATGCTGGTACATATACATGTCAAATGCTCGTACATATACACGTCTAATGCTCATACATATACATGTATAATGCTTGTACATATACATGTCTAATGCTCGTACATATACATGTCTAATGCTGGTACATATACATGTCTAATGCTAGTACATATACATGTCTAATGCTGGTACATATACATGTCTAATGCTGGTACATATACATGTCTAATGCTCGTACATATACATGTCTAATGCTGGTACATATACATGTCTAATGCTAGTACATATACATGTCTAATGCTGGTACATATACATGTCTAATGCTGGTACATATACATGTCTAATGCTGGTACATATACATGTCTAATGCTCGTACATATACATGTCTAATGCTGGTACATATACATGTCTAATGCTAGTACATATACATGTATAATGCTAGTACATATACATGTATAATGCTGGTACATATACATGTCTAATGCTCGTACATATACATGTCTAATGCTGGTACATATACATGTATAATGCTAGTACATATACCTGTCTAATGCTCGTACATATACATGTCTAATGCTGGTACATATACATGTCTAATGCTCGTACATATACCTGTCTAATGCTGGTACATATACATGTCTAATGCTGGTACATATACATGTCTAATGCTCGTACATATACCTGTCTAATGCTAGTACATATACATGTCTAATGCTGGTACATATACATGTATAATGCTAGTACATATACATGTATAATGCTGGTACATATACATGTCTAATGCTGGTACATATACATGTATAATGCTGGTACATATACATGTATAATGCTGGTACATATACATGTATAATGCTGGTACATATACATGTCTAATGCTGGTACATATACATGTCTAATGCTGGTACATATACATGTCTAATGCTGGTACATATACATGTCTAATGCTGGTACATATACATGTCTAATGCTGGTACATATACATGTCTAATGCTAGTACATATACATGTCTAATGCTCGTACATATACATGTCTAATGCTCGTACATATAAATGTCTAATGCTGGTACATATACATGTATAATGCTAGTACATATACATGTCTAATGCTGGTACATATACATGTCTAATGCTCTTACATATACATGTCTAATGCTGGTACATATACATGTCTAATGCTGGTACATATACATGTCTAATGCTAGTACATATACATGTCTAATGCTAGTACATATACATATCTAATGCTGGTACATATACATGTCTAATGCTCGTACATATACATGTCTAATGCTGGTACATATGCATGTCTAATGCTCGTACATATACATGTCTAATGCTCGTACATATACATGTCTAATGCTCGTACATATACATGTCTAATGCTCGTACATATACATGTCTAGTACATATACATGTATAATGCTAGTACATATACATGTCTAATGCTGGTACATATACATGTCTAATGCTCTTACATATACATGTCTAATGCTGGTACATATACATGTCTAATGCTGGTACATATACATGTCTAATGCTAGTACATATACATGTCTAATGCTGGTACATATACATGTCTAATGCTCGTACATATACATGTCTAATGCTGGTACATATACATGTCTAATGCTCGTACATATACATGTCTAATGCTCGTACATATACATGTCTAATGCTCGTACATATACATGTCTAATGCTCGTACATATACATGTCTAGTACATATACATGTCTAATGCTGGTACATATACATGTCTAATGCTCGTACATTTACCTGTCTAATGCTAGTACATATACATGTCTAATGCTGGTACATATACATGTCTAATGCTCGTACATATACCTGTCTAATGCTAGTACATATACATGTCTAATGCTCGTACATATACCTGTCTAATGCTGGTACATATACATGTCTAATGCTCGTACATATACACGTCTAATGCTCGTACATATACACGTCTAATGCTCGTACATATACATGTCTAATGCTCGTACATATACACGTCTAATGCTGGTACATATACATGTCTAATACTATGTAAGGCACCTGTTTATCAGGTTTTACCTTGACGCTGTACTCACCAGAGGGGAAACAATGTAAGGATGGTCGGTATCATCAATGAGAGTAATCAAGGATGTCATATCATGCAAACAAGACTCGATGCCTGTATCTAATTCATACACAATGGTTGATGCTTTCTTACTCTCAACTTGATTGATAACGTCGTTACTCTGTGATGCTAGAGCTTTACCGTGCTTAATATGTACAAAGTGCTGGGCCTCGTTGACAGTCTTGAACTGTTTTATATTGTCAAGGTTAACTTGTAGGGTCTTTAGCATGTCCTCAAAGAGATAGCAGATGACATAAACATCGACATTACCTCCCTTATGTTTAAGCAATACTTGTTTATTAGACTGTTTTATATTGTCAAGTGTAACCTGTAGGATCTTTAGCATGTCCTCAAGGGAGGTAATGTCACTGTTTATGTCATCGGCTATCTCTTTATGTGTAAGCAATACTTGTTTATTAGACGTCTTTTCCAGTTCTTCAACCCTAGCTATGATACTTTTCTTCAACGTATGGACAACGTTCAGCATATCGTCACGTTTATCCACCTGACGCAGGTCATTCTCTCGTCTAGCCTTCAACCCTAGCTATGATACTTTTCCTCAACGTCTGGACGTCGTTCAGCATATCGTCGCGTTGTTTATCCACCTGACGCAGGTCATTCTCTCGTCTAGCCTTCAACCCTAGCTATGATACTTTTCTTCAACGTCTGGACGTCGTTCAGCATATCGTCACGTTGTTTATCCACAAGACGCAGGTCATTCTCGCGTCTAACCTTCAACCCTAGCTACGATACTTTTCTTCAACGTCTGGAAGTCGTTCAGCATATCGTCACGTTGTTTATCCACAAGACGCAGGTCATTCTCTCGCCTAGCCTTCAACCCTAGCTACGATACTTTTCTTCAACGTCTGGAATTCGTTCAGCATATCGTCACGTTGTTTATCCACCTGATGCAGGTCATTCTCTCGTCTAGCCTTCAACTGAAGCAACTCTTGCTCGATCTTCTCCACGGACGTATGGGTTTGTTGCTTTTCCCGTCCTTAAAAAGGCTTTCAGTGTATTCCTTTGACAACGGTTAATCTACTTCTTTATACGACCTGAAAATAACATAGTATTATATATACTAGTACAGTATTGTACATATATAGGGGTAGGACGTTCTAGTAAGCAAGTTCGGTTGTATGCTCCTACTGAACATTTTGATATACTGAATTTCCAGTTATTCGTCTCTCCCATATAACAATACATTTACTGATCATCTCTCCCATATAGCAGTACTTTACTGATCATCTCTCCCATATAGCAGTACTTTACTGATCATCTCTCCCATATAACTACTTTACTGATCATCTCTCCCATATAACAGTACTTTACTGATCATCTCTCCCATATAACAGTACTTTACTGATCATCTCTCAGATATAGCAGTACTTTACTGATCATCTCTCCCATATAGCAGTACTTTACTGATCATCTCTCCCATATAGCAGTACTTTACTGATCATCTCTCCCATATAACAGTACTATACTGATCTTCTCTCCCATATAACAGTACTTTACTGATCATCTCTCCCATATAGCAGTACCTTACTGATCATCTCTCAGATATAGCAGTACTTTACTGATCATCTCTCCCATATAGCAGTACTTTACTGATCATCTCTCCCATATAGCAGTACTTTACTGATCATCTCTCAGATATAGCAGTACTTTACTGATCATCTCTCCCATATAACAGTACTTTACTGATCATCTCTCCCATATAACAGTACTATACTGATCTTCTCTCCCATATAACAGTACTTTACTGATCATCTCTCCCATATAACAGTACTTTACTGATCATCTCTCCCATATAGCAGTACCTTACTGATCATCTCTCAGATATAGCAGTACTTTACTGATCATCTCTCCCATATAGCAGTACTTTACTGATCATCTCTCCCATATAGCAGTACTTTACTGATCATCTCTCAGATATAGCAGTACTTTACTGATCATCTCTCCCATATAACAGTACTTTACTGATCATCTCTCCCATATAACAGTACTATACTGATCTTCTCTCCCATATAACAGTACTTTACTGATCATCTCTCCCATATAACAGTACTTTACTGATCATCTCTCCCATATAGCAGTACCTTACTGATCATCTCTCAGATATAGCAGTACTTTACTGATCATCTCTCCCATATAGCAGTACTTTACTGATCATCTCTCCCATATAACTACCTTACTGATCATCTCTCCCATATAACTACTTTACTGATCATCTCTCCCATATAGCAGTACTTTACTGATCATCTCTCCCATATAACTACTTTACTGATCATCTCTCCCATATAGCAGTACTTTACTGATCATCTCTCCCATATAACTATTTTACTGATCATCTCTCCCATATAACAGTACTTTACTGATCGTTTCTCCCATATAACTACTTTACTGATCATCTCTCCCATATAACAGTACTTTACTGATCATCTCTCCCATATAACAGTACTTTACTGATCGGGGCTCCCATATAACAGTACATTACTGATCGTTTCTCCCATATAACAGTACTTTACTGATCATCTCTCCCATATAGCAGTACATTACTGATCGTTTCTCCCATATAACAGTACTTTACTGATCATCTCTCCCATATAGCAGTACATTACTGATCGTTTCTCCCATATAACAGTACATTACTGATCGTTTCTCCCATATAACAGTACTTTACAGATCATCTCTCCCATATAACAGTACTTTACTGATCGTTTCTCCCATATAACAGTACTTTACTGATCGTTTCTCCCATATAACAGTACTTTACAGATCATCTCTCCCATATAACAGTACATTACTGATCGTTTCTCCCATATAACAGTACTTTACAGATCATCTCTCCCATAAAACAATACTTTACTGATCATCTCTCCCATATAACAGTACTTTACTGATCATCTCTCCCATATAACTACTTTACTGATCATCTCTCCCATATAACAGTACTTTACTGATCATCTCTCCCATATAACAGTACATTACTGATCGGGGCTCCCATATAACAGTACATTACTGCTGCTGCGAGATGTCCTAACATAGCAATACTCCCTAGCTGATACCTGATGTCCTAAAATAGCAATAATCCCGAGATGCCCTAAAATATCAATAATTCTGAGCTGCTGCGAGTTGCCCTAAAATAGTAATAATCCCGAGCTGCTGCGAGATGCCCTAAAATAGCAATACTTGTGAGATGCCCTAACATAGCAATACTCCCGATCTGCTGCGAGATGCCCTAAACTAGCATTAATCCCGAGCTGCTGCGATATGTCCTAACATAGCAATAATCCCTAGCTGCTGCGAGATGTCCTAAAATAGTAATAATCAAGAGCTGCTGTGAGATGCCCTAAAATAGCAATAATCCCGAGCTGTTGCGAGATGTCCTAACATAGCAATAATCCCTAGCTGCTGCGAGATGTCCTAACATAGCAATAATCCCTAGCTGCTGCGAGATGTCCTAACATAGCAATAATCCCTAGCTGCTGCGAGATGTCCTAACATTGCAATAATCCCTATCTGCTGCGAGATGTCCTAACATAGCAATAATCCCTAGCTGCTGCGAGATGTCCTAACATAGCAATAATCCCTAGCTGTTGCGAGATGTCCTAACATAGCAATAATCCCTAGCTGTTGCGAGATGTCCTAACATAGCAATAATCCCTAGCTGCTGCGAGATGTCCTAACATAGCAATACTCCCTAGCTGCTACGAGATGCCCTAACATAGCAATAGTCCCTAGCTGCTGCAAGATGTCCTAACATAGCAATAATCCCTAGCTGCTGTGAGATGTCCTAACATAGCAATACTCCCGAGCTGCTGCGAGATGTCCTAAAATAGCAATAATCCCGAGCTGCTGTGAGATGCCCTAAAATAGCAATAATCCCGAGCTGCTGTGAGATGCCCTAAAATAGCAATAATCCCGAGCTGCTGCGAGATGCCCTAAAATAGCAATAATCCCGAGCTGCTGTGAGATGCCCTAAAATAGCAATAATCAAGAGCTGCTGCGAGATGCCCTAAACTATTGTCCTACCCAGAGCCAATATATATTTAATTAAAATGATGGACAAAAGTATTGTGATGGTATATTCATTAACTACAATACATACATATACATTACACTTATTTCACATCATAAACCGGTGGTGGATAACCCAATAGGCAAAGTATGCATACACACAAGGAAGTTACAAATTTATTCAAAATCAAAACTCAGCATGCTTCCGCATACAGCTACAAAGTGAACATATTTATACAATAGGAATACTAGATGCATTTTAACATTGTTGAAATCTATATGATTTTATTTTCACTAAGATAGTTCTTTTCATTTGGCTGTCTTGGTACCTGGTCCGTTTCTCTCACAGATGCTTGGGGTTTGGACAAATGTTTGTGGGTTCAAAACCACAAAACTAAAAAACTTTTGTTTTATAAGAACACTATGATACTCTATAGGCTTGACACTATACATAAAAAATTCCATTCCAAGCAAGTTTAAAAATGACACCCCGTCACTGTGAAGGCTATATACTGAAAGATAACCAGGTCGCAAATGTAAATAAACCATGTGCTACACATTCAACGGCCATAATATGCCAGTATCTAAACTTACTTGTAAATCCACTATTTGAGTTCTCCGCAGCAATCATTTGTCTAATAAACGATGGCTGTCTTGGTACATGTAGATCCACTATTTGAGTTCTCCGCAGCAATCATTTGTCTAATAAACGATGGCTGTCTTGGTACATGTATATCCACTATTTGAGTTCTCCGCTGCAATCATTTGTCTAATAAACGATGGCTGTCTTGGTACATGTAAATCCACTATTTGGGTTCTCCGCAGCAATCATTTGTCTAATAAACGATGGCTGTCTTGGTACATGTAGATCCACTATTTGAGTTCTCCGCAGCAATCATTTGTCTAATAAACGATGGCTGTCTTGGTACATGTAGATCCACTATTTGAGTTCTCCGCAGCAATCATTTGTCTAATAAACGATGGCTGTCTTGGTACATGTAGATCCACTATTTGAGTTCTCCGCAGCAATCATTTGTCTGATAAACGATGGCTGTCTTGGTACATGTAGATCCACTATTTGAGTTCTCCGCAGCAATCATTTGTCTGATAAACGATGGCTGTCTTGGTACATGTAGATCCACTATTTGAGTTCTCCGCAGCAATCATTTGTCTAATAAACGATGGCTGTCTTGATACATGTAGATCCACTATTTGAGTTCTCCGCAGCAATCATTTGTCTAATAAACGATGGCTGTCTTGGTACATGTAGATCCACTATTTGAGTTCTCCGCAGCAATCATTTGTCTAATAAACGATGGCTGTCTTGATACATGTAGATCCACTATTTGAGTTCTCCGCAGCAATCATTTGTCTAATAAACGATGGCCGTCTTGGTACATGTAGATCCACTATTTGAGTTCTCCTCAGCAATACATGTAGATCCATTTCTCTGTAACAAATCATTATAGAAATTAAATGTGTGTCCATCACTTTTAGTCTTGGCTGTCCGATTAGCAGTAGTTAGCGCGCTCGCTTCTCACCAATGCAACCCGGGTTCGATCCTCGGACAGGGAAGTATGTGAGATGGTATGGTGGTCGCCAGATCGGACAGTTGGGTTTCTCCGGGTACTCCGGTTTCCTCCCACACGAATGACCACAAATACGCTTTCATCCGCGCCAACGGCATGAGGTGTACCGTACAGCTAACGTATTGCTACCTATGAGTAACTTACTTCTAACCTACATATAACCTATATCTGACGTATATGCAACGTATATTGACGTGTTCTGACGATGGAGTAACTTATCGAACGTGTTTCTACCGTACAACTAGCGTATTGTTGATGTTGTGCGGTCCCTGTATATAAGGGGCATGTGTGTAGCTCACCATCACTTCTCAACCGATCATCAGAGCAGATGGACGATCCTGAGAGGCTTCGACAAGAATACCAACTAGTCGTTCTCCAACATCAGTATGACATCATTGAATTGGCACTTACTTCACCAGATCCGTGCCAACAGGATGCGGACGAGAAGGGGTTAACGACGGGGGGAGGGTCTGGGTCATGAAGTGCGACCGTATCTTGTTCATAGCTGATCTCGCCTTCCTGGACTTGGTCTTGGGCATGCTGATCAAACTGTCACGGACGTAGGTGGCGAAGGCAGTCCGCTCGGTGATGGGCTGCTTGTGTGCATGGCTAAGCTGTTTGAGGACCTTGCCGGACTCATGCACCCTCTTCTGGAGAGATTCCAGGAGAGCGCAGTCGTCGTTCTGAGCGCGTTTGGTCCGTGATGATGAGGGCAGTCTTCACGAAACTTTGCCAGAGTTTGTCTGACTCCTGTCAGACAAATGATTAAAATGCACTTAAACTTTCAATATATTTTGTCTGACCGAAGGATTTTTTTGTCTGACATGTCAGGCGGTCCTACGGATTTCGGGAAGACTGTACATGTACTATCATCACTTTCATCAGATTTTTTGTCTGACATGTCAGGCGGTCCTACGGATTTCGGGAAGACTGTGAGAGGAGAGTAAAGGTGATATCAGCATCATTGGGACCAACTTGTTGCTCGACGCAGGCTGCCTCAGCAACATCTAGGTCCCCCTCATGGGCGTAAATATTGGCTTTCACCTGCAAAGACAAATAATAACAACGCATATATACATCACGCATGTAGTGTGCAATCAATGCATTGTAGTACCGTAATATCTGCAAGATGAGCCCAAGCTAGAGAAGTGCTCCAGTGCTGAATAGTGACTACGTGAACACAACACTATGACGTACTTATGTGTGTGGCATCCGTGGTCCAGTGGTAGAGCGTCGGATTTGGAATAGATCGGTCCGGGGTTCGATACTCGGTCAGGCCATGTATGTATTGTCAGTGAGCAAGGCACCTCACACATTGCTTAGTACTGGTTAACCACTTAGGTCGGCTAAGCCTGCCCAGGAAAAACATGTATACGTCCCCGCAAGGGGTTTGACATTAATGGAACATGCATACTTACTTATCTGTATCATCTGAACAAGTGTTCATAAGTGTCTCGTCAATAAACAAGTACTCGGTGAACACGTACATTTTATCCCTGCAGAAAGGTCCATTTTTAAGAATCCGCTGTCAAAATATTGTTGCATCACAGAAAACGCATTCAATGATTCTCATTGCATCTGTGGCCATTTCATTGCGTCAAAAACTCAAGAAATACACTCTGTGGAGAAAATACTGACAGGGAGGTGGTCATTTATAAACACGCCGGTTTGGAATTGATAATGCACGTGCATTGTACAGAGGATAACCTATTCACCGGCTCAGTAAATTGGCCCGATCGTAAAATAGTCTTGTTGAATATAGCGGGTCTTCCTCCGCCAATATTAGCTGGCATAAACCGATCGTAAAATAGTCTTGTTGAATATAGTGGGTCTTCCTCCGCCAATATTAGCTGGCATAAACCGATCGTAAAATAGTCTTGTTGAATATAGTGGGTCTTCCTCCGCCAATATTAGCTGGCAAACAAACAAACAAACAAACACAAATATTACAGTACAGTTCATTAGTTGTATTAGATCTACACCAGACAAATTAATCATGGCACACTATTTTGTATATTTGAAAGTTAAAATTAACGAACATTCTCCCTAAATATTCGAGTGAGTATTTGGTTTAACGGCGCATCAGCACAGTTCAGGCTATATCACGCCGGGTTAAGTATATTGTATACAAGATAGTTAAAAATATATGTAGATAACAAACTAGTATTTTTGACGAATGAGTGCTAAATATACACAGTGAATTAAGACGTGTTCAACATTTATAGAGGAATGGCATGGTATACACCATGGTGGATACTCTTTTCAATAAAAAATGAGTGTGTGAAACGGGTATGTCCAAGTCTCAGCTGTGACATTACTGTTTCCTCTCTACGGTTAGTGATAAAGAAAATATGATGAACCAATGTTTGGTTTAATTAATTACAAGTAGTTTATTGAATTGTATGTTATTCCAAGTGGTTTGCCCTAAATATGAGATAACCTGATTTATTTGAAATACCAGTAAACAGAAACCAAAAGCCTTGTACATCTATCCACGGACCGACCCCCCCCCCCCACTTCTATATTTAAAAAAAAAAATTATAGGTGGGGGATCCTAGGATAGAGGTACAAGGCTTTTGGTGAGTAATTTATAAAATTTCAAGCTCATGTGGTTAAACACCTCCAACCAAGGGAAATAAATATAAAACACAAAGCGCCATTTGGAAATTACCCACCGAGAGCCCCTCTTTGTGAAAAGTGATACACTTGTACATGTCTAAGTGACGTCGTAGTGATACACTTGTACATGTCTAAGTAACGTCGTAGTGATACACTTGTACATGTCTAAGTGACGTCGTAGTGATACACTTGTACATGTCTAAGTGACGTCGTAGTGATACACTTGTACATGTCTAAGTGACGTCGTAGTGATACACTTGTACATGTCTAAGTGACGTCGTAGTGATACACTTGTACATGTCTAAGTAACGTCGTAGTGCTTGTACATGTCTAAGTAACGTCGTAGTGTTTGTACATGTCTAAGTGACGTCGTAGTGATACACTTGTACATGTCTAAGTGACGTCATAGTGATACACTTGTACATGTCTAAGTGACGTCGTATCGTCAGGATTTTCCCTTAGATTTAATTTTAAGGGACATAACATTATATTTTGCATAATGCCTATGAAATGACTATCGTTGATGCTTTCAATGAGTGACCTTTCTATTTCTGTTGCTAGGACAGACTCCAGTTCAGATACTATTTCAGTTGCTAGGACGGACAGACTCCTGTTCAGATACTATTTCAGTTGCTAGGACAGACTCCATTTCAGATACTATTACTGTTGCTAGGACAGACTCCAGTTCAGGTACTATTTTAGTTGCTAGGACAGACTCCAGTTCAGATACTATTTCAGTTGCTAGGACAGACTCCATTTCAGATACTATTTCAGTTGCTAGGACAGACTCCAGTTCAGATACTATTTCAGTTGCTAGGACAGACTCCAGTTCAGATACTATTTCAGTTGCTAGGACAGACTCCAGTACAGATACTATTTCAGTTGCTAGGACAGACTCCAGTTCAGATATTATTTCAGTTGCTAGGACAGACTCCAGTTCAGATACTATTTCAGTTGCTAGGACAGACTCCAGTTCAGATACTATTTCAGTTGCTAGGACAGACTCCAGTTCAGATACTAATTCAGTTGCTAGGACAGACTCCAGTTCAGATATTATTTCAGTTGCTAGGACAGACTCCAGTTCAGATACTATTTCAGTTGCTAGGACAGACTCCAGTTCAGATACTATTTCAGTTGCTAGGACAGACTCCAGTTCAGATATTATTTCAGTTGCTAGGACAGACTCCAGTTCAGATACTATTTCAGTTGCTAGGACAGACTCCAGTTCAGATACTAGTTCAGGTTTTCTGTAAAATCTGTCAGCTCTACTACACCCATTTTCTCGCTGCAACGTCATCAAATCAATAAAATTACTAGCCGGAATACCGTTGTTAACTATCATATAGACAGTGCGTATCTGATTAATGCGACGTGCGTCTGTCACTGTCTATTTTTGATTGTGTATTACTCTCTGCTACGTTGCTGCTCTTTCTAAACATTGTCTGAAGCGCTACATCTTTTATGGCCTGTATGTGCGACTTAGAATGTTGATATCGAGTAAGGGTTTATGTTTTGTAATTATTGCAGCCGCCGGTAAAGGGGTTAATTTTGGTTATCATGCAGGGATCCCATTTCATCATATCATTATCACAACGCAACCAGGAGAAATCCTTCAGCCAATTTTGGCTTAAACTTCTTTTCAACCTTTTAGCATCATGCTTTTTATAGGGGCTCTGTCTGACTGCGATTCATCCGTGTCGCTTTTCTCGGAGAAAATAGCAGACTATTCAGACTAAAAATAACATCTTCAGACTGATTTACAATAATCCAAGAAAAATATTGTTTCTTATCCGTTTTAGGTCAGACGGTGTTATTGATATAGTGGTCTGGGATTGGTTGAAAAAGTGTAGGGAAGCCCTTAAGAGTTATTGATACATGAACTGATTGGCTTACAGACGGATCTGTAGTCCAGTGGTAACACGCTGGACTGGTAATCCATGGATCGCAGGTTCGATCCCCCGTCTGACCCTAATAAAATTAACAGTCTTTCAGATGGGACGTTAAACCGAGGTCTCGTGTCGGTGCTTTACACCGTGCACGTAAAAGAACCAGAGGAGATTCTGGAATTGGTCTCTGTCTGTATCATGCACTATCCTCCAAAAATCTAAAATAACTAATCTCTTCAGGAGGCGTCGCTCATATAGGCAACCGGTAGCGACGATAAATAAACGTAAAACACACACACACTGATTGGCTGAGTAGGTATTGTCACAAATAGTGAACATGACTTCTAAATATTAAAATACAATATATAAGCTGCATTTTGGAATATTTAAAAATATTTGCAGACACTATGGTGACAAATAAACAGCATATTATAAATGCAGGTGTCAGTGCAACATTCACCACTATATTACCGTCAGAGTAGGGGGTCAACCCCATTGAAATTTGACATTTTCCTGTGGCTCAAAGGCAGTCTGTTGAAAACTACTGTCTTTTGTGCCAAACTATTTTGGGGGAAAATATAATGGCACTGTATGTTATAATGGTGACCTATGGAAATTGCAATAGCGGTGTCTGACCTAAAGGACACTGTAAAGAATGATGTTATTTAAAAAGTACTACACAACAAAATGCTGCCTGGGAGAGGCTTGTTTTCAATTTACAGCTTGATTTGAATGTGTGAGTGCTGGAAACAATAGGTAGCTATGCAATATGAGCCCAGACAGGGTGTTACATAACATAGTTCTGAGGTGTTTATGTATTGATTACAATGAAGATTAGTCCTTATTCTCTGTGATACAAAGACTGTGCTGAGATATTTGCAACATCTGAATCCCATATACTAGTTTATCAAGTTGGGAATTACTTCATGGTGTACATTGAGAACCATTTTAAGCTTAACTAATAATTCAAATGGGTTTCTAATACATACAACAGTAGGGCCTGGAGAAATGCAGTTCTTCACATAGCTGCGAGTCAATAAATGGCTTCAGCGACATATGTCGCAAATTCTGTCACCTAGGTTCCATGTGCGCTGGTTAAAATTTGTCGGTTTCCTTCGCAGTACTTATTGTGGTGCAATTTTCCAGGGAACTTTCATTCTAATTACTGTTGATAATAATTACTATGCTGTTTCAGACCCACAACATTGGATTTGATTCATTGAAACTTCACTAACGATGCCTATTATGGCACAATAAGCCCAATGTGAATGCAGTTAAATAATGAAAAGTGGTCATTTTACATTGTCTGATATCAAATGAACCCAAAAATGATAAATAATTCATTGTACTGAGTAAATAATAGCATATAGGAACCTATAAGCAGGCTGGTATGTTCAAATTACCTCCCTTTATTAGTGTTAATACTTTATAATTGATATCTCTGTCCTTCAGTGTGAGTATGTTATGGTTAAAATTGCTTTCTTCATTAGGAAATAGTGTTGTTTAATTGAAATAAGCTTGCAATTGGTTCCAGTAGCTATCAAGGGCCTCACAAAAAGAATTTCAGTAAAATATATGGCACAAATATGCATATGCATTGCTTTTGAGTGGTTATATTTCAGTCATTTATTAATATTTACAACAAACTTCACCTCCCTAAGATGAAATGTCATAGTTCAAGTGGCAGTACATAGTTGTAGACCTCATATAGTGCTTGTTCAAGACACACTATCTGAAGTTAAATGCATCTTGTAATTACTTTTCTGCCATTTCTTACTGTCATGTGACCTACAGTAAGCTGCCTGACCCACTCAGCATTTGTAATGACCATCATTTTCCATGTTTGTTGTCTTCCTTTTTGTCTGTGTGACATTTTTTCTGCTCCATGCAAATAATTATTTCCTTTCAGTAGCTTCCTGGTGCAAGATTTAGTTCCATTCTTCAAAAAAAACCCTTGTTTTGCAGGGGGTGGGGTAAAATAATGGTCCCTGATCACCACCATGTCTTATCTAATACTATAAATGTGGTATGTCTGTCTCAGGCAGACATTATTTCATATATTCATGAGAAATATTACACTGTTAGTGTAAAGATTAATATGTGACGACATTATAAATGTCTTATTTAGAGTTCTATTGCTAAAATGGCCAACAGTCTATGTTAAGCACACTGCATAGTGTCCCATTTGAAGGCATGTGCTGTGCAATGGTGATGTGGAAGACATAAGAAAGTCATATTTATGTGCAGAAATGTTTATTGTAATGGTATATATCTATTATATTAAATGAAACGCAAAATAAAAGTGTCTTTAGGTCAGACGGTGTTATTGATATAGTGGTCTGGGATTGGTTGAAAAAGTGTAGGGAAGCCCTTAAGAGTTATTGATACATGAACTGATTGGCTGAGTAGGTATTGTCACAAATAGTGAACATGACTTCTAAATATTAAAATACAATATATGAGCTGCATTTTGGAATATTTAAAAATATTTGCAGACACTATGGTGACAAATAAACAGCATATTATAAATGCAGGTGTCAGTGCAACATTAACCACTAAATTACCTTCAGAGTAGGGGGTGGGTGCCTTTAGTGGGAAATAAAAAAAACCGCAATCGGTCAACCCCATTGAAATTTGACATTTTCCTGTGGCTCAAAGGCCAGTCTGTTGAAAACTACTGTCTTTTGTGCCAAACTATTTTGGGGGAAAATATAATGGCACTGTATGTTATAATGGTGACCTATGGAAATTGCAATAGCGGTGTCTGACCTTTAGTGGATTCGTACTCGCACATTGATTGTAATGTTCGATGCAGTCTATTAATGATTTTTGTACACAAAATTGATCGTAACTACAGTGGAATCGTACTCAAAAATATATATCATGGCCTATAAAAAAAGTTAAATGCACTTGCCGTATATTATTATTTTCTTGGATCGTGAACACAACTGTCAAAAAATTATTGTTGAAAATATTAGCTTCATTGTGTGACCATACTCCTCAATACAGCTATCGCAACGACACCTGTTTCCATGGGGAACTAGATACTTTAGGGCACCTATGCATGGCGTACATGAATTATTTATTTAAACTTAGTAATATCAATAACTAACAATATTACAACTTGTAAGAAACTTTTTCTGGTTATTTGTACATTTTTTTCCAATTTGGATAGCCACCTGAAATGCTCATAAACCGCATCATTTCGGTGGAAAGAATTCTCCCAACGAGTTGTCTGTTTATATTCTGCTACTGAACCAGTCAGGTGACAGTTGCATTAGGCTACCGGTACGCACAGCGGAATGCTATGAACCATGATTCACCTCTGTCAGCGAAAATAGGTTAAAACTATTTAAATACGATATAATGGAAAAACTACACCAAGCATAGGAATACGCCGAGCATAGGTTCCACCATCTAGTGTCATTGAGGAAGGCATCTCACACACATTGCTTAGTACTGGTTAATCGCTTAGGTT
Organism: Archivesica marissinica; assembly: GCA_014843695.1. Classification (NCBI taxonomy): domain Eukaryota; kingdom Metazoa; phylum Mollusca; class Bivalvia; order Venerida; family Vesicomyidae; genus Archivesica; species Archivesica marissinica. The sequence continues at coordinate 4,856,377 of CM026401.1, read as the reverse complement.
GGCTAAGCCTGCCCAGGAAAATATGTATAGGACCCCGCGAGGGGTTTGACATTAACAGAACATACATACATGTCCGGGCTTGCACAGTATTATTCAGAAGTTATATACGGTATAATTATAGTGATATTGGAAAACGCAGACAAAAGGAAGATAAATTATAGGGAAAACGCAGACAAGTTGAACATAGAGCAAATTTATGTTTTATTTATTTACAAGCAGCATTGTAAAAAATAGCGTTTTCCTATATAACACATCGTCTGCATAAGCGTCTGCGTTTTAGTCTGAGCCAATAATTCATTCGGATTTCTTTTGTGAAGACTGCGCAGAAAAAATGGGAGAATTTCACCTGTCGACTTCAAACAGCTAAATGATATGCACAACGGTAAGACAATATATTTTAAACGTTCTAAATATCTGTATTAATGATTATTCTTAACACCAATGCATACATTTATAACCGTTCATGTCCGGAAAACTTCAAAATATTGGTCAGAAATCCGGCCATCGGATCAGGGTGTTGGTGTTAAGAATAATCCTAAATATAGATATTAAGAACGTTACAAATATATTGTATTACCGTTGTGCATGTCATTTAGCTGTTTGAAGTCGACAGGTGAAATTCTCCCATTTTTTCTGCGCAGTCTTCACAAAAGAAATCCGAATGACTTATTATTTAGTACATTTCATGCTTATGAACAATTGGATATTAAATGAAATCTTATTTGGTTCACCGTAATGGCACAGAGATAAACATTTTCGTCTATTTCGAGTTCTATTTTTGTTTTTCGCAATAATCAAATATTCAAAATGGCCGATTTCGAATGGCGAAACTCTGCCATGAAATTTAAACGTTGATTTCATGTATAATAGTGTCAAGAGACGTTATAGACTGTGCAGAATTCAAACAACGGTATGTGTTGATCTTGTTAACAATTTTAATTTATAAAAACAACTTTGTAGAATATAAAATATGGTACGCGTAATTGAGGTTTAGCGTTTTAGACTTTGAAAAATGCCTGGATAGTAAAATGTCACATTTTTCAAGTCTAAATATGTGGACTAGTACCGCGACATACCCATAATGCATCCTATAAAAAAATGATTGTGCCTGTGTAATCCAAATATTTAGACTTGAAAAATGTGACATAATGCGACTTGAAGTAACCAAAAAAAAATATTTATGTAGGTTTTATTTATACGATTGTAGATTCTATATCCACCAAAAAAAAACACTTCCTGAATATAATAACGTGCAAACCCGGGCATTGTGGCGTAAAGGCAACTACGCGCCTGTCTGCTGTGGTTCGGACCACAGGCACCAGACACCAATTTTATTTTTGTTGGCCTATGGTCATATAGTAAGTAATATTATATAGGCCAAAAAAAAATTGTTTGTGTCTGCTGCCTGTGGTTCGGACATGGGGCCGTTTTCACTTGCACCCTCTATTTACATGTATGGAACTGCAAAGTAAATTATCATAGAGGACACAGTTTAATTGCAAACCATTGGAGAAACTAATTAAACATGTACTAACCTCATGGTACTTACAATTACCACAAAACAATGAAAAATCGTACAGTTTTGAAATATCAACAAATTATGAACTCCGTCATGTGACAGGAAGAGCGGGAAAAACTAAATATCGGCATGCCTGACATACGAAATGGAATATTGTGTGCGAAATGGACGAAATGTAAATCTCATGCGCGAAATGGAATTTAGCGAAACTAAACGCAAGAAATGACTTGCCCAGATTGCAATTAAATATATTAACATATACCAGATTTATAGCTCGAACTGTAATGACATATGATACAAGTCATATTACTCAATGACATATACAAGTCATATGATACAAGTCATATGATACAAGTCATATGATACAAGTCATATGATACAAGTCATGTGATACAAGCCATATGATACAAGTCATGTGATACAAGCCATATGATACAAGTCATGTGATACAAGCCATATGATACAAGTCATGTGATACAAGTCATATGATACAAGTCATGTGATACAAGTCATATGATACAAGTCATATTACTCAATGACATATACAAGTCATATGATACAAGCCATATGATACAAGCCATATGATACATGTCATATGATACAAGTCATATGATACAAGTCATATGATACAAGCCATATGATACATGTCATATGATACAAGTCATATGATACAAGCCATATGATACAAGTCATATGATACAAGCCATATGATACAAGCCATATGATACAAGTCATATGATACAAGCCATATGATACAAGTCATATGATACAAGCCATATGATACAAGCCATATGATACAAGCCATATGATACACGCCATATGATACAAGCCATATGATACAGGCCATATGATACAAGCCATATGATACAAGCCATATGATACACGTCATATGATACAAGCCATATGATACAAGCCATATGATACAAGCCATATGATACAAGTTGTGTCATATGATACAAGCCATATGATACGATACAAGCCATATGACACAAATCATGTGATACAAGCCATATGAAGTAATTCAAATACAAGAGAATACGATTTGTATATCCATTATTTCCATTATATTTCTGATTAATATCTACATGCATATAACAAATGTGGGTATACACATTGTTGGATGGTATAAATGTCTTATTTAATATCTACATGCATATAACAAATGTGGGTATACACATTGTTGGATGGTATAAATGTCTTATTTAATATCTACATGCATATAACAAATGTGGGTCTACACATTGTGGGATGGTATAAATGTCTTATTTTAATGTCCTGGCGCCGCGACTAAAACATCCATTATATTATGAATCCATTATAGAAAGGGTATCAACTTGAAATAGCTATAATTGTTTCATAATATAATGGGCTTCTTTAGTTCCGGCTCCAGGACACTACAATAAGACATGTATCACCATCTCACAACATGCCGACCACCCCCTTTGCATACAACGGTAACATACGTGTAACGAAAACTGTCAACTAGTTATATACATTGTATATTTCTTGGAGGTTGCTAGGCAACATTATGAGTCCCGAAATAGCAACATCAGTCAAACACAATATATGTGTACACAAACAGTCACACACAAAACAAGTGTACACGATGTACATCTAATTATGTTACATACATATATATATTTCCTGGAGGTTGCTAGGCAACAGTATGAGTCCCGAAATAGCAACAACAGTCACACACAAAATAATTGTACACAATGTACATCTAATTATGTTACATACATACAATGTATATGTGACACGATTTATCAAAAGGGACCCACTGGGTGAAATTTTCAAAAATGTTTTTTCTCTCTCCAGAATTATGTTTTTCAGTCATTTTCTTAAGCGAATTTCAACATTATAGGTAATTCCTATTCCTAGTCAACAGGGGCCACGGTCAACAGGAGCTACGGTTTCACATTTCCGTTGATGGTCTTTACAGGTTTGAATATGTATCAACATGAAAACGCAAATAAATTCACGTCAATGCAAGTAAATATGACAGACAGTTTTATTATTTAGCACGAATGTTTGAACTTTACATGTCTAATACTGGTACATGTCTAATGCTGGTACATACACATGTCTAATGCTCGTACATATACATGTCTAATGCTAGTACATATACATGTCTAATGCTAGTACATATACATGTCTAATGCTGGTACATATACATATCTAATGCTCGTACATATACATGTCTAATGCTGGTACATATACATGTCTAATGCTGGTACATATACATGTCTAATGCTGGTACATATACATGTCTAATGCTCGTACATATACAGGTCTAATGCTGGTACATATACATGTCTAATGCTGGTAAATATACATGTCTAATGCTGGTACATACACATGTCTAATGCTGGTATATATACATGTCTAATGCTGGTACATGTCTAATGCTGGTACATACACATGTCTAATGCTGGTACATACACATGTCTAATGCTAGTACATATACATGTCTAATGCTAGTACATATACATGTCTAATGCTCGTACATATACATGTCTAATGCTGGTACATATACATGTCTAATGCTGTGTTGTTTGTGTTTGTTATGCTGTACATACATGTCTAATGCTGGTACATATACATGTCTAATGCTGGTACATATACATGTCTAATGCTAGTACATATACATGTCTAATGCTAGTACATATACATGTCTAATGCTCGTACATATACATGTCTAATGCTGGTACATATACATGTCTAATGCTCGTAAATGTACATGTCTAATGCTAGTACATATACATGTCTAATGCTAGTACATATACATGTCTAATGCTGGTACATATACATGTCTAATGCTGGTACATATACATGTCTAATGCTGGTACATATACATGTCTAATGCTCGTACATATACATGTCTAATGCTAGTATATATACATGTCTAATGCTGGTACATATACATGTCTAATGCTAGTACATATACATGTCTAATGCTCGTATATATACATGTATAATGCTAGTACATATACATGTCTAATGCTAGTACATATACATGTCTAATGCTCGTACATATACATGCCTAATGCTGGTACATATACATGTCTAATGCTGGTACATATACATGTCTAATGCTCGTACATATACATGTCTAATGCTAGTATATATACATGTCTAATGCTGGTACATATACATGTCTAATGCTAGTACATATACATTTCTAATGCTCGTACATACACATGTCTAATGCTCGTACATATACATGTCTAATGCTGGTACATATACATGTCTAATGCTGGTACATATACATGTCTAATGCTCGTACATATACAGGTCTAATGCTGGTACATATACATGTCTAATGCTGGTAAATATACATGTCTAATGCTGGTACATACACATGTCTAATGCTGGTATATATACATGTCTAATGCTGGTACATGTCTAATGCTGGTACATACACATGCCTAATGCTAGTACATATACATGTCTAATGCTAGTACATATACATGTCTAATGCTGGTACATGTCTAATGCTGGTACATACACATATCTAATGCTGGTACATACACATGTCTAATGCTAGTACATATACATGTCTAATGCTAGTACATATACATGTCTAATGCTGGTACATATACATGTCTAATGCTGGTACATATACATGTCTAATGCTGGTACATATACATGTCTAATGCTAGTACATATACATGTCTAATGCTCGTATATATACATGTCTAATGCTAGTACATATACATGTCTAATGCTAGTACATATACATGTCTAATGCTCGTACATATACATGCCTAATGCTGGTACATATACATGTCTAATGCTGGTACATATACATGTCTAATGCTCGTACATATACATGTCTAATGCTAGTATATATACATGTCTAATGCTGGTACATATACATGTCTAATGCTAGTACATATACATTTCTAATGCTCGTACATATACATGTCTAATGCTCGTACATATACATGTCTAATGCTAGTATATATACATGTCTAATGCTGGTACATATACATGTCTATTGCTCGTACATATACATGTATAATGCTCGTACATACAGACGTTTTCTGCGCCTCGGCAAAAAAGACAGAAATGACGCATGTATCGGCGAATATCAATCAGTGTTTGGAGTCTGTAATGGTAATCAGGCCACATTAATTGCCCACGTTTGTAGCACGCGTCCATCATAACAAATCAACCCAATCAGGCCTCATTCATCTATTATGTATGTCCACTCTTAATCTTTAAATTAGCGAGTGTTTTCACAGTTCATCGCATTGTTTACATTCGCAATCGGCATATGTGTGATCACGTGATCTCACAACACGCGTACACGGTGTTTCATTGGGTTTCTACCGCGGTAATTCATCCGTTTTTTGGCGAAAGTAGATTTTCTGGGGGTTTTTCTCGATTTTCTGTCAAAAAAGATTATTATGATTTTTAAAGAGGTAAGTTGTGTTTTTTAATTTCATGATATAATTAGAGCAATTAAAGTTCAAGATCAGCCAACCGTTATGATTTACTCAATTTTATATAGAAATATACTGTACGGTAAGCCTTTTTTCTCAACCACCCAACTGAATAATGACATCAACCACGCGTTTTGACCTTAACCCTGGGCGGAGCAAGTGATGAAGGCGTTCTTCTTCTTTGTAATTTTGTTTATAGTCGCCACCGCATAAATGCATTTGGGCGACTGTATTTTCTAAGATGGTTATGTCCTAAGGTGATTCTTCTTGTCTAAGGTGATTCTTCTTGTCCTAAGGTGATTCTTCTGTGGTGGTTATTCGATGATGATTATACTTGTTCTGTGCTGATTATTCCTATGCTTCTATGATGATTATTCCTGTTCTTCTACGTTGATTAGTTCGGTATTCTCTGAAGGTTCTGTATTCTGTGTGGCTTATGAAGACGTCATCAGGTGGTTACTTCTTTCTGTGCCGGCCAGGTTGACAAGGCCTGGTCTGTACGTGGTCCTTTGTAGGGCCACACTCCTCACTGTTGGTCACCCCGCAGCAGCATTAATACGGATCTGACAGTTAGACATCTGGTCGTCGATTGTCGCAAGCAAGTCCAGATACAGTATAGATCGGGGGAGCGTGGATCCACGACCGTTGCCGCTCCCTCAGGTCCGCCATCTCTTCTAAACGAAAGATCGAAAATCCAGTGTTCAGCTAGAACACCACCTGGAAGAGATGGCAGATCTGTCCTGATGTGCCATAGCCGTGGATCCACATACTTGGAGAGATTCCCCCTTCGCAAGATCGACAACCAGAAGATCCCAGAATCCTACGCTGCTGCTGCGGAATGTGCACCGGTCACGACGTGCACGTCGTGAGGAGATCGACCGTTCTTTATGCGTGGTTGATACTATATTCTGATCGGCTGGTTGAGATAAAGATTTTACGGTAAATAACTATCGGACTCTGCACATTTCGTCCATATTAATTATTCTATTAAACTGCGCTGCCGTGTTAAGATCAATATGAGTTTACTTAAATTCTTTAGTTCTAAACGGAAAAGTGAAGATGAAAGTGGGGAGACTAAAAAGAACACACTGAGTATTGAATGAGTACACTCACTGATGATTCCATTTTGAATTCATAATTATGTAGTGATATGCATGTATATTTGCAGGTTCCAGAACTTCAATGAGAAACCACTGAAGTCCTTCCAGGCCCTGGACTACAGGTCCGTCCCAAGTGAGCGACATCAGCTGGCCAGCCACGGAAAAGAAGATCTACAGGACATCCTGAACCATATGATGGCTGTGTTCCCTGAGGCTAGTCACAGCCAGATTCAGATGGAGTATGTGCAGTTGAAGATGCTTATGAGGCAACAGCAGCAGAGCAGTGAGGTGCCTGTTAGTGAGGTGTACGCCAGACTATTAAGGACCAGCCAGAGTGCCATTAAGTGAACTGAAGAGAACTGGGCCTTCTCTGCAAGACTTTGATGCTGAGAAGGCCACCAAGCAGTGGCTTGCCTGTGGCAAAGGCGGTCGTCATGTCCACGGGCATAAGTGTTAAGAAATGTGTGTGACCGGTGTTGTAAATAATTATTATTAATTTATGTGTAATAATGATTCTTTATTTATTTAGATAAGTTATGTAAATAAGAGTAAAAACTGAATTACATCATCATGATCTTGTCTCTGTCTCAATTAGCCTATACGTAAAGATACATATGATATCACATTTTTAATTGCTGTTTTGGCAAAATATTATAGGACAAGTGGCATCCTGGTCAGGACAAGTGGCTTTTTGAAAGTCACTTGTCCTGGACAAGTGGCCTTGAAAAATATTTGTACAGCCCTGATGCATGTCTAATGCTGGTACATATACATGTCTAATGCTCATACATATACATGTCTAATGCTCGTACATATACATGCTGTGATGTACGACAGTTTGCGAAAGTATGAGTAATATTTCGATGCGACTGTAAAATGAACGATTCATCTCGATCTGAATAGTTTAATCTTTTCGCAATTACTTTGAGTAACTATAATCCTGGGTGGATTTGGTAGGTAGGTTACCGATACGGGGTGTGTTATCCCGTCAGTTTGTGTCAGTAGTTCCTGTAAGACGTTGCCCCGGCTGTCAGTCTGGATAACATTGTGGGAGTTTCAGCCACATGCAAACAGTTGGCCTAGGTCATCTACAGTGATATCGAGCGCCCACTTTAACCCGGGATCCGTGATAACTGTATGTGTGTTACCTTGTGTGTATATAGCTATGACCCCTGTATCCCTGTCAGCAATGTACAGTAATGAGCTGTTCCTACTAACAGCTATATTACGTGGGCCAGTAAACAGCTGATGACCATTCTGATCTGTCTGGAATACGCGTAGCTTGTAACCTGACATATCATAAGCTCTAACCTGACCAGGACACTCACCAACCCCACCACCACAACAAACGTATAACTCACACTGGCTGTAACAGATACCTCTACAACCCTGACCTACATTGAATGACCGTCTCAGTGACAATGACCTGCCAACAGATATTAACTGAACTGTCTTTGCACCACACAGAGTAACTGCAAGCTCAGTGGGACCAGTTTTACATATTCCCCACGGACCACCCGGTATGTCAACCCAGTCAGTAACCTTGAATGTACTATCCAGTCGTTTCAGTCTGTTATTGTTGGTGTCTGTAATGATAGTCTGCTTGTTGTCTAGCACACAGGCACCATTAATGTAATGCATCTTTTCATCAGGTTTTACCTTGATGCTGTACTCGCCGAGAGGGGAAACAATTTAAGGACGGTCGGTATCATCAATGATCATCAAGGATGTCATACCATGTAAACAAGACTCAATGCCTGTATCTAATTCATACACAATGGTTGAAGCTTTCTTACTCTCAACTTGATCGATAAAGTCGTTACTTTTTGATGCTTGAGCATTACATTGCTTAATATGTACAAAGTGTTGGACCTCGTTGACAGTCTTGAACTGTGTTAAATTTTCAAGTTTAACTTGTAGGATCTTTAGCATGTCCTCAATGGAGGTAATGTCGATGTTTATGTCATCGGCTTTCTCTTTATGTTTAAGCAATACTTGTTTATTAGACGTCGTTTCCAGTTCTTCAACCCTATCTACGATGCTTTTCTTCAACGTCTGGACATCATTCAGCATATCGTCACGTTGCTTATCCACCAGACGCAGGTCATTCTCTCGTCTAGCCTTCAACTGAAGCAGCTCTTTCTTCACCTTCTCCACGTACGTCTGGGTTTGTTGCTTTTCTCGACCTTTCAGTATTCCTTTGGCCACGGTTGGAATATATTCTACTCCTTCACACAACCTAAGATAACAAACATTACTATATATACTAATATTGTATATACACACAGGGGTAGGTCGTCCGAATATACACACAGGGGTAGGTCGTCCGAATATACACACAGGGGTAGGTCGTCCGAATATACACACAGGGGTAGGTCGTCCGAATATACACACAGGGGTAGGTCGTCCGAATATACACACAGGGGTAGGTCGTCCGAAATATACACACAGGGGTAGGTCGTCCGAATATACACACAGGGGTAGGTCGTCCGGGTATACACAGGGGTAGGTCGTCCGGGTATACACACAGGGGTAGGTCGTCCGGGTATACACACAGGGGTAGGTCGTCCGAATATACACACAGGGGTAGGTCGTCCGAATATACACACAGGGGTAGGTCGTCCGGATATACACACAGGGGTAGGTCGTCCGAATATACACACAGGGGTAGGTCGTCCGGGTATACACAGGGGTAGGTCGTCCGGGTATACACAGGGGTAGGTCGTCCGGGTATACACAGGGGTAGGTCGTCCGGGTATACACACAGGGGTAGGTCGTCCGGGTATACACACAGGGGTAGGTCGTCCGAATATACACACAGGAGTAGGTCGTCCGGGTATACACAGGGGTAGGTCGTCCGGGTATACACACAGGAGTAGGTCGTCCGGGGGGGGGGGTAACCTCCCACTGAACATTTCCAGCCATTTTGACAAACTGTAAATTTAATTTATTTTTAATAAGTATAAGCGTGTACACATTATTAATTATATAACATCGGAACTGGAATTATTAGAAGAAACACGCGAGTTTGCATCACTTTTACAAGAATACAAACAAGCAGGCAAACTGCAATCACCACTATTTATAAAGTCATCTATTTTGTTGTAAAATTCATCCCCATAAAGGGAGGTAATTCACAAATAATAATTGCTTTTAAAAAGTTCATTTTGTAAATGTTCTAAATGATGCTTAAGCTCTGAACAAACAATTATTAAACAAATGACAACATAAGACAATAATCCTCAACATACCCTCCCCTCCCTGGGCCAGAACATCATGGTGTGCAGCCTCTTCTTGAATATTTGATACAAATTGCTAGTGTAATCGTTCACAGACGGATCTGTAGTCCAGTGGTAACACGCTGGACTGGTAATCCAGGGATCTGTAGTCCAGTGGTAACACGCTGGACTGGTAATCCAGGGATCTGTAGTCCAGTGGTAACACGCTGGACTGGTAATCCAGGGATCTGTAGTCCAGTGGTAACACGCTGGGACTGGTAATCCAGGGATCTGTAGTCCAGTGGTAACACGCTGGACTGGTAATCCAGGGATCTGTAGTCCAGTGGTAACACGCTGGACTGGTAATCCAGGGATCTGTTGTCCAGTGGTAACACGTTGGACTGGTAATCCAGGGATATGTAGTTCAGTGGTAACACGCTGGACTGGTAATCCAGGGATCTGTAGTCCAGTGGTAACACGCTGGACTGGTAATCCAGGGATCTGTTGTCCAGTGGTAACACGCTGGACTGGTAATCCAGGGATCTGTAGTCCAGTGGTAACACGCTGGACTGGTAATCCAGGGATCTGTTGTCCAGTGGTAACACGCTGGACTGGTAATCCAGGGATCTGTAGTTCAGTGGTAACACGCTGGACTGGTAACCCAGGGATCGCCCGTCTGACCCTAATAAAATTAACAATCTTTCAGACGGGACGTTAAACCGAGGTCTCGTGTCGGTGCTTTACATCGTGCACGTAAAAGAACCAGAGGAGACTCTGGAATGTTTCTCTCTGTATCATTGCACTATCCTCCAAAATCTAAAAATGACTAATATCTTCAGGAGGCGTCGCTCATATGGGCAACCGGTAGAGACGATAAATAAACGTACTAAACACACATGTAATCGTTCTAGAGACCTCATTCTAAATGGTACCATCGCTATCAGGGAGAGAGAATGCACAATGTAGACTTCAAGTGCATTGCCTAATTGCGCAATCGTAACTCTGGGCCATTCAAACCTATATTGATTGTACATTTGTTTGTTCATTGTTTACTCGTATTGTTACTGTCCTTAATAGGGATCACATGCATATTAACCTGTCCTTTATAGGGATCATATGCATACTGCACTCACAATAATGGTTAGTTTTAACATAAACCCCCAAAATACTAACACACTCTGATTTACAACACCCCCTATCATACGAACAGTTTTACATAAACGCTACCCATACGAACACGCAGTTTTACATAAACGCCACACATACGAACACACAGTTTTACATAAACGCCTATCATATGAAGACGCAGTTTTACATAAACGCCACCCATACGAACACGCAGTTTTACATAAACGCCACACATACGAACACACAGTTTTACATAAACGCCACACATACGAACACGCAATTTTACATAAACACCACACATACGAACACGCAGTTTTACATAAACGCCACACATACGAACACACAGTTTTACATAAACGCCACACATACGAACACGCAATTTTACATAAACACAACACATACGAACACAAAGTTTTACATAAACGCCACACATACGAACACGCAGTTTTACATAGACGCCTATCATACGAACACGCAGTTTTACATAAACGACACACATATGAACACGCAGTTTTACATAAACGCCACACATACGAACACGCAGATTTACATAAACGCCACACATACGAACACGCAGTTTTACATAAACGCCACACATACGAACACACAGTTTTACATAAACGCCACACACATACGAACACGCAGTTTTACATAAACGCCACACATACGAACACGCAGATTTACATAAACGCCACACATACGAACACGCAGTTTTACATAAACGCCACACATACGAACACGCAGATTTACATAAACGCCACACATACGAACACGCAGATTTACATAAACGCCACACATACGAACACGCAGTTTTACATAAACGCCACACATACGAACACGCAGTTATACATAAACGCCACACATACCAACTCGCAGTTTTACATAAACGCCACACATTCGAACACGCAGTTTTACATAAACGCCACACATACGAACACGCAGTTTTACATAAACGCCACACATTCGAACACGCAGTTTTACATAAACGCCACACATACGAACACGCAGTTTACATAAACGCAACACATACGAACACGCAGATTTACATAAACGCCACACATACGAACACGCATTTTTACATAAACGCCACACATACGAACACGCAGTTTTACATAAACGCCTATCATACGAACACACTCGGGTTTACATAACCCCCTATCATACGAACACGCACTTTTACATAAACGCCACACAAACATTAACTACATATACTGCATACCCTAAACTTCGTAGAATGCATTGGTAAAAGCTGCCAATTTGTGTTGTTGTAACATCACATAACATGTGACACACTAGTCATTTGTACTATACATGGCTTGTACAAAAATATTTATTCGATATATATATTACTATTGTACTATAAAAGAATCTATCTATCTATCTCAAATGTGCGATTCATATTAATTCATATAAATATGTTTAATTTTGAATCATACATTTTGTATATAATGTTGGTGACATATAGGCCCATTGGGCCGGGTGCTTGATTGTGTTTTTAACTATATGTTCTTTGTCATTGTATATATTTCACAATAATAATTATTATTTACTTACTTACGTTCTAACACTCAGTTTTGCATACAACTAACATTCAAACATGCTATTTTACATAAACGCCACACATACTAACACTCAGTTTTGCATACACCTCCAACATTCAAACATGCTATTTTGCATAAATGTCACACATACTAACACTCAGTTTTGCATACACCTCCAACATTCAAACATGCTATTTTACATAAACGCCACACATACTAACACTCAGTTTTGCATAAGCCTCCAACATTCAAACATGCTATTTTACATAAACGCCACACATACTAACACTCAGTTTTGCATAAGCCTCCAACATTCAAACATGCTATTTTACATAAACATCACACATACTAACACTCAGTTTTGCATAAGCCTCCAACATTCAAACATGCTATTTTACATAAACGCCACACATACTATCACTCAGTTTTGCATACACCTGCAACATTCAAACATGCTATTTTACATAAACGTCACACATACTAACACTCAGTTTTGCATACACCTCCAACATTCAAACATGCTATTTTGCATAAATGTCACACATACTAACACTCAGTTTTGCATACACCTCCAACATTCAAGCATGCTATTTTACATAAACATCACACATACTAACACTCAGTTTTGCATAAGCCTCCAACATTCAAACATGCTATTTTACATAAACGTCATACATACTAACACTCAGTTTTGCATACACCTCCAACATTCAAGCATGCTATTTTACATAAACGCCACACATACTAACAGTCAGTTTTGCATACACCTCCAACATTCAAACATGCTATTGTACAGTTATTCATGCTGGGGTCAATATTTTGCACCTAAAATAATATGTTTACAAATTACCTGTGATCCATGGAAATACAGGCCGTACAGCAAACTACGTCATGTTGTACACAAAACATTTCTATCACCTTCCCAGGATGATCGTGGCACGCATCTGCTGGTAACGACACTGCCGTTGGTGCTTTCTTCTGAGATGCCAGGCCTTTACCAGCGTGCATGGCCGTCTTGTCAAGCAACGTGTGCGCTTTGAAGAATTTATTATGAAATGCCACACATCTCTGACAGAAATACGCCGGACAATCAACGCATTGCTGTTCCGCCTCGGTGTTCTTACCGTCGTCGGAACACGTCGTACAGCAGAAGTCGTATATAACGTCAGAAGCTCCACTCTGAGATCGTGTAAGATCTCGACTAGTCGCCATTTTATCACAATTGAAAGTCAATACTGCTTAATATGAAAGCGATACTAGCCAATTTCCCAGGTGTATAATACCACAGGCGCTTGGGGTCTTGATAAATATTTGCGGGTTCAAAACCAAAAAACTGCTCAGTATATAGTGACGGTGTGTCATTTTTAAGCTTGCTTGGAATGGCGTAATATTGTTGATGTATAGTGACATGCCTATAGTGTATCATGGTGTTCATAAAAACCAAAATAAAAGAGAAAGTTGTGTAGGTTTGAACCCGCAAACATGTGTCCAGACCCCAAGCGCCTGTGTATAATACTAGGAAAACGTAGGAAAACGAAAGTAGAACAATATATTAAAGACTTGACCGCTACTAACTACCACGTGCAAGTATTTCAACAGTGAGTTAGTATTCATACAAAACTTAATCCTTAGATTGAAATGATGGCGTAGCCTGATATAGTTATTTATATAGCCAACCAGGAAGTAGAAGAGAAGACGTTATCTCCCCTTTTCATGGGTGGCGTAGCGTGACATAGTTTAGGGGTAGGGGATGCTTATTTACAAATGTCCAGTTCGGATGACGGTCGGTCGACCAAACAATTCATAAAACATACTGAATCAATAATCAACCATTGCATTATGTCTGTTGTCAAGGACACTTTCCTATAACATGTATTATAATATTCAATCTTTATCGTAGTCTCATCTAGCAGACGGAAGTGCAAGTGATTCCAGGAGCCAACAGACGGATATGTAGTCCAGTGGTTAACACGTTGGACTAGTAGGCCTAATCCAGGGATCGCAGGTTCGATCCCCCGTCTGACTAATAAAATTAACAGTCTTTCAGTTGGGACTTTAAACCGATGTCTCGTGTTGGCGCTTTACATCGTGTACGCAAAAGAACAAAGGAATGGGTCTCTCTCCCCCTCTCTCTCTCTATCCTCTATCCTCTCCTGCTCCTCTCTCCTGCTCCTCTCCCTCCTATCTCTCTCTCTCTCTCTCTCTCTCTCTCTCTCTGCACTATCCTCCAAAAGTCTAAAATGACATATGGGCAACGCGACAATAATGAACGTAAAGCACATACTACAGGGGCCAACGACCGTAATCATTCGATCACGGATGCCACTGAAATACATTTCTATCTTCAAAGCTAAATCACTGTCGTGACGTCATACCTTTGTACTTGTAGTCCATTAGGCGCCTCACACACCGAGTCCAATATTTTACATATTGGATAGTTTTCAGCTTTTTTCCTATGCATGAAACAATTAGCCAATCGTAGTATTCAATTCGCACTAAATACAATGCAATACAATATGTTTATTGCATAAAACAGTTACACGTGTTTATAGCAACTAAACAGTAAAAAACAGGCAGTGACATGGAATTTTACAAAATAGCAAAATTGTAAGTTATTAGTATTCAAACATATGCTGTAAAAATGTGTTAGTTTCATTGTATGTATACATTTGGAAAGATCGATGATGATTTTTGTGGGATTTGCATGACAAAAGATTAATAAATTTCTGTATTGTCGGCCAAGTAGGCCTAAGGTAATATCGTTTGTGTGTGTGTGTGTGTGTGTGTGTGTGTGTGTGCGTGCGTGCGTGCGTGCGTGCGTGTGTGTGTGTTTTATGTTTATTTATCGTCGCTACCGGTTGCCCATATGAGCGACGCCTGCTGAAGAGATTAGTAATTTTAGAATGTTGGAGGATAGTGCAATGATACACACAGAGAGAGAGAGAGACCAATTCCAGAGTCTCCTCTGGTTCTTTTACGTGCACGGTGTACAGCACCGACACGAGACCTCGGTTTAACGTCCCATCTGAAAGAGTGTTAATTTTATTAGGGTCAGACCTGTGATCCCTGGATTACCAGTCCAGTGTGTTACCACTGGACTACATATCCGTCTGTTACTCATTAGCAACTATTTATATACAATATATATAGGTCGGATCCTACATGAATGCTGATTTCATACGGTATGGAATCACCACGAGTGTAATATTCTTTTTATCACATCGCCATATTGGCTTTTAATCATATTTTAGTCGTGATAGCGCAGTGGAAGCCATCGCTTTAGGTGCGAAAGGTCCGGAGTTCGAGCCCCACTGGAGCCGTTACGATTGTGCCCTTAGGCAAGGCATTTAAATTCCACGTTGCCTCTTCTCTCTCCCTCGTGGCGATAGATTTCATCAGGAATGAGGTCTCGAGAGTGATTTATATAAGTTGAAATAACTTGTTTCGCAATCGAGCTAAAATAAATTTGTATAAACTAATGTAAAACTGTAAAAACAAAGGATTCCAACTGAAAGGACCGCTATACATTTAGGGATAAATCGGACTTTATCTGCCTAGGGAGGTAATAGAAAAGCCAGCTAGGTCCCTCATGGTATGCGATACACCACCCGTGTTGTTCAAGTTTTGCAATAAGGAGATTGAAATAAAAAAGGGAGAGGGTCAAGTTAAGTCAAGTAAATTTTATTTACAAAGTCGGGCAATATAACGACATAGCATAAGCTCGAAAGAGCTTTTAACACCGACTTATACATACTACATGTTAATACATACAAAGTTTATAATGCATTAATTCAATTATAAAGTATCACATGTAAATTAGTACACCTTGAAAACGTGTTATTAGACCTGAACATACATATTAAGCTGCGTGGAAGCTGCTAATCTGGACCCATATAGAGTCTAAGAACTGCCCTAAAAGAAATAAATGATAAAATACTGAGAATGAAAAGGAGGCACATTCATATGTAGGAGATACTTGCTTCTCTATCCTGTTGACACACTGTATATTATAAAAGACAATGTATGTACATATATTGAAATAAAATATTTATTAAATTAAAAAATATATTTTCCTATTTTTTACTAGGATCAGCGGCGTAGCCAGCTGAAAATGATGTGCAACCCCTTTCGAACTATTAAGCACCGTAGATGCGAATTTGAGCATCAAAGGTGCGAACTCGGTAGGGGGTCTAGGGGCACCCTCCCCACTAATTCTTTGAAACCTAGACATCAAATGGTGCACTATGGAAGTTTATACACTAACAAACACAGGGAAGTTTATACACTAACAAACACAGGGAAGTTTATACACTAACAAACACAGGGAAGTTTATACACTAACAAACACAGGGAAGTTTATACACTAACAAACACAGGGAAGTTTATACACTAACAAACACAGGGAAGTTTATACACTAACAAACACAGGGAAGTTTCTACACTAACAAACACAGGGAAGTTTATACACTAACAAACACAGGGAAGTGTCTACACTAACAAACATAGGGAAGTTTATACACTAACAAACACAGGGAGGTTTCTACACTAACAAACACAGGGAAGTTTATACACTAACAAACACAGGGAAGTTTATACACTAACAAACACAGGGAAGTTTATACACTAACAAACACAGGGAAGTTTATACACTAACAAACACAGGGAAGTTTATACACTAACAAACACAGGGAAGTTTCTACACTAACAAACACAGGGAAGTTTATACACTAACAAACACAGGGAAGTTTATACACTAACAAACACAGGGAAGTTTCTACACTAACAAACACAGGGAAGTTTATACACTAACAAACACAGGGAAGTTTCTACACTAACAAACACAGGGAAGTTTATACACTAACAAACACAGGGAAGTTTATACACTAACAAACACATAAGAAAAGTTCAGTTTTTCATCTACTACTGTATATCCAGCAAATAAAACACTTCCTGAATATAATGTACACGCCCGGGCATTGTGGCGTAAAGGCAGCTACGCGCCTGAGGATAGTCTTGTATCCATTCGACTCTTCGTAGATCCGTGTCTCAGTAACAATTAGTTTATGCACATTTATTTTAGCTCGATTGCGAAACAAGTTCTTACAACTTATATTAATCACTCTCGAGACCTCATTCCTGGTGGAATCCATCGCCACGAGGGAGAGAGAAGAGGCAACGTGGGAATTAAATGCCTTGCCTAAGGGCACAATGGTAACGGCTCCAGCGGGGCTAGAACTCCGGATCTTTCGCACCTGAAGCGAACGCACATTCACTAATTAGCAGGTTAAGAGTCAAACACAATCACTGATGTAGTAACAAATAAGGTAACAATTCATAATGCATGTAGTAATGAAGATAAGTTGCGTACATCACTTTTAACATGTTTTTATTAACAACGGGTGACTGGCATACACGCATAACAACGGGTGACTGGCATACACGCATAACAACGGGTGACTGGCATACACGGTACTTTAGTGTTTATGTGTAAGAATTTATAACTGTAACATCTTATTAACGTGGCTCGCTCTTGCACACGCAATTATATGCATGCATTTCGTACCAGTTGCACACGCAATTATATGCATCCATTTCGTACCAGTTGCACACGCAATTATATGCATGCATTTCGTACCAGTTGCACACGCAATTATATGCATGCATTTCGTACCAGTTGCACACGCAATTATATGCATGTATGTTATATCTATTGCACACTTGATTATATGTATAAATGTCTTATTAATTGCACACATAATTATATTTATCCTACCTTCATGAGAAATAACGTACAAAAACGGCCTGCCTAATAATGTTTGCTTTATTAGTCCGTGCCTAATAAAGCTTTCGTGACGGACTACTTTTATGACCCAGATTACGGTTTGTAAATAAACAAAGCGTCTGTCATCACATTGTGTTGTCTGCTGAGTTTGGAAAATGTCCCAAAAGAAAGTCATGTACAGGCAAACTTTCAGGTTGTTTGGGATGAATTAACAGCACTCAATGAGACCCCTCTGGAAACTACTGTTGTCAGGGAAATGTCATTTATCTATAAATAGAAATATCAATGCGCAACATATTACCAAGTGCGTAGCGAGTTTGTAAGCTGCCATGGCTAGTTTGTTTGTTTTTGTGTCGGGTGCACACTCAGAATGTAGGATAAATAGAATATTAGGTTACTGTCTTATAAATTTTAATTTATTAGGCTCGTCTCCGAAAAAATACAATATTGTATATTGTATTTTTTCTCCGACTCGCCTAATAAATTTAAATTTATAACCTAATATTCTCTATTTATCCTACCTTCATGTGAAATAACGTACACACACGGCCTGCCTAATAATTTTTAATTTATTAGGCTCGTCTTCGAAAAAATACAAGACTCGGCAAAGCCTCGCCTTGTATTTTTTCTCCGACTCGGAGTAACTTAATATTCTCTATGTATAAATTGTGTATCAGTAGCACACGCTGTTATATGTATATTTGTCGTATCAGTGGCTATTGTTTATCCATGTAGCTATTTTCTCTTCACTTGATACTTCTGAAAGTGCAGCTATTTGTTTCTGTATTGTTTTGTTGTTCGTATCGTCGTCAGAGTCTTGTTTAGAGGAGTCGGAACTACTCGTAAGTGACTGAAATATACATGCATACCTATTCTGTACTGGCGTTCTGACATATCTACTCTCCTACACACAGTAGGATCTGGCGAATAATGTTCAATCAGTTGAACTCGGACAGCATAAACATTCAACATATAAATACTAATACAACGTATTTGTATTAATAATGAATGTAGTCGTCATAACGGGACTCCGAATTCGTATGTGATTCTTATATCATATAGTTGCATTTATATAATTATAATTATTATACGAATTCAATACTTCCGTTGAATAAATGTGATTTGGTCAGAAAGGTCTATTCATCATAAGCATTCATACAACCATGGTCCACCGATTCTAACGAAGCACCATGCCCGATTCTGACATGCGATGACGTGAGAATAGTGACAACACAGCAGCCCACCATCACAGCTCTTACAGCTCTCTGACACCCACAGCCAGCTCTTACAGCTCTCCGACACCCACAGCCAATTCTTACAGATCTCCGACAGCCACAGTCAGCTCATACAGCTCTCCGACACACACAGTCAGCTCTTACAGCTCTCTGACACCCACAGTCAGCTCTTACAGCTCTCCGACACCCACAGTCAGCTCTTACAGCTCTACGACACCCACAGTCAGCTCTTACAGCTCTCCGACACCCACAGCCAGCTCTTACAGCTCTCTGATACCCACAGTCAGCTCTTACAGCTCTCCGACACCCACATCCAGTTCTTACAGCTCTCCGACACCCATAGCCAGCAACTCTTACAGCTCTCCGACACCCACAGCCAGTTCTTACAGCTCTCTGACACCCACAGTCAGCTCTTACAGCTCTCCGACACCCACAGCCAGTTCTTACAGCTCTCCGACAGCCACAGTCAGCTCTTACAGCTCTCCGACACCCACAACAAGCTCTTACATCTCTCCGACAGCCACAGTCAGCTCTTACATCTCTCCGACACCCACAACAAGCTCTTACAGATCTCCGACACCCAAAACCAGTTCTTACAGCTCTCCAACACCCACATGCAACTCTTACAGCTCTCCGACACCCACAGCCAGTTCTTACAGCTCTCCGACACCCACAGTCAGCTCTTACAGCTCTCCGACATACACAGCCAGCAGCTTTTACAGCTCTCCGACATACACAGTCAGCAGCTCTTACAGCTCTCCGACATACACAGTCAGCAGCTCTTACAGCTCTCCGACACCCACAGTCAGCTCTTACAGCTCTCCGACACCCACAGTCAGCTCTTACATCTCTCCGACACCCACGGTCAGCTCTTACAGCTCTCCGACACCCACAGTCAGCTCTTACATCTCTCCGACACCCGCATTCAGCTATTACAGCTCTCCGACACCCACAGTCAGCTATTACAGCTCTCCGACACCCGCATTCAGCTCTTACAGCTCTCCGACACCCACAACCAGTTCTTACAGCTCTCCGACACCCACAGTCAGCTGTTCCAGCTCTCCGACACCCACATTCAGCTCTTACATATCTCCGACACCCACAGCCAGCAGCTCTTACAGCTCTCCGACACCCACAGCCAGCAGCTCTTACAGCTCTCCGACACCCACAGCCAGCATTTCTTACAGCTCTCCGACACCCACAGCCAGCAGCTCTTACAGCTCTCCGACACCCACAGCCAGCAGCTCTTACAGCTCTCCGACACCCACAGCCAGCAGCTCTTACAGCTCTCCGACAGCCACATTCAGCTCTTACAACTCTCCGACACCCACAGTCAGTAGCTCTTACAGCTCCCCGACACCCATAGCCAGCAACTCTTACAGCTTTCCGACACCCACAGCCAGCTCATACAGCTCTCCGACACTCACAGTCAGCAGCTCTTACAGCTCTCCGACACCCACAACCAGCTATTACAGATCTCCGACATCCACATCCAGCTAGAACAGCTCTCCGAAACCCACAGTCGGCAGCTCTTACAGCTCTCCGACACCCACAGTCAGCTCTTACAGCTCTCCGACACCCACAGTCAGCTCTTACACCTCTCCGACACCCACAGCCAGCAGTTCTTACAGCTCTACGACATCCACAGCCAGCAGCCCTTACAGCTCTCAAACGCCTGCAGCCAGCAGTTCTTACAGCTCTCCGACAGCCACAGTCACCTCTTATAGCTCTCCGACAGCCACAGTCACCTAATACAGCTCTCCGACAGCCACAGTCACCTCTTACAGCTCTCCGACACCCGTGGCCAGCAGCTCTTACAGCTCTCTGACACCCATAGCGAGCTCTTACAGCTCTCCGACAGCCACAGTAACCTCATACAGCTCTCCGACATCGACAGTTAGCTCTTACATGTCTTCAACATTAACATTCAGCTCGTACAGCTCTCCAGCTCTTACAACTCTGCTGTTCTGTTATTTGAGAGTCAACTAAAAGTTATATAGACTCTCAGATTACTGACAGTTAATATGCCAGATACATAACAGCTAATCATAGATGGTAAGGATTATCTATTCAAAGATTCCATCCAATCAGCGTTCAACTGCTATGCCAGTGCGTGATGTAACCAAAATATGTATTTCCAGTGGTAGCTAGGGAATACGTCCCTCCTGATAGAATAGGTATAGCCATATTGTTACACGACTTTCTTGCAATGTTTCTAATGCACGCATAGTTCAGCTGCGAGTACTCAACTGACAATTAACAGGGTTATTTGTGCATTTATAGTATACTGTTTGTACATACATATTAATAATGATGTGTAAATATGTCATGCTCTTCAGAAATGGAGGAAATAAAAGTATCTATCTATCTATCTCATATAAAATAAGTCGATAACCCACTGGAGTCCTAGTAAAATTAACAATATCCTCGAAACACATTTATAATAATGCGTTTACATATTAATCGCTGCGAGGCATCCAGAAAATTATAAGTCACTTTTTTTCTTTGGAGTCTAGTGTTAACACTGGACCAGTGATCCGTCTCCAAAATTCAATGTGTGTTTTACCTTTATTGATCGTCGCTACCGGTTGCACATATGAGCCACGCCTCCTGAAGAGATTAGTCATTTTAGATTTATTGGAGGATAGTGCAATGATACAGACAGAGACCCATTCCAGAGTCTCATCTGGTTCTTTTACGTGCACGGTGTACAGCACCGACATGAGACCTCGATTTAAAGTACCATCTGAAAGACTATTGGGGTCAGACGGGTGATCGAACCTGCGATCGTTGGATTACCAACCAGTCAAAATCATTCAATGTTCACGTGCACGATAATATGGTAAATCAGAGAGGTAAAACTGAAATAATGAAACTTAAATTAACTTTCGGGTTTTACGCCTGCATCAGCACCATTTTGGGCTCTATCGCCGGCGGACAGTTTACCTAACAACACCTTTCCTGGGCAGGCTCCAGCGGTTAACCAGTACTTGGGTACACCAACCTCCGTAAGAAACTGCTAACTTTTTCATATAAATGAGACACGGTCTGAGCGAGGCTCGAACCCGTGACCATCAGTGATGATAGATTACAGTGGTATACAAGTCAGCGACCTTAACCACTCGACCACGGAGGCGGATGAAATGAATTGAATGGTATGACTGTTATATCTTTGTATTCCATGCTATTTGTTCACAGATATTTGATGAGTGGCAAGTGATTTGATGTCAGTGACCGTAACGCAACTTACTGAATCTTTTTCGTCATTTGCATCTTGCTTAAGTGCTTCACCTTTCCGATCAATCTCATCTTCAGTAACATCATTATTAGTTTCTTGATGAAACACAGTTTCAGCTGTTGTGTCCGTGTATTTAACACATGCACCAGTGACATCTTCAGTACTATCAACACTGTTGTCGCTGCTGTTTGCACTGATCGTCTCATCATCTGCATTTCCCCCGCAATCACGTTGAAATTCAGTTTCTTCATGCAGGGTATTCTCCTGCCATTCTACATCGCCAATAGCAGGTTCAGATTCAGAAACTATCTGTGATGCAAATATAACACATAATGAATATGTTCATATACAATGACATTGGTATGTCAGTAGTATGTTTATGATATAACGTTGCTTGTATTCAATTCACTGTAATACAGTTATATCATAATTTCTTATATGCACACACGTGTAATAACACGTGGAAGGATTCTGATTGGTTGATAGAATAACTTGTAAGTTACACTTTAAGGTATGCATACTTCAATTTGAATTGGTACATAACGTTAATTGTAAGACAAACTACCATTTAAATGAAGTCTTTGCCCAATTATAATGCTGTTTAAAACCTAAATATAAATTGTTGCGTAGTGACGTCATGACAATTTAGTGACGTCATGACAATTTGCGCCAAAATGAAGGTAGCAGCGTTATTTTGTTCACAACTGTGATTAAAATCCAACATAGTAATGTGATGAAAAGGATCTTGTGGTGATTTCATACAATATTTTATGAAACTCGTTTTGGTATTTTGCTATTAAGCTCGTCTAATAGCAAAGGTCCAAAACTCGTTTAATAAAATATAGTATGAAATCACAAACTCAATCCTATATCTACGTACTAGATCATGAACATAATACAAATATGGACTACGTTCGAGCTGACCATGTGATGTGTTGCATTACCAAGCAGCAAATCATTGCGTACGATTGTATTATCTGACGAGGAGAACACTGCTTTATTCTTACAAGTACACACATATATAAAGAGTACTGGTCGCTTTTTGTAACATTGTCAGTTTGTCACCCTATATTAATAGTACACCAATTTGTTGGTGCTATATATGTGTCTTGGATTTTGGTCATGTCGTGGTGGGATGGAACAACGGGTGGAAACGTGGGCTGCATTTATATTTAGTGCTTTCGTTTAATTTATGCCTTTTTTGAGTTTTTTTTTCATTCAATCTTGCCAAAATCAGTAATTTTGTTTAATTATGCATACATGTGACGTTCTGGTGCGGGCCATTTTCTAATGTTGTTAAAACTTGTGGCACAAACCATTTGTATTATCATGCTATATTTTTGTAACATTGTGTTGTATATTATATCATGATGAATTCAATAAAATATGTCTTGATTAAACTAAAATTGTCTTAGTATTTCTAATTATCTTCGCTTGTAGTAAATATATAGAGGATATTTGTTTGTTTTGAGTGAATATGGAATATATCTCACTTCAAACACATTTTCTTTTTATTTTATGCTAATTGGTGAAAAACAAACACAAAATGAAGAAAGTGAAATAGCTGACCGCCGTGTTTTTGCGCGGATGAATACATTGACGACTATACGTCGTGAGTCGATACACAAATATGACGCCATCTTGAATTTAAAGTTGAATCGAGGAAAAATACATGAAAACATTTATTGGATTTATTGTTACAATTTGCAGTGACAAACTTCGAGACATTGTCAGTTGTATTTCGCTTTTGATTTGTTTCATAACAAAAACAATAATACAGGTAAATAGTGTCATTGAAGCCAGGTAAACGGTGAAAATTAAATAACACGTTGTCTAAGCATTTAAAGGGAGAGTAATAGTGTATTGGGAAGGGAGATAATAAAAAAGTAGTCCGGCAAATGTGGTGATATGCAGTGGTGATATGGATTATATCTCACTGACAGAACACTGTATTTCATCAATTAGCATAAAATAAATTGCAGTTTTTATTATATATCGCATCTTGCAAATAGATAGATGACAATAAATACCGTAGATATGTAAAGAAATTGTATACTTATCAGGTTAAAAACACCTACCTGTATACGTGAACCAGATACCGGATGTTTGTCGGCATCCATAAGCCTTAGTGGAAACCAGATAACTTCTTCACTTTCACTGCCTGATAAATCAGTGTCTGCGTCTGAACTGAAGACGACACACAGTTTAGTACGGCACGATACGCGTTTTGAATCGAATGAAAAGATTAAATTATTATTCAAATGCAAATTTAACTTTGATAAACCATCATTTACAAAGTTAGCAGGAACGGTGTAAATACATACCCATAAGTATAGGATGTTACACTAGCCGTGATATCATACATTATTTTATGAAACATGTTTCCACGCAACAACCACATACGAGGGGGGTTCAAGAAGTTCGCGGAAAGTGCTTATAACTTTTTTACCAATACAGTTTTAATCATTATATTTAATACCGATATACATACATCTCTTTTCAACTTGTAGGAAATATTTCACCATAGTATCTTTAAAAATGAAGTAGTTACCATAGTTTTAGTAATGTAGTGAATGGCAATTGGGTTCATTAAGAGCCACAGTCTGACGCGGAAGATGGAGACACCGTCTAGACCGGAAGTGATGCATTCTGGGAACCGGTGCAAAGAAACAAGCATGCCA
>CM026401.1:4780756-4829487 GCA_014843695.1 Archivesica marissinica | reverse complement strand
AAGTCGCTCACCCGACCCGAATCCAGATCTGGCTTAGTGCCTTACCCCTAATTCCATGCAATCCGGTCCTTACATGCGCATTGTCGACCGCGGATCCCTGTACTCTTTGCGGAGCCAACGGGTCTGCAATGTCTACGATGTCCATGGACGATTCTAAATCTCCGTAGACCGACCAGTTCCCTCCTCGCCTACCCTTAGTACTGATCCCGACGCCGACCTGGGCAATGTCGACCGCGGATCCCTGTACTCTTTGCGAGGCCAAAGGGTCTGCAACTTCTACGCTATCCATGGACGATCGTTTATCTCCATAGACCGACCAGTTCCCTCCTCGATTGCCTTTAGTACTGATCCCGACGCCGACATGTGCACTGTCGACCGCGGATCCCTGTACTCTTTGCGAGGCCAACGGGACTGCATGTCTACGATCTCGATAAATGATCCGTATTTCTCAGTATTCACACCAACCACAAGGCAGATCCTCAGGCAGCCTTTGAGCACACGCTTCCTCTCTTGTAGGTATTCTAGACAAGGAATCTGCGTTTCCATGCTTATTGCCTGGCCGGTGCCGTAGCACCATATTATATTGAGACAGCTTCTCGAGCCATCTCGCCAACAGCCCATGTGGTTCCCTGAACCGCATCAACCATGTTAGACTCTAGTGGTCAATCCTAACCGTAAAGGGTCTCCCCAACAGATAGTGTCGATATTGGCGTGTGAATCGCACGACTGCTAAAAGTTCTTTTCTAGTAACACAGTACTTGCGCTGCTCGCGAGTTAACACGCATGGTTTGAGCTCAGGTTCCACTAGTCTGACTGATGGGACCTCCCCCAGATCACACTGCCTGTGTATGTCCTGCTCAGATTCACATGTTACCTGTGCATCTGCATACACATTACTGTCCGTCTCTAGGAACTCTTCTACTGGATAGGCTCTGCCGATCTGGATCCCTTGTTTTAACAAGCGGTGTTTATCACTTGGGTTGACAACACACACAATCGGATCCGCCCCTGTACCACAAATTACTCTCGGTACAAGGACTTTCAGACTATCTACAGGTTCAACGAAGTACTCCGGCATCTCGCAATTAAGAATACATTTCACCCTCATCACCGAGTTAGGTGGGATGGTCTGGTGTTTGGCCACTGTAACCCGAGCAACCACAGGCGTTTCTGCACTGTTACCTCCATACAGGTTTATCTCCTGCCCATCAAACACTAATATGCCTCTACCCATGTCTAACACGGCAGACCCTCGACATAATATGTCAAAACCGAGGAGCATATCTTGTTCGATTGGAGCCACATACATTTGCTCGCTATACCACTTTGCGCCAATCTTTAACCGTACAGGTTCTACCACCAAACCCTTCATACTCATCTGTCTACCAGCAGTCATGAGTTTTACCTCACGTAACTTCGGAGGTGGTTTCTGTAGCGAGTTATATAGCCTATCTGAAATGATCGACAACTGGGCTGCGGAGTCTACTACAGCTGTTGCTTCCATACCAGCTACCCGGACTTTCATGCTGAACTCTATCCGTTCCAGTTTAATGGCGACGTGACGCATACCTGTCACCAGATCTTGGGCAATTCCGCTTGAAATGTCCCTTTTCTCCACAGCCAAAACATTCACCAGCTTTCGCCCTACCTTTAGCTGGCCTGGTAGTTCCACTACCCCTCTGCTGCTTTACCTCTGCAGCGATTATGTCCAGCCCTATCCGTAGCTGTTCCTCCAACTGAGTTTGCAACGTTTTCATTATTGCTCCAATAGAGGTCAGTTCAGGGGTGCCTTCACTCCCTTTCCCTCCTTTATTGGGCAACGTTGCCCGGTCTTGTACCGCATACACAGCGCGATGGTCATCCTCATGATCCATCTTACTCTGTACACGTTTGGCCTTACCAAACATTGCTTGGTGTACGTGCTGGTAGCGACGTACATCATTCATGGCTTCCTCCATGGTGCTAGGGTTTTGTATGCACACATGATGCCCCGCTTCACGATCCACCAGCCCCTGGCAGAAGCGAGCTATTGCTTGCTGCATGGAATAGTATTCGGGCAGATCGCGAAACGCCTTGGTGGCTAATGTAAGGACTCTATCTGCCCAATCCTCTAAAGCCTCTGTTTGTGACTGGGCTGTCTGTTGAAACCGGACCTGTGCTGTTGCCGGAAGCTCTCTCGCACCAAACCGACTCTCTAGCTTTTGCATGAGTCTGCGATCAGACAGATCTTCTCTACGCTCAGTTAATATTGCGTAGCAATCTGCAGCTTTTCCGCTCAGGCTCCAGCACAGACAATTCAAGCACTCGTCCTTTGTCCAATCGCATGCATGTGCAACACGGACAAACTTCTGCTTGAATGCAGTCCAATTACCCTTGCCAGCATACGTTAGATTTTTGGGCAACATGTTGATGACATCTCTAGGCCGTTTTCGCCTATTAAGCAGGTTCTGACCTGCTACCTTGCGACCTTTGTCAATACGATTAGGTCGTATACTGAATTCGTCATCAGTACTACTGTCGCTATCATCGGGTGCATAATACCTCTTTGCGACTGGGTCCCGTACACAGGACCTTACCCCGTGTTCCACAGAACAAATCGGTCGCACGATGCCCAACACGATGTGTACTATGTTTCCAACTTATTGGGTCATACACATTAGGGGCATATTCCGGCTTTCGTGATGCTCCCGGCGAAAACGGATTCCCACCTGGGGGTGTGCCATATGCATCACATTCATGGAGCCTACTTTCCCGTTTATAACTTTTATTAAGGGGGTAGCGCTCCTCAGCAGTAGGTGGGTTAGACAGGGCAGTCGTTCACTGGTAGACTCTCTAGTGATGCATTTCCTGCCACCCTCTGCTCAACCAGACCAGTCGCCGTGTTCAATGTCTTAAGAACATCGGTCCAATCAGACTGTCTAGCCTCCTCGGTGTACTTTAATGTATCACCGAGCGGTTGAGCGTACTAAACATCATGATCAGACTCTGAAGAATGAGATTCTCCGGATGGTAGTTGAACATTGGGTCTAAATTCTATCATCCGAACAGCCTCACTGCTCAGTTTACTCCTTGTAATGGAGGATAACACCTCCGGAGTAATATTACCACTATTCTCCCTTATGAGAACGATCGTATGGGCAAGCCTCGCTTTAATCCCAGGGATCGTGACCAGTTGCTAAATAGTTGCATAATTAATGGGGATTTGGTTCCCTTCTGGGACTAAGTTACCTTCAGACATAGTTCCAGGTATAATATGCTAACTACTATATAGACAGACAACACAAATGCGCACTTACTTGCGAGTTTTTCCAATTCCTGAAAAACAAAAGCAAACGGAGATACTACACAGGACAGAGACCCTCCTTCCTCTTTTAAGAAAGTTATTTACTATCAAATGGGATGAGACCAACAATAAAGGCCAGGAAACTGTTCCAATGTCGCAATTCCGTTCACTTCCGGTAATGCACGTGCGTAGTTGACTGACAATGTTGACGGTTTTATATCAGCAAAAACAAGCAAACTGCGCCTTGTTTTTGTGAAATCGATGGGTAAAGGACGTCTTACGCAAGTCCCCAATCGATTAAAACCGGATTCCCCAGTCTACCAAGCAGCCTCCACTCTCTTCCAACACCTGCGTTTTTACAGCCTGAAAATCACACAGCAGGTGCTCGCAGTGTTTTTCTAGTATTTCACGGCGTGTAGTCCTTTATCCATCAAACTTCTGACACCATTGAAGTAGTCGCTATAGGACCAGGGAACTTACGTATCGGGTACTCTATAGCAGCTACTCTTTACCAGGATAAATATGCCTGATTTGCAGTGTTGTATGAGCGTCTGTGGCATGCTTGTTTCTTTGCACCGGTTCCCAGAATGCATCACTTCCGGTCTAGACGGTGTCTCCATCTTCCGCGTCAGACTGTGGCTCTTAATGAACCCAATTGCCATTCACTACATTACTAAAACTATGGTAACTACTTCATTTTTAAAGATACTATGGTGAAATATTTCCTACAAGTTGAAAAGAGATGTATGTATATCGGTATTAAATATAATGATTAAAACTGTATTGGTAAAAAAGTTATAAGCACTTTCCGCGAACTTCTTGAACCCCCCTCGTATGTGGTTGTTGCGTGGAAACATGTTTCATAAAATAATGTATGATATCACCGCTAGTGTAAAATCCTATACTTATGGGTATGTATTTACACCGTTCCTGCTAACTTTGTAAATGATGGTTTATCAAAGTTAAATTTGCATTTGAATAATAATTTAATCTTTTCATTCGATTCAAAACGCGTATCGTGCCGTACTAAACTGTGTGTCGTCTTCAGTTCAGACGCAGACACTGATTTATCAGGCAGTGAAAGTGAAGAAGTTATCTGGTTTCCACTAAGGCTTATGGATGCCGACAAACATCCGGTATCTGGTTCACGTATACAGGTAGGTGTTTTTAACCTGATAAGTATACAATTTCTTTACATATCTACGGTATTTATTGTCATCTATCTATTTGCAAGATGCGATATATAATAAAAACTGCAATTTATTGTATGCTAATTGATGAAATACAGTGTTCTGTCAGTGAGATATAATCCATATCACCACTGTATTTTGCCGGACTACTTTTTTTATTATCTCCCTTCCCAATACACTATTCTTGCACTATTACTCTCCCTTTAAATGCTTAGACAACGTGTTATTTAATTTTCACCGTTTACCTGGCTTCAATGACAATATTTACCTGTATTATTGTTTTTGTTATGAAACAAATCAAACGCGAAATACAACTGACAATGTCTAGAAGTTTGTCACTGCAAATTGTAACAATAAATCCAATAAATGTTTTCATGTATTTTTCCTCGATTCAACTTTAAATTCAAGATTGCGGCATATTTTTGTATCGACTCACGACGTATAGTCGTCAATGTATTCATCCGCGCAAAAACACGGCGGCCAGCTATTTCACTTTCTTCATTTTGTGTTTGTTTTTTCACCAATTAGCATAAAATAAAAACAAAATGTGTTTGTTTTGAGTGAATATGGGATATATCTCACCTCAAAGTGAGAACATTTTCATATATACAAATATTTGAAATTTTCTCACTTAGATATATTCCATATTCACTCAAAACAAATATCCTCTATATATTTACTACAAGCGAAGATAATTAGAAATACTAAGACAATTTTAGTTTAATCAAGACATATTTTATTGAATTCATCATGATATAATATACAACACAATGTTACAAAAATATAGCATGATAATACAAATGGTTTGGGCCACACGTTTTAACAACATTAGAAAATGGCCCGCACCAGAACGCCACATGTATGCATAATTAAACAAAATTACTGATTTTGGCAAGATTGAATGAAAAAAAAACTCAAAAATGGCATCAATTAAACGAAAGCACTAAATATAAATGCAGCCCACGTTTCCACCCACTGTTCCATCCCACCACGACATGACCATAATCCGAGACCCATATAGCACCAACAAAGTGATGAACTATTAATATAGGGTGACAAACTGACAATGTTACAAAACGAACGATGTAGTTTTGTTTAAAGTCGCCACCGCATAAATGCATTTGGGCGACTGTACTCTCCAAGTTGTTTATGTTGATTTCTCTCTAAGTTGTTTATGTTGACGAAGCTGTGAAGGCATCCTCGTTCTTCAGGGTGACAAGTCCTGGTTTCTCTTTCGAATGGGTCATTTGTAGGGCCACCCTCCTCACTGTTGGTCACTCCACAGCAGCATTTATACGGATCTGACAGTTAGACATCTGGTCGTCGATTGTCGCAAATCGGGGGAGCGTGGATCCACGACCGTTGCTGCTCCCTCAGGTCCGCCATCTCTTCTAAACGAAAGATCGAAAAACCAGTGTTCACCTTAAACACCATCTGGAAGAGATGGCAGATCTGTCCTGATGTGCCATAGCCGTGGATCCACATACTGGAGAGATTCCCCCTTCGCAAGATCGACGACCAGAAGATCCCAGTATCCTACGCTGCTGCTGCGGGATGTGCACCTGTCACGACGTGCACGTCGTGAGGAGATCGACCGGCTGATGTTACAAAAAGCGACCAGTACTCTTTATATATGTGTGTACTTGTAAGAATAAAGCAGTGTTCTCCTCGTCAGATAATACAATCGTACGCAATGATTTGCTGCTTGGTAATGCAACACATCACATGGCCAGCTCGAACGTAGTCCATATTTGTATTATGTTCATGATCTAGTACGTAGATATAGGATTGAGTTTGTGATTTCATCATACTATATTTTATGAAACGAGTTTTGGAGCTTTGCTATTAGACGAGCTTAATAGCAAAATACCAAAACGAGTTTCACAAAATATTGTATGACATCATCACGAGTGTAAGATCCTTTTCATCACATTACTATGTTGGATTTTAATCACAGTTGTGAACAAAATAACGCTGCTACCTTCATTTTGGCGCAAATTGTCATGACGTCACTAAATTGTCATGACGTCACTACGCAAACAAGTTATATTTATGTTTTAAACAGCATTATAATTGGGAAAATACTTCATTTAAATGATAGTTTGTCTTACAATTAACGTTATGTACCAATTCAAATTGAAGTATGCATACCTTAAAGTGTAACTTACAAGTTATTCTATCAACCAATCAGAATCCTTCCACGTGTTATTACACGTGTGTGCATATAAGAAATTATGATATAACTGTATTACAGTGAATTGAATACAAGCAACGTTATATCATAAACATACTACTGACATACCAATGTCATTGTATATGAACATATTCATTATGTGTTATATTTGCATCACAGATAGTTTCTGAATCTGAACCTGCTATTGGCGATGTAGAATGGCAGGAGAATACCCTGCATGAAGAAACTGAATTTCAACGTGATTGCGGGGGAAATGCAGATGATGAGACGATCAGTGCAAACAGCAGCGACAACAGTGTTGATAGTACTGAAGATGTCACTGGTGCATGTGTTAAATACACGGACACAACAGCTGAAACTGTGTTTCATCAAGAAACTAATAATGATGTTACTGAAGATGAGATTGATCGGAAAGGTGAAGCACTTAAGCAAGATGCAAATGACGAAAAAGATTCAGTAAGTTGCGTTACGGTCACTGACATCAAATCACTTGCCACTCATCAAATATCTGTGAACAAATAGCATGGAATACAAAGATATAACAGTCATACCATTCAATTCATTTCATCCGCCTCCGTGGTCGAGTGGTTAAGGTCGCTGACTTGTATACCACTGTAATCTATCATCACTGATGGTCACAGGTTCAAGCCCCGCTCAGACCATGTCTCATTTATATGAAAAAGTTAGCAGTTTCTTACAGAGGTTGGTGCACCCAAGTACTGGTTAACCGCTGCAGCCTGCCCAGGAAAGGTGTTGTTAGGTAAACTGTCCGCCGGCGATAGAGCCCAAAATGGTGCTGATGCAGGCGTAAAACCCGAAAGTTAATTTAAGTTTCATTATTTCAGTTTTACCTCTCTGATTTACCATATTATCGTGCACGTGAACATTGAATGATTTTGACTGGTTGGTAATCCAACGATCGCAGGTTCGATCACCCGTCTGACCCCAATAGTCTTTCAGATGGTACTTTAAATCGAGGTCTCATGTCGGTGCTGTACACCGTGCACGTAAAAGAACCAGATGAGACTCTGGAATGGGTCTCTGTCTGTATCATTGCACTATCCTCCAATAAATCTAAAATGACTAATCTCTTCAGGAGGCGTGGCTCATATGTGCAACCGGTAGCGACGATCAATAAAGGTAAAACACACATTGAATTTTGGAGACGGATCACTGGTCCAGTGTTAACACTAGACTCCAAAGAAAAAAAGTGACTTATAATGTTCTGGATGCCTCGCAGCGATTAATATGTAAACGCATTATTATAAATGTGTTTCGAGGATATTGTTAATTTTACTAGGACTCCAGTAGGTTATCGACTTATTTTATATGAGATAGATAGATAGATACTTTTATTTCCTCCATTTCTGAAGAGCATGACATATTTACACATCATTATTAATATGTATGTACAAACAGTATACTATAAATGCACAAATAACCCTGTTAATTGTCAGTTGAGTACTCGCAGCTGAACTATGCGTGCATTAGAAACATTGCAAGAAAGTCGTGTAACAATATGGCTATACCTATTCTATCAGGAGGGACGTATTCCCTAGCTACCACTGGAAATACATATTTTGGTTACATCACGCACTGGCATAGCAGTTGAACGCTGATTGGATGGAATCTTTGAATAGATAATCCTTACCATCTATGATTAGCTGTTATGTATCTGGCATATTAACTGTCAGTAATCTGAGAGTCTATATAACTTTTAGTTGACTCTCAAATAACAGAACAGCAGAGTTGTAAGAGCTGGAGAGCTGTACGAGCTGAATGTTAATGTTGAAGACATGTAAGAGCTAACTGTCGACAACAAACCCAAACAAACCCACAAACAAACCCCACCAACAAAACCCAACAAACCCAACAAAAACCCAACAAAACCCCACAACAACCCACAACAAAACCCCAAAAACACCAACAAACACCAACAAACCCACCAACCACAACAACAAACCAACAAACCACACAACAACCCAAACAAACCACACAAACACACCAAAAACAACTGTCGGAGAGCTGTAAGAGCGCTTACTGTGGCTGTCAGAGAGCTGTAAGAGCTCGCTATGGGTGTCAGAGAGCTGTAAGAGCTGCTGGCCACGGGTGTCGGAGAGCTGTAAGAAAGCTGACTGTGGCTGTCGGAGAGCTGTAATAGCGCTGACTGTGGCTGTCGGAGAGCTATAAGAGCTGCTGGCTGTGGGTGTCGGAGATATGTAAGAGCTGAATGTGGGTGTCGGAGAGCTGGAACAGCTGACTGTGGGTGTCGGAGAGCTGTAAGAACTGGTTGTGGGTGTCGGAGAGCTGTAAGAGCTGAATGCGGGTGTCGGAGAGCTGTAATAGCTGACTGTGGGTGTCGGAGAGCTGTAATAGCTGAATGCGGGTGTCGGAGAGATGTAAGAGCTGACTGTGGGTGTCGGAGAGCTGTAAGAGCTGACCGTGGGTGTCGGAGAGATGTAAGAGCTGACTGTGGGTGTCGGAGAGCTGTAAGAGCTGACTGTGGGTGTCGGAGAGCTGTAAGAGCTGCTGACTGTGTATGTCGGAGAGCTGTAAGAGCTGCTGACTGTGTATGTCGGAGAGCTGTAAAAGCTGCTGGCTGTGTATGTCGGAGAGCTGTAAGAGCTGACTGTGGGTGTCGGAGAGCTGTAAGAACTGGCTGTGGGTGTCGGAGAGCTGTAAGAGTTGCATGTGGGTGTTGGAGAGCTGTAAGAACTGGTTTTGGGTGTCGGAGATCTGTAAGAGCTTGTTGTGGGTGTCGGAGAGATGTAAGAGCTGACTGTGGCTGTCGGAGAGATGTAAGAGCTTGTTGTGGGTGTCGGAGAGCTGTAAGAGCTGACTGTGGCTGTCGGAGAGCTGTAAGAACTGGCTGTGGGTGTCGGAGAGCTGTAAGAGCTGACTGTGGGTGTCAGAGAGCTGTAAGAACTGGCTGTGGGTGTCGGAGAGCTGTAAGAGTTGCTGGCTATGGGTGTCGGAGAGCTGTAAGAACTGGATGTGGGTGTCGGAGAGCTGTAAGAGCTGACTGTGGGTATCAGAGAGCTGTAAGAGCTGGCTGTGGGTGTCGGAGAGCTGTAAGAGCTGACTGTGGGTGTCGTAGAGCTGTAAGAGCTGACTGTGGGTGTCGGAGAGCTGTAAGAGCTGACTGTGGGTGTCAGAGAGCTGTAAGAGCTGACTGTGTGTGTCGGAGAGCTGTATGAGCTGACTGTGGCTGTCGGAGATCTGTAAGAATTGGCTGTGGGTGTCGGAGAGCTGTAAGAGCTGGCTGTGGGTGTCAGAGAGCTGTAAGAGCTGTGATGGTGGGCTGCTGTGTTGTCACTATTCTCACGTCATCGCATGTCAGAATCGGGCATGGTGCTTCGTTAGAATCGGTGGACCATGGTTGTATGAATGCTTATGATGAATAGACCTTTCTGACCAAATCACATTTATTCAACGGAAGTATTGAATTCGTATAATAATTATAATTATATAAATGCAACTATATGATATAAGAATCACATACGAATTCGGAGTCCCGTTATGACGACTACATTCATTATTAATACAAATACGTTGTATTAGTATTTATATGTTGAATGTTTATGCTGTCCGAGTTCAACTGATTGAACATTATTCGCCAGATCCTACTGTGTGTAGGAGAGTAGATATGTCAGAACGCCAGTACAGAATAGGTATGCATGTATATTTCAGTCACTTACGAGTAGTTCCGACTCCTCTAAACAAGACTCTGACGACGATACGAACAACAAAACAATACAGAAACAAATAGCTGCACTTTCAGAAGTATCAAGTGAAGAGAAAATAGCTACATGGATAAACAATAGCCACTGATACGACAAATATACATATAACAGCGTGTGCTACTGATACACAATTTATACATAGAGAATATTAAGTTACTCCGAGTCGGAGAAAAAATACAAGGCGAGGCTTTGCCGAGTCTTGTATTTTTTCGAAGACGAGCCTAATAAATTAAAAATTATTAGGCAGGCCGTGTGTGTACGTTATTTCACATGAAGGTAGGATAAATAGAGAATATTAGGTTATAAATTTAAATTTATTAGGCGAGTCGGAGAAAAAATACAATATACAATATTGTATTTTTTCGGAGACGAGCCTAATAAATTAAAATTTATAAGACAGTAACCTAATATTCTATTTATCCTACATTCTGAGTGTGCACCCGACACAAAAACAAACAAACTAGCCATGGCAGCTTACAAACTCGCTACGCACTTGGTAATATGTTGCGCATTGATATTTCTATTTATAGATAAATGACATTTCCCTGACAACAGTAGTTTCCAGAGGGGTCTCATTGAGTGCTGTTAATTCATCCCAAACAACCTGAAAGTTTGCCTGTACATGACTTTCTTTTGGGACATTTTCCAAACTCAGCAGACAACACAATGTGATGACAGACGCTTTGTTTATTTACAAACCGTAATCTGGGTCATAAAAGTAGTCCGTCACGAAAGCTTTATTAGGCACGGACTAATAAAGCAAACATTATTAGGCAGGCCGTTTTTGTACGTTATTTCTCATGAAGGTAGGATAAATATAATTATGTGTGCAATTAATAAGACATTTATACATATAATCAAGTGTGCAATAGATATAACATACATGCATATAATTGCGTGTGCAACTGGTACGAAATGCATGCATATAATTGCGTGTGCAACTGGTACGAAATGCATGCATATAATTGCGTGTGCAACTGGTACGAAATGGATGCATATAATTGCGTGTGCAACTGGTACGAAATGCATGCATATAATTGCGTGTGCAAGAGCGAGCCACGTTAATAAGATGTTACAGTTATAAATTCTTACACATAAACACTAAAGTACCGTGTATGCCAGTCACCCGTTGTTATGCGT
Source organism: Archivesica marissinica (assembly GCA_014843695.1). NCBI lineage: Eukaryota > Metazoa > Mollusca > Bivalvia > Venerida > Vesicomyidae > Archivesica > Archivesica marissinica. Next base: position 4,817,937 of record CM026401.1, on the reverse strand, counting down.
GTATGCCAGTCACCCGTTGTTATGCGTGTATGCCAGTCACCCGTTGTTAATAAAAACATGTTAAAAGTGATGTACGCAACTTATCTTCATTACTACATGCATTATGAATTGTTACCTTATTTGTTACTACATCAGTGATTGTGTTTGACTCTTAACCTGCTAATTAGTGAATGTGCGTTCGCTTCAGGTGCGAAAGATCCGGAGTTCTAGCCCCGCTGGAGCCGTTACCATTGTGCCCTTAGGCAAGGCATTTAATTCCCACGTTGCCTCTTCTCTCTCCCTCGTGGCGATGGATTCCACCAGGAATGAGGTCTCGAGAGTGATTAATATAAGTTGTAAGAACTTGTTTCGCAATCGAGCTAAAATAAATGTGCATAAACTAATTGTTACTGAGACACGGATCTACGAAGAGTCGAATGGATACAAGACTATCCTCAGGCGCGTAGCTGCCTTTACGCCACAATGCCCGGGCGTGTACATTATATTCAGGAAGTGTTTTATTTGCTGGATATACAGTAGTAGATGAAAAACTGAACTTTTCTTATGTGTTTGTTAGTGTATAAACTTCCCTGTGTTTGTTAGTGTATAAACTTCCCTGTGTTTGTTAGTGTAGAAACTTCCCTGTGTTTGTTAGTGTATAAACTTCCCTGTGTTTGTTAGTGTAGAAACTTCCCTGTGTTTGTTAGTGTATAAACTTCCCTGTGTTTGTTAGTGTATAAACTTCCCTGTGTTTGTTAGTGTAGAAACTTCCCTGTGTTTGTTAGTGTATAAACTTCCCTGTGTTTGTTAGTGTATAAACTTCCCTGTGTTTGTTAGTGTATAAACTTCCCTGTGTTTGTTAGTGTATAAACTTCCCTGTGTTTGTTAGTGTATAAACTTCCCTGTGTTTGTTAGTGTAGAAACTTCCCTGTGTTTGTTAGTGTATAAACTTCCCTGTGTTTGTTAGTGTATAAACTTCCCTGTGTTTGTTAGTGTAGAAACTTCCCTGTGTTTGTTAGTGTATAAACTTCCCTGTGTTTGTTAGTGTATAAACTTCCCTGTGTTTGTTAGTGTATAAACTTCCCTGTGTTTGTTAGTGTATAAACTTCCCTGTGTTTGTTAGTGTATAAACTTCCCTGTGTTTGTTAGTGTATAAACTTCCATAGTGCACCATTTGATGTCTAGGTTTCAAAGAATTAGTGGGGAGGGTGCCCCTAGACCCCCTACCGAGTTCGCACCTTTGATGCTCAAATTCGCATCTACGGTGCTTAATAGTTCGAAAGGGGTTGCACATCATTTTCAGCTGGCTACGCCGCTGATCCTAGTAAAAAATAGGAAAATATATTTTTTAATTTAATAAATATTTTATTTCAATATATGTACATACATTGTCTTTTATAATATACAGTGTGTCAACAGGATAGAGAAGCAAGTATCTCCTACATATGAATGTGCCTCCTTTTCATTCTCAGTATTTTATCATTTATTTCTTTTAGGGCAGTTCTTAGACTCTATATGGGTCCAGATTAGCAGCTTCCACGCAGCTTAATATGTATGTTCAGGTCTAATAACACGTTTTCAAGGTGTACTAATTTACATGTGATACTTTATAATTGAATTAATGCATTATAAACTTTGTATGTATTAACATGTAGTATGTATAAGTCGGTGTTAAAAGCTCTTTCGAGCTTATGCTATGTCGTTATATTGCCCGACTTTGTAAATAAAATTTACTTGACTTAACTTGACCCTCTCCCTTTTTTATTTCAATCTCCTTATTGCAAAACTTGAACAACACGGGTGGTGTATCGCATACCATGAGGGACCTAGCTGGCTTTTCTATTACCTCCCTAGGCAGATAAAGTCCGATTTATCCCTAAATGTATAGCGGTCCTTTCAGTTGGAATCCTTTGTTTTTACAGTTTTACATTAGTTTATACAAATTTATTTTAGCTCGATTGCGAAACAAGTTATTTCAACTTATATAAATCACTCTCGAGACCTCATTCCTGATGAAATCTATCGCCACGAGGGAGAGAGAAGAGGCAACGTGGAATTTAAATGCCTTGCCTAAGGGCACAATCGTAACGGCTCCAGTGGGGCTCGAACTCCGGACCTTTCGCACCTAAAGCGATGGCTTCCACTGCGCTATCACGACTAAAATATGATTAAAAGCCAATATGGCGATGTGATAAAAAGAATATTACACTCGTGGTGATTCCATACCGTATGAAATCAGCATTCATGTAGGATCCGACCTATATATATTGTATATAAATAGTTGCTAATGAGTAACAGACGGATATGTAGTCCAGTGGTAACACACTGGACTGGTAATCCAGGGATCACAGGTCTGACCCTAATAAAATTAACACTCTTTCAGATGGGACGTTAAACCGAGGTCTCGTGTCGGTGCTGTACACCGTGCACGTAAAAGAACCAGAGGAGACTCTGGAATTGGTCTCTCTCTCTCTCTGTGTGTATCATTGCACTATCCTCCAACATTCTAAAATTACTAATCTCTTCAGCAGGCGTCGCTCATATGGGCAACCGGTAGCGACGATAAATAAACATAAAACACACACACACGCACGCACGCACGCACGCACGCACACACACACACACACACACACACACACACACAAACGATATTACCTTAGGCCTACTTGGCCGACAATACAGAAATTTATTAATCTTTTGTCATGCAAATCCCACAAAAATCATCATCGATCTTTCCAAATGTATACATACAATGAAACTAACACATTTTTACAGCATATGTTTGAATACTAATAACTTACAATTTTGCTATTTTGTAAAATTCCATGTCACTGCCTGTTTTTTACTGTTTAGTTGCTATAAACACGTGTAACTGTTTTATGCAATAAACATATTGTATTGCATTGTATTTAGTGCGAATTGAATACTACGATTGGCTAATTGTTTCATGCATAGGAAAAAAGCTGAAAACTATCCAATATGTAAAATATTGGACTCGGTGTGTGAGGCGCCTAATGGACTACAAGTACAAAGGTATGACGTCACGACAGTGATTTAGCTTTGAAGATAGAAATGTATTTCAGTGGCATCCGTGATCGAATGATTACGGTCGTTGGCCCCTGTAGTATGTGCTTTACGTTCATTATTGTCGCGTTGCCCATATGTCATTTTAGACTTTTGGAGGATAGTGCAGAGAGAGAGAGAGAGAGAGAGAGAGAGAGAGAGAGATAGGAGGGAGAGGAGCAGGAGAGAGGAGCAGGAGAGGATAGAGAGAGAGAGGGGGAGAGAGACCCATTCCTTTGTTCTTTTGCGTACACGATGTAAAGCGCCAACACGAGACATCGGTTTAAAGTCCCAACTGAAAGACTGTTAATTTTATTAGTCAGACGGGGGATCGAACCTGCGATCCCTGGATTAGGCCTACTAGTCCAACGTGTTAACCACTGGACTACATATCCGTCTGTTGGCTCCTGGAATCACTTGCACTTCCGTCTGCTAGATGAGACTACGATAAAGATTGAATATTATAATACATGTTATAGGAAAGTGTCCTTGACAACAGACATAATGCAATGGTTGATTATTGATTCAGTATGTTTTATGAATTGTTTGGTCGACCGACCGTCATCCGAACTGGACATTTGTAAATAAGCATCCCCTACCCCTAAACTATGTCACGCTACGCCACCCATGAAAAGGGGAGATAACGTCTTCTCTTCTACTTCCTTGTTGGTTATATAAATAACTATATCAGGCTACGCCATCATTTCAATCTAAGGATTAAGTTTTGTACGAATACTAACTCACTGTTGATATACTTGCACGTGGAAGTTAGTAGCGGTCAAGTCTTTAATATATTGTTCTACTTTCGTTTTCCTACGTTTTCCTAGTATTACACACAGGCGCTTGGGGTCTGGACACATGTTTGCGGGTTCAAACCTACACAACTTTCTCTTTTATTTTGGTTTTTATGAACACCATGATACACTATAGGCATGTCTCTATACATCAACAATATTACGCCATTCCAAGCAAGCTTAAACATGACACACCGTCACTATATACTGAGCAGATTTTTGATTTTGAACCCGCAAACATTTATCCAGACCCCAAGCGCCTGTGGTATTACACACCTGGGAAATTGACTAGTATCGCATTCATATTAAGCAGTATTGACTTTCAATTGTGATAAAATGGCGACTAGTCAAGATCTTACACGATCTCAGATTGGAGCTTCTGACGTTATATACGACTTCTGCTGTACGACGTGTTCCGACGACGGTAAGAACACCGATGCGGAGCATCAATGCGTTGATTGTCCGGCGTATTTCTGTCAGAGATGTGTGGCATTTCATAATAAATTCTTCAAAGCGCACACGTTGCTTGACAAGACGGCCATGCACTCTGGTAAAGGCCTGGCAGTTCAGAAGAAAGCACCAACGGCAGTGTCGTTACCAGCTGATGCGTGCCACGATCATCCTGGGAAGGTGATAGAAATGTTTTGTGTACAACATGACGTAGTTTGCTGTACGGTCTGTATTTCCATGGATCACAGGTAATTTGTAAACATATTATTTAGGTGCAAAATATTGATCCCAACATGAATAACTGTTTGAATGTTGGAGTTGTATGCAAAACTGAGTGTTAGTATGTGTGACGTTTATGTAAAATAGCATGTTTGAATGTTGGAGGCGTATGCCAAACTGAGCGTTAGTATTTGTGGCGTTTATGTAAAATAGCATGTTTGAATGTTGGAGGCTTATGCAAAACTGAGTGTTAGTATGTGTGGCGTTTATGTAAAATAGCATGTTTGAATGTTGGAGGTGTATGCAAAACTGAGTGTTAGTATGTGTGACGTTTATGTAAAATAGCATGTTTGAATGTTGGAGGTGTATGCAAAACTGAGTGTTAGTATGTGTGGCGTTTATGTAAAATAGCATGTTTGAATGTTGGAGGCTTATGCAAAACTGAGTGTTAGTATGTGTGGCGTTTATGTAAAACTGCTTGTTTGAATGTTGGAGGCTTATGCAATACTGAGTGTTAGTATGTGTGAAGTTTATGTAAAATAGCATGTTTGAATGTTGGAGGTGTATGCAAAACTGAGTGTTAGTATGTGTGACGTTTATGTAAAATAGCATGTTTGAATGTTGGAGGTGTATGCAAAACTGAGTGTTAGTATGTGTGGCGTTTATGTAAAATAGCATGTTTGAATGTTGGAGGTGTATGCAAAACTGAGTGTTAGTATGTGTGGCGTTTATGTAAAATAGCATGTTTGAATGTTGGAGGCTTATGCAAAACTGAGTGTTAGTATGTGTGGCGTTTATGTAAAACTGCTTGTTTGAATGTTGGAGGCTTATGCAAAACTGAGTGTTAGTATGTGTGGCGTTTATGTAAAATAGCATGTTTGAATGTTGGAGGTGTATGCAAAACTGAGTGTTAGTATGTGTGGCGTTTATGTAAAACTGCTTGTTTGAATGTTGGAGGCTTATGCTAAACTGAGTGTTAGTACGTAAGTAAGTAAAACAAATTTATAATAGTGACATGTGCATATATACAATGACAAAGAACATATAGTTAAAAACATAATCAAGCACCCGGCCCAATGGGCCTATATGTCACCAACATTATATACAAAATGTATGATTCAAAATTAAACATATTTATATGAATTAATATGAATCGCACATTTGAGATAGATAGATAGATTCTTTTATTGTACAATAGTAATATATATATCGAATAAATATTTTTGTACAAGCCATGTATAGTACAAATGACTAGTGTGTCACATGTTATGTGATGTTACAACAACACAAATTAGTAGCTTTTACCAATACATTCTACATAGTTTAGGGTATGCAGTATGTTCATCAAGTTAATGTTTGTGTGGCGTTTATGTAAAAGTGCGTGTTCGTATGTGTGGCGTTTATGTAAAAGTGCGTGTTCGTATGTGTGGCGTTTATGTAAAAGTGCGTGTTCGTATGTGTGGCGTTTATGTAAAAGTGCGTGTTCGTATGTGTGGCGTTTATGTAAAACTGCGTGTTCGTATGTGTGGCGTTTATGTAAAACTGCGTGTTCGTATGTGTGGCGTTAATGTAAAACTGCGTGTTCGTATGTGTGGCGTTTATGTAAAACTGGTCGTATGTGTGGCGTGTATGTAAAACTGCGTGTTCGTGTGTGTGGCGTTTATGTAAAACTGCGTGTTCGTATGATAGAAATTTATGTAAAACTGCGTGTGTTTGGCGTTTATGTAAAACTGCGTGTTCGTATGATAGGGGTTTATGTAAAACTAAAACCCGAGTGTTAGTATGTGTGGCGTTTATGTAAATCAGAATGTGTTAGTATGTTGGGGGTTTATATTAAAACTAACCATTATTGGGGGTGCAGTATGCATGTGATCCCTATAAAGGACAGGTATGCATTAACAATACGAATAAACAATGAACAAACAAATGTACAATCAATATAGGTTTGAATGGCCCAGAGTTACGATTACGCCATTAGGCAATGCACTTGAATTCTATATTGTCCATTCTCTCTCCCTGATAGCGATGGTACCATTTAGAATGAGGTCTCTAGAACGATTACATGTGTGTTTACTACGTTTATTTATTGTCGCTACCGGTTGCACATATGAGCGACGCCTCCTGAAGAGATTAGTCATTTTAGATGTTGGAGGATAGTGCAATGATACAGATAGAGACCCATTCCAGAGTCTCCTCTGGTTCTTTTACGTGCACGATGTAAAGCACCGACACGAGACCTCGGTTTAACGTCCCATCTGAAAGATTGTTAATTTTATTATGGTCAGACGGGGGATCGAACCTGCGATCCCTGGATTACCAGTCCAGTGTGTTACCACTGGACGACAGATCCGTCTGTGAACGATTACACTAGCAATCAGGATATATTTGTATCAAATATTCAAGAAGAGGCTGCACACCATGATGTTCTGGCCCGGGGGGGGGGTATGTTGAGGATTATTGTCTTATGCTGTCATTTGTTTAATAATTGTTTGTTCAGAGCTTAAGCATCATTTAGAACATTTACAAAATGAACTTTTTAAAAGCAATTATTATTTGTGAATTACCTCCCTTTATGGGGATGAATTTTACAACAAAATAGATGACTTTATAAATAGTGGTGATTGCAGTTTGCCTGCTTGTTTGTATTCTTGTAAAAGTGATGCAAACTCGCGTGTTTCTTCTAATAATTCCAGTTTCGATGTTAAATAATTAATAATGTGTATACGCTTATAATTATTAAAAATAAATTAAATTTACAGTTTGTCAAAATGGCTGGAAATGTTCCAAATGTTCAGTGGGAGGTTACCCCCCCCCCCGGACGACCTACCCCTGTGTGTATACCCGAACGACCTACCCCTGTGTGTATATTCGGACGACCTACCCCTGTGCGTATACCCGGACGACGTACCCCTGTGTGTATATTCAGACGACCTACCCCTGTGTGTATATACAATATTAGTATATATAGTAATGTTTGTTATCTTAGGTTGTGTGAAGGAGTAGAATATATCCCAACTGTGGCCAAAGGAATACTGAAAGGTCGAGAAAAGCAACAAACCCAGACGTCCGTGGAGAAGGTGAAGAAAGAGCTGCTTCAGTTGAAGGCTAGACGAGAGAATGACCTGCGTCTAGTGGATAAACAACCTGACGATATGCTGAATGCTGTACAGACGTCGACGAAAAGCATCATAGCTAGGGTTCAAGAACTGGAAAAGACGTCTAATAAACAAGTATTGCTTAAACATAAAGAGAAAGCCGATGACATAAACATCGACATTGCCTCCATTGACGACATGCTAAAGATCCTACAAGTTAAACTTGAAAATTTAACACAGTTCAAAACTGTCAACGAGGTCCAACACTTTGTGCATATTAAGCAATGTAATGCTCAAGCATCAAAAAGTAACGACTTTATCAATCAAGTTGAGAGTAAGAAAGCTTCAACCATTGTGTATGAATTAGATACAGGCATTGAGTCTTGTTTACATGGTATGACATCCTTGATTACTCTCATTGATGATACCGCCCATCCTTACATTGCTTCCCCTCTCGGTGAGTACAGCATCAAGGTAAAACCTGATGAACAGGTGCCTTACATTGCTTCCCCTCTCGGTGAGTACAACATCAAGGTAAAACCTGATAAAAAGAATCATTACATTAATGGTGTCTGTGTGCTAGACAACAATCAGACTATCATTACAGACACCGACAATAACAGACTGAAACGACTGGATAGTACATTCAAGGTTACTGACTGGGTTGACATACCGGGTGGTCCGTGGGGAATATGTAAAACTGGTCCCACTGAGATTGCAGTTACTCTGTGTGGTGCAAAGACAGTTCAGTTAATATATGTTGGCAGATCATTGTCACTGACACGGTCATTCAATGTAGGTCAGGGTTGTAGGGGTATCTGTTACAGCCAGTGTGAGTTATACGTTTGTTGTGGTGGTGGGGTTGGTGAGTGTCCTGGTCAGGTTAGAGCTTATGATATGTCAGGTTCCAAGCTACGCGTATTCCAGACAGATCAGAATGGTCATCAGCTGTTTACTGGCCCACGTAATATAGCTGTTAGTAGGAACAGCTCATTACTGTACATTGCTGACAGGGATACAGGGGCCATAGCTATAGACAAACAAGGTAACACACAGGCAGTTATCACGGATCCCGGGTTAAAGTGGGTGCTCGATGTCACTGTAGATGACCGAGGTCAACTGTTTGTATGTGGCTGGAACTCCCACAATGTTATCCAGACTGACAGCCGGGGCAACGTCTTACAGGAACTACTGACACAAACTGACGGGATAACACACCCTGTATCGGTAACCTACCTACCAAATCCACCAAGGATTATAGTTACTCAAAGTAATTGCGAAAAGATTAAACTATTCAGATTGAGATGAATCGTTCATTTTACAGTCGCATCGAAATATTACTCGTACTTTCGTAAACTGTCGTGCATCACAGCATGTATATGTACGAGCATTAGACATGTATATGTACTAGCATTAGACATGTATATGTACGAGCATTAGACATGTATATGTACGAGCATTAGACATGTATATGTACGAGCATTAGACATGTATATGTACCAGCATTAGACATGTATATGTACCAGCATTAGACATGTATATGTACGAGCATTAGACATGTATATGTACGAGCATTAGACATGTATATGTACCAGCATTAGACATGTATATGTACGAGCATTAGACATGTATATGTACTAGCATTAGACATGTATATGTACGAGCATTAGACATGTATATGTACGAGCATTAGACATGTATATGTACGAGCATTAGACATGTATATGTACCAGCATTAGACATGTATATGTACCAGCATTAGACATGTATATGTACGAGCATTAGACATGTATATGTACGAGCATTAGACATGTATATGTACCAGCATTAGACATGTATATGTACGAGCATTAGACATGTATATGTACTAGCATTAGACATGTATATGTACGAGCATTAGACATGTATATGTACGAGCATTAGACATGTATATGTACGAGCATTTGACATGTATATGTACGAGCATTAGACATGTACATGTACGAGCATTAGACATGTATATGTACAAGCATTAGACATGTATATGTACCAGCATTAGACATGTATATGTATCAGCATTAGACATGTATATGTATCAGCATTAAACATGTATATGCACCAGCATTAGACATGTATATGTACCAGCATTAGCCATGTATATATACCAGCATTAGACATGTATATGTACCAGCATTAGACATGTATATATACCAGCATTAGACATGTATATGTACCAGCATTAGACATGTATATATACCAGCATTAGACATGTATATGTACGAGCATTAGACATGTATATATACTAGCATTAGACATGTATATATACCAGCATTAGACATGTATATGTACTAGCATTAGACATGTATATGTACGGGCATTAGACATGTATATGTACGAGCATTAGACATGTATATGTACGGGCATTAGACAAGTATATGTACGAGCATTAGACATGTATATGTACGAGCATTAGACATGTACATGTACGAGCATTAGACATGTATATGTACGAGCATTAGACAAGTATATGTACTAGCATTAGACATGTATATGTACCAGCATTAGACATGTATATGTACGAGCATTAGACATGTATATGTACGAGCATTAGACATGTATATGAACCAGCATTAGACATGTATGTATACCAGCATTAGACATGTATATGTACTAGCATTAAACATGTATATGTACTAGCATTATACATGTATATGTACCAGCATTAGACATGTATCTGTACCAGCATTAGACATGTATATGCACCAGCATTAGACATGTATATGTACCAGCATTAGACATGTATATATACCAGCATTAGACATGTATATGTACCAGCATTAGACATGTATATATACCAGCATTAGACATGTATATGTACCAGCATTAGGCATGTATATATACCAGCATTAGACATGTATATGTACGCGCATTAGACATGTATATATACCAGCATTATACATGTATATGTACTAGCATTATACATGTATATGTACCAGCATTAGACATGTATCTGTACCAGCATTAGACATGTATATGCACCAGCATTAGACATGTATATGTAACAGCATTAGACATGTATATGTACCAGCATTAGATATGTATATATATACTAGCATTAGACATGTATATGTACCAGCATTAGACATGTATATGTATGAGCATTATACATGTATATGTACCAGCATTAGACATGTATATGTACTAGCATTAGACAGGTATATGTACGAGCATTAGACATGTATATATACCAGCATTAGACATGTATATGTACCAGCATTAGACATGTATATGTACCAGCATTAGACATGTATATGTACTAGCATTAGACATGTATATGTACCAGCATTAGACATGTATATGTACCAGCATTAGACATGTATATGTACAAGCATTAGACATGTATATGTACCAGCATTAGACATGTATATGTACGAGCATTAGACATGTATATGTACTAGCATTAGACATGTATATGTACAAGCATTAGACATGTATATGTACCAGCATTAGACATGTAAAGTTCAAACATTCGTGCTAAATAATATAACTGTCTGTCATATTTACTTGCATTGACGTCAATTTATTTGCATTTTCATGTTGATACATATCCAAACATGTAAAGACCATCAACGGCAATGTGAAACCGTGGCCCCTGTTGACCGTGGCCCCTGTTGACTGTGGCCCCTGTTGACTGTGGCCCCTGTTGACCGTGGCTCCTGTTGGCTGTTGGTTTCTCGTTACAGGTTGATAGGGAATGTGAATACATGGGCCCTGTTGACCGTGGTCCCTGTTGGCTGTTGGTTTCTTTCTACATGTTGATAGGGAATGTGAATACATGGCCCCTGTTGACTGATGATTTCTTGTTACAGGTTGATAGGGAATGTGAATACATGGCCCCTGTTGACCGTAGACCCTGCTGGCTGTTAGTTTCTTGCTACAGGTTGATAAGGAATATGAATGCATGGGCCCTGTTGACCGTGGCCCCTGTTGGCCGTGGCCACTGTTGACCGTAGACCCTGTTGGCTGTTGGTTTCTCGTTACAGGTTGATAGGGAATGTGAATACATGGGTCCTGTTGACCGTCGCCCCTGGTGACTGATGATTTCTCGTTACAGGTTGATAGGGAATGTGAATGCATGGGCCCTGTTGACCGTGGACCCTGTTGACCGTCGCCCCTGTTGACTGATGATTTCTCGTTACATGTTGATAGGGAATGTGAATACATGGGTCCTGTTGACCGTAGACCCTGTTGGCTGTTGGTTTCTCGCTACATGTTGATAGGGAATGTGAATACATGGGTCCTGTTGACCGTAGACCCTGTTGGCTGTTGGTTTCTCGCTACATGTTGATAGGGAATGTGAATACATGGGTCCTGTTGACCGTGGCCCCTGTTGGCTGTTGGTTTCTTGCTACATGTTGATAGGGAATGTGAATACATGGGCCCTGTTGACCGTAGACCCTGCTGGCTGTTAGTTTCTTGCTACAGGTTGATAGGGAATGTGAATACATGGCCCCTGTTGACTGATGATTTCTTGTTACAGGTTGATAGGGAATGTGAATACATGGCCCCTGTTGACCGTAGACCCTGCTGGCTGTTAGTTTCTTGCTACAGGTTGATAAGGAATGTGAATGCATGGGCCCTGTTGACCATGGCCCCTGTTGGCCGTGGCCCCTGTTGACCGTAGACCCTGTTGGCTGTTGGTTTCTCGTTACAGGTTGATAGGGAATGTGAATACATGGGTCCTGTTGACCGTCGCCCCTGTTGACTGATGATTTCTCGTTACAGGTTGATAGGGAATGTGAATGCATGGGCCCTGTTGACCGTGGACCCTGTTGACTGATGATTTCTTGTAAAGTTGATAGGGAATGTGAATACATAGCCCCTGTTGACCGTGGGCCCTGTTGACCGTGGCCCCTGTTGACTGTTGGTTACTCGTTACAGTTTTATAGGGACTGTGAATACATGGGCCCTGTTGACCGTGGCCCCTGTTGGCTGTTGGTTTCTCGCTACATGTTGATAAGGAATGTGAATACATGGGCCCTGTTGACCGTAGACCCTGTTGGGTGTTGGTTTCTCGCTACATGTTGATAGGGAATGTGAATACATGGGTCCTGTTGACCGTGGCCCCTGTTGGCTGATGGTTTCTCGTTACAGTTTGATAGGGAATGTGAATACATGGGCCCTGTTGACCGTGGCCCCTGTTGGCTGTTGGTTTCTTGCTACATGTTGATAGGGAATATGAATACATGGGCCCTGTTGACCGTAGACCCTGTTGGCTGTTGATTTCTCGTTACATGTTGATAGGGAATGTGAATACATGGGCCCTGTTGACCGTAGACCCTGTTGGCTGTTAGTTTCTTGCTACATGTTGATAGGGAATATGAATGCATGGGCCCTGTTGACCGTAGACCCTGTTGGCTGTTGGTTTCTTCCTACATGTTGATAGGAAATATGAATACATGGGTCCTGTTGACCGTGGCCCCTGTTGGCTGCTGGTTTCTCGTTTTCGTTTTATAGGGAATGTGAATACATGGGCCCTGTTGACCGTAGACCCTGTTGGCTGTTGGTTTCTCGTTTCCGTTTTATAGGGAATGTGAATACATGGGCCCTGTTGACCGTGGCCCCTGTTGGCTGTTAGTTTCTCGTTACAGTTTGATAGGGAATGTGAATACATGGGCCCTGTTGACCGTGGCCCCTGTTGGATGTTGGTTTCTCGCTACATGTTGATAGAGAATGTGAATACATGGGTCCTGTTGACCGTCGCCCCTGTTGACTGATGATTTCTCGTTACAGGTTGATAGGGAATGTGAATGCATGGGCCCTGTTGACCGTGGACCCTGTTGACTGATGATTTCTTGTTACAGGTTGATAGGGAATGTGAATACATAGCCCCTGTTGACCGTGGGCCCTGTTGACCGTGGCCCCTGTTGACTGTTGGTTACTCGTTACAGTTTTATAGGGACTGTGAATACATGGGCCCTGTTGACCGTGGCCCCTGTTGACGGTTGATTTCTTGCTACATGTTGATAGGGAATGTGAATACATGGGCCCTGTTGACCGTAGACCCTGTTGGCTGTTGGTTTCTCGCTACATGTTGATAAGGAATGTGAATACATGGGCCCTGTTGACCGTAGACCCTGTTGGCTGTTGGTTTCTCGCTACATGTTGATAGGGAATGTGAATACATGGGTCCTGTTGACCGTGGCCCCTGTTGGCTGATGGTTTCTCGTTACAGTTTGATAGGGAATGTGAATACATGGGCCCTGTTGACCGTGGCCCCTGTTGGCTGTTGGTTTCTTGCTACATGTTGATAGGGAATATGAATACATGGGCCCTGTTGACCGTCGCCCCTGTTGACCGTAGACCCTGTTGGCTGTCGATTTCTCGTTACAGTTTTATAGGGAATGTGAACACATGGGCCCTGTTGATCGTGGCCCCTGTTGGCTGTTGATTTCTCGTTACAGTTTTATAGGGAATGTGAACACATTGGCCCTGTTGACCGTGGCCCCTGTTGGCTGTTGGTTTCTTGCTACATGTTGATAGGAAATATGAATACATGGGTCCTGTTGACCGTGGCCCCTGTTGGCTGCTGGTTTCTCGTTTCCGTTTTATAGGGAATGTGAATACATGGGCCCTGTTGACCGTTGGCTGTTGGTTTCTCGTTTCCGTTTTATAGGGAATGTGAATACATGGGCCCTGTTGACCGTGGCCCCTGTTGGCTGTTGGTTTCTCGTTACAGTTTGATAGGGAATGTGAATACATGGGCCCTGTTGACCGTGGCCCCTGTTGGATGTTGGTTTCTCGCTACATGTTGATAGAGAATGTGAATACATGGGTCCTGTTGACCGTGGCCCCTGTTGGCTGTTGGTTTCTTGCTACAGGTTGATAGGGAATGTGAATACATGGGCCCTGTTGACTGATGATTTCTTGTTACAGGTTGATAGGGAATGTGAATACATGGCCCCTGTTGACCGTAGACCCTGCTGGCTGTTCGTTTCTTGCTACAGGTTGATAAGGAATGTGAATGCATGGGCCCTGTTGACCGTGGCCCCTGTTGGCCGTGGCCCATGTTGACCGTAGACCCTGTTGGCTGTTGGTTTCTCGTTACAGGTTGATAGGGAATGTGAATACATGGGTCATGTTGACCGACGCCCCTGTTGACTGATGATTTCTCGTTACAGGTTGATAGGGAATGTGAATGCATGGCCCCTGTTGACCGTGGGCCCTGTTGACCGTGGCCCCTGTTGACTGTTGGTTACTCGTTACAGTTTTATAGGGACTGTGAATACATGGGCCCTGTTGACCGTGGCCCCTGTTGACTGTTGATTTCTTGCTACATGTTGATAGGGAATGTGAATACATGGGTCCTGTTGACCGTGGCCCCTGTTGGGTGTTGGTTTCTCGTTACAGTTTGATAGGGAATGTGAATACATGGCCCCTGTTGACCGTGGCCCCTATAGGCTGTTGGTTTCTTGCTACATGTTGATAGGGAATATGAATACATGGGCCCTGTTGACCGTCGCCACTGTTGACCGTAGACCCTGTTGGCTGTCGATTTCTCGTTACAGTTTTATAGGGAATGTGAACACATGGGCCCTGTTGACCGTGGCCCCTGTTGGCTGTTGATTTCTCGTTACATGTTGATAGGGAATGTGAATACATGGGCCCTGTTGACCGTAGACCCTGTTGGCTGTTAGTTTCTTGCTACATGTTGATAGGGAATATGAATACATGGGCCTTGTTGACCGTAGACCCTGTTGGCTGTTGGTTTCTTGCTACATGTTGATAGGGAATATGAATACATGGGTCCTGTTGACCGTGGCCCCTGTTGGCTGTTGGTTTCTCGTTTCCGTTTTATAGGGAATGTGAATACATGGGCCCTGTTGACCGTGGCCCCTGTTGGCTGTTGGTTTCTCGTTACAGTTTGATAGGGAATGTGAATACATGGGCCCTGTTGACCGTGGCCCCTGTTGGATGTTGGTTTCTCGCTACATGTTGATAGAGAATGTGAATACATGGGTCCTGTTGACCGTGGCCCCTGTTGGCTGTTGGTTTCTTGCTACATGTTGATAGGGAATGTGAATACATGGGCCCTGTTGACCGTAGACCCTGCTGGCTGTTAGTTTCTTGTTACAGGTTGATAGGGAATGTGAATACATGGGCCCTGTTGACCGTAGACCCTGTTGGTGTCTCGTTACAGGTTTATAGGGAATGTGAATACATGCCCCCTGTTGACCGTGGCCCCTGTTGACCGTGGCCCCTGTTGACCGTAGCCCCTGTTGACCATGGCCCCTGTTGACCGTGGCCCCTGTTGACCGTGGCCCCTGTTGGCTGTTGGTTTCTCGTTACAGGTTGATAGCGAATGTGAATACATGGGCCATGTTGACCGTAGACCCTGCTGGCTGTTAGTTTCTTGCTACAGGTTGATAGGGAATGTGAATACATGGGCCTGTTGACCGTAGACCCTGTTGGCTGTTGGTTTCTCGTTACAGTTTTATAGGGAATGTGAATACATGGGCCCTGTTGACTGTTGGTTTCTTGCTACCTGTTGATAGGGAATGTGAATACATGGGTCCTGTTGACCGGTGGTCTCTCGTAGCAGGTTGAAAGGCATTGATAACGGCATGACGGGATATGGAAAGGGTGGTCTGTACAGGCAGCGGTTTAATTGGTGGTGTTTATTCCGAAGTTGTCTTTAGTTTATCTATGTATGTATTTTAATTGTCCATTGCATTCAATGGACGTGGATTTATGTCGGTTATATTTGATTGTGTACAGTTTTTTATTCTTTTGTTGGTGTTATGTTATGGTTGGGTATTATATAGAATCGTTGAAATACATTAATAGTTACAGATTAGATTATTTTGCGACAATGGAACCATATAATTTGACGTCGAAACCTCGCCGCAACTGCTAGTGCTATATTTAACACTGTGACCTCCATTGTATTGCTGTTGCTATTTCGGGCTTCATTATGTTTCCTAACAACCTAATGTGGCATTGTATTGTTTTTAGGAGGGAGGACTGTACTCCTGGCCTCGAGGTTATAAAACGTTTCTCCTATCTCAAACTCAGTTTCAAACTTCTCATTTGTTCAGCTGGCAGTACAAAATCAACCAATCAAATCATATGAGCTTGAGATCTGAGAAAAGTGTTGTAATCTTTGGCACTGTACGCATTAAAAATTAAATTATTCACAATAATACTTCAACAAAATCATCAAGTTGTATGTATACTTATACATTTGCAGTTTGTTTGTTGCTATTTTGGGTCTCATCATGATAATAATTATGTTGCCTAGTAACCTCTATGAAGGTAATGGTATTATTTGACATTGTATTTTAAGCAGACCATGTATGCCTGTTTATATACTTAAACGCAATAGAAACGCAACCATATACGCAAGGGTATTTAATAATAAACATTGAATTTCAACGCATATAATTATAAATTTCATTAAGCCAGTCTATGCACTAGACAATCGCCTAAAATAATCCATTTCAGTGTGACTGTTGTTGGTATTTCGGGACTCATAATGTTGTATAATAACCTCCAGGAAATATATATATATATATGTGTGACGCGATTTACCAAGAGGAACCCACTGGGTGGATGAAGTTACGTCGATAAATGACGTATGTGGAAGTCGTGATAGCGCAGTGGATACGCGTTCGCTTCAGGTGCGAAAGGTCCGGAGTTCGAGCCCCACTGGAGCAGTTACGATTGTGCCCTTAGGCAAGGCATTTAAATTCCACGTTGCCTCTTCTCACTCCCTCGTGGCGATGGATTCCATCAGGAATGAGGTATCGAGAGTGATTAATATAAGTTGTAATAACTTGTTTCGCAATCGAGCTAAAATAAACGTGTATAAACAAAAAAGAAGATACATGACGTCTAAAGTCACGTCACGCAATCACGCTGTTAGTGAAGGTGTGGGAGATGATGGTGATGTTTAAGTTGATTTAACCGCGCCTCATGCGAACCATATGGACGAACGGTCGTGTGGGAAACAGAATGACAATGGATTTTATAAATGACGTTACGCTTGAAGTGACGTTACGCTTGACGTGACGTTACGCTTGACGTGATGTTACGCGTGACGTTACGTTTGACGTGACGTTACGTTTGACGTGACGTTAAGCTTGACGTGACGTTACGCTTGACGTGAAGTTACGCTTGACGTGACGTTAAGCTTGACGTGACGTTAAGTTTGACGTGACGTTACGCTTGACGTGACGTTACGATTGACGTGACGTTTGACGTGACGTTACGCTTGACGTGACGTTAAGCTTGACGTGACATTACACTTGACGTGACGTTACGCTTGACGTGACGTTACGCTTGACGTGACGTTACGCTTGACTTGACGTTTCGCTTGACGTGACGTTACGCTTGACGTGACGTTACGCTTGACGTTACGTTTGACGTGACGTTACGCTTGACGTGACGTTAAGCTTGACGTGACGTTACGCTTGACGTGACGCTACGCTTGACGTGGCATTACGCTTGACGTGACGTTACGCTTGACGTGACGTTACGCGTGACGTTACGCTTGACGTGACGTTACGCTTGACGTGAAAACGACAACGTTCGCGCTATACATGTAAGTTTAAATTTCAATTTTAGAACAAATAATCTAAATGGAAAAGCGACCCCCCTCACTCATAGTTAATATACTGGGGGGTCATTATTCTATGGCATGGAAAACGACCCCCCTCACTCAAATAGTTAATATACAGGGGGGTCATTATTCTACCTATACCTATAATGTTGAAATTCGCTTTAGAAAATGACTGAAAAACATAATTCTGGAGAGAGAAAAAACATTTTTGAAAATTTCACCCAGTGGGTCCCTTTTGATAAATCGTGTCACATATACATTGTATGTATGTAACATAAGTAGATGTACATTGTGTTACTGTACAATTATTTTGTGTGTGACTGTTGTTGCTATTTCGGGACTCATAATGTTGCCTAGCAACCTCCAGGAAATATATATATATATATCTATGTAACATAATTAGATGTACATTGTGTACATTTGTTTTGTGTGTGACTGTTTGTGTACACATATTTTGTGTTTGACTGATGTTGCTATTTCGGGACTCATAATGTTGCCTAGCAACCTCCAAGAAATATACAATGTATATAACTAGTTGACAGTTTTCGTTACACGTATGTTACCGTTGTATGCAAAGGGGGTGGTCGGCATGTTGTGAGATGGTGATACATGTCTTATTGTAGTGTCCTGGAGCCGGAACTAAAGAAGCCCATTATATTATGAAACAATTATAGCTATTTCAAGTTGATACCCTTTCTATAATGGATTCACAATATAATGGATGTTTTAGTTGCGGCTCCAGGACATTAAAATAAGACATTTATACCATCCCACAATGTGTAGACCCACATTTGTTATATGCATGTAGATATTAATTAGAAATATAATGGAAATAATGGATATACAAATTGTATTCTCTTGTATTTGAATTACTTCATATGGCTTGTATCATATGGCTTGTATCATATGGCTTGTATCATTTGACTTGTATCATATGGCTTGTATCATATGGCTTGTATCATATGACTTGTATCATATGACTTGTATCATATGACTTGTATCATATGGCTTGTATCATATGACTTGTATCATATGACTTGTATCATATGGCTTGTATCATATGGCTTGTATCATATGGCGTGTATCATATGGCGTGTGGCATATTGCTTGTATCATATGGCTTGTATCATATGGCTTGTATCATATGGCTTGTATCATATGACTTGTATCATATGACTTGTATCATATGACTTGTATCATATGACTTGTATCATATGGCTTGTATCATATGGCTTGTATCATATGACTTGTATCATATGGCTTGTATCATATGCTTGTATCATATGGCTTGTATCATATGGCTTGTATCATATGACTTGTATCATATGGCTTGTATCATATGGCGTGTGGCATATGGCTTGTATCATATGGCTTGTATCATATGGCTTGTATCATATGACTTGTATCATATGGCTTGTATCATATGGCTTGTATCATATGACTTGTATCATATGACTTGTATCATATGACTTGTATCATATGACTTGTATCATATGACTTGTATCATATGACTTGTATCATATGGCTTGTATCATATGGCTTGTATCATATGACTTGTATCATATGGCTTGTATCATATGACTTGTATCATATGGCGTGTGGCATATGACTTGTATCATATGGCTTGTATCATATGGCTTGTATCATATGACTTGTATCATATGACTTGCATCATATGGCTTGCATCATATGTCATTGAATAATATGACTTGTATCATATGACATTACAGTTCGAGCTATAAATCTTGTATATATTAAATATATTTAATTGCAATCTGTGCGATTTTCATTTAATACAATTAATTTTCGATATATAAATAATACAATATAAGTCATTTCTTGCGTTTAGTTTCGCTAAATTCCATTTCGCGCATGAGATTTATATTTCGTCCGTTACGCACACAATATTCCATTTCGTATGTCAGGTGTGCTGATATTTAGTTATTCCCGCTCTTCCTGTCACATGACAGAGTTCATAATGTGTTGATATTTCAAAGCTGTACGATTTTTCATTGTTTTGTGGTAATTGTAAGTACCTTGAGGTTAGTGCATGTTTAATTAGTTTCTCCAATGGTTTGCAATTAAACGGTGTCCTCTATGATAATTTACTTTGCAGTTCCATGCATGTAAATAGAGGGTGCAAGTGAAAACGGCCCCATGTCCGAACCACAACAGACATGCGCGTAGTTGCCTTTACGCCACAATGATTACTGAGGTTAGTTCACTAACGATGCACAGTGCGTGTTTACTAAGGTTAGTTCACTGACGATGCACAGCGCTTACTGAGTTTAGTTCACTAACCATGCACAGTGCGTGTTTACTAAGGTTAGTTCACTGACGATGCACAGTGATTACTGAGGTTAGTTCACTGACGATGCACAGTGCGTGTTTACTAAGGTTAGCTCACTGACGATGCACAGTGCTTACTGAAGTTAGTTCACTGACGATGCACAGTGCTTACTGATGTTAGTTCACTGACGATGCATTTTGCGTGCTTACTAAGGTTAGTTCACTGACGATGCACAGTGCGTGCTTACTAAGGTTAGTTCACTGACGATGCACAGTGCGTGCTTACTAAGGTTAGTTCACTGACGATGCACAGTGCTTACTGAGGTTAGTTCACTGACGATGCACAGTGCATGTCTACTAAGGTTAGCTCACTGACGATGCACAGTGCTTACTGAGGTTAGTTCACTGACGATGCACAGTGCGTGTTTACTAAGGTTAGCTCACTGACGATGCACAGTGCTTACTGAGGTTAGTTCACTAACGATGCACAGTGCTTACTAAGGTTAGTTCACTGACGATGCACAGTGCTTACTGAGGTTAGTTCACTGACGATGCACAGTGCGTGCTTACTAAGGTTAGTTCACCGACGCTGCACAGTGCTTACTGAGGTTAGTTCACTGACGATGCACAGTGCGTGCTTACTAAGGTTAGTTTACTGACGATGCACAGTGTGTGCTTACTAAGGTTAGTTAACTGACGATGCACAGTGCGTGTTTACTAAGGTTAGTTCACTGACGATGCACAGTGCGTGTTTACTAAGGTTAGTTCACTGACGATGCACAGTGCTTACTGAGGTTAGTTCACTGACGATGCACAGTGCTTACTGAGGTTAGTTCACTGACGATGCACAGTGCGTGTCTACTAAGGTTAGCTCACTGACGATGCACAGTGCTTACTGAGGTTAGTTCACTGACGATGCACAGTGCGTGTTTACTAAGGTTAGCTCACTGACGATGCACAGTGCTTACTGAGGTTAGTTCACTGACGATGCACAGTGCGTGTTTACTAAGGTTAGTTCACTGACGATGCACAGTGCTTACTGAGGTTAGTTCACTGACGATGCACAGTGCGTGCTTACTAAGGTTAGTTCACTGACGATGCACAGTGCGTGCTTACTAAGGTTAGTTCACTGACGATGCACAGTGCGTGCTTACTAAGGTTAGTTCACTGACGATGCACAGTGCTTACTGAGGTTAGTTCACTGACGATGCACAGTGCGTGTCTACTGAGGTTAGCTCACTGACGATGCACAGTGCTTACTGAGGTTAGTTCACTGACGATGCACAGTGCGTGCTTACTAAGGTTAGTTCACTGACGATGCACAGTGCTTACTAAGGTTAGTTCACTGACGATGCACAGTGCTTACTGAGGTTAGTTCACTAACGATGCACAGTGCTTACTAAGGTTAGTTCACTAACGATGCACAGTGCTTACTAAGGTTAGTTCACTGACGATGCACAGTGCGTGCTTACTAAGGTTAGTTCACTGACGATGCACAGTGCTTACTAAGGTTAGTTCACTGACGATGCACAGTGCTTACTGAGGTTAGTTCACTAACGATGCACAGTGCTTACTAAGGTTAGTTCACTAACGATGCACAGTGCTTACTAAGGTAAGTTCACTGACGATGCACAGTGCTTACTGAGGTTAGTTCACTGACGATGCACAGTGCGTGCTTACTAATGTTAGTTCACTGACGATGCACAGTGTGTGCTTACTAAGGTTAGTTCACTGACGATGCACAGTGCGTGTTTACTAAGGTTAGCTCACTGACGATGCACAGTGCTTATTGAGGTTAGTCCACTGACGATGCACAGTGCGTGCTTACTAAGGTTAGATCACTGACGATGCACCGTGCGTGTTTACTAAGGTTAGCTCACTGACGATGCACAGTGCGTGTTTACTAAGGTTAGCTCACTGACGATGCACAGTGCTTACTGAGGTTAGTTCACTGACGATGCACAGTGCGTGCTTACTAAGGTTAGTTCACTGACGATGCACAATGCTTACTCAGGTTAGTTCACTGACGATGCACAGTGCGTGTTTACTAAGGTTAGCTCACTGACGATGCACAGTGCTTACTGATGTTAGTTCACTGACGATGCACAGTGCGTGCTTACTACGGTTAGTTCACTGACGATGCACAGTGCTTACTAAGGTTAGTTCACTGACGATGCACAGTGCTTACTGAGGTTAGTTCACTAACGATGCACAGTGCTTACTGATGTTAGTTCACTGACGATGCACAATGCGTGTTTACTAAGGTTAGCTCACTGACGATGCACAGTGCTTACTGAGGTTAGTTCACTGACGATGCACAGTGCGTGCTTACTAAGGTTAGTTCACTGACGATGCACAATGCTTACTCAGGTTAGTTCACTGACGATGCACAGTGCGTGTTTACTAAGGTTAGCTCACTGACGATGCAGTGCTTACTGATGTTAGTTCACTGACGATGCACAGTGCGTGCTTACTACGGTTAGTTCACTGACGATGCACAGTGCTTTCTAAGGTTAATTCACTGACGATGCACAGTGCTTACTGAGGTTAGTTCACTAACGATGCACAGTGCTTACTAAGGTTAGTTCACTGACGATGCACAGTGCTTACTGAGGTTAGTTCACTGACGATGCACAGTGCGTGCTTACTAAGGTTAGTTCACCGACGCTGCACAGTGCTTACTGAGGTTAGTTCACTGACGATGCACAGTGCGTGCTTACTAAGGTTAGTTTACTGACGATGCACAGTGTGTGCTTACTAAGGTTAGTTAACTGACGATGCACAGTGCGTGTTTACTAAGGTTAGTTCACTGACGATGCACAGTGCGTGTTTACTAAGGTTAGTTCACTGACGATGCACAGTGCTTACTGAGGTTAGTTCACTGACGATGCACAGTGCTTACTGAGGTTAGTTCACTGACGATGCACAGTGCGTGTCTACTAAGGTTAGCTCACTGACGATGCACAGTGCTTACTGAGGTTAGTTCACTGACGATGCACAGTGCGTGTTTACTAAGGTTAGCTCACTGACGATGCACAGTGCTTACTGAGGTTAGTTCACTGACGATGCACAGTGCGTGTTTACTAAGGTTAGTTCACTGACGATGCACAGTGCTTACTGAGGTTAGTTCACTGACGATGCGCAGTGCGTGCTTACTAAGGTTAGTTCACTGACGATGCACAGTGCGTGCTTACTAAGGTTAGTTCACTGACGATGTACAGTGCGTGCTTACTAAGGTTAGTTCACTGACGATGCACAGTGCTTACTGAGGTTAGTTCACTGACGATGCACAGTGCGTGTCTACTGAGGTTAGCTCACTGACGATGCACAGTGCTTACTGAGGTTAGTTCACTGACGATGCACAGTGCTTACTAAGGTTAGTTCACTGACGATGCACAGTGCTTACTGAGGTTAGTTCACTAACGATGCACAGTGCTTACTAAGGTTAGTTCACTAACGATGCACAGTGCTTACTAAGGTTAGTTCACTGACGATGCACAGTGCTTACTGAGGTTAGTTCACTGACGATGCACAGTGCGTGCTTACTAATGTTAGTTCACTGACGATGCACAGTGTGTTCTTACTAAGGTTAGTTCACTGACGATGCACAGTGCGTGTTTACTAAGGTTAGCTCACTGACGATGCACAGTGCTTATTGAGGTTAGTCCACTGACGATGCACAGTGCGTGCTTACTAAGGTTAGCTCACTGACGATGCACAGTGCTTACTGAGGTTAGTTCACTGACGATGCACAGTGCGTGCTTACTAAGGTTAGCTCACTGACGATGCACAGTGCTTACTGAGGTTAGTTCACTGACGATGCACAGTGCGTGTTTACTAAGGTTAGTTCACTGACGATGCAAAGTGCTTACTGATGTTAGTTCACTGATGATGCACAGTGCGTGCTTACTAAGGTTAGTTCACTGACGATGCACAGTGCGTGCTTACTAAGGTTAGTTCACTGACGATGCACAGTGCTTACTGAGGTTAGTTCACTGACGATGCACAGTGCGTGTCTACTAAGGTTAGCTCACTGACGATGCACAGTGCTTACTGAGGTTAGTTCACTGACGATGCACAGTGCGTGTTTACTAAGGTTAGCTCACTGACGATGCACAGTGCTTACTGAGGTTAGTTCACTGACGATGCACAGTGCGTGTTTACTAAGGTTAGTTCACTGACGATGCACAGTGCTTACTGAGGTTAGTTCACTGACGATGCACAGTGCGTGCTTACTAAGGTTAGTTCACTGACGATGCACAGTGCGTGCTTACTAAGGTTAGTTCACTGACGATGCACAGTGCTTACTAAGGTTAGTTCACTGACGATGCACAGTGCTTACTGAGGTTAGTTCACTGACGATGCACAGTGCTTACTGAGGTTAGCTCACTGACGATGCACAGTGCTTACTGAGGTTAGCTCACTGACGATGCACAGTGCGTGCTTACTAAGGTTAGTTCACTGACGATGCACAGTGCTTACTAAGGTTAGTTCACTGACGATGCACAGTGCTTACTGAGGTTAGTTCACTAACGATGCACAGTGCTTACTAAGGTTAGTTCACTAACGATGCACAGTGCTTACTAAGGTTAGTTCACTGACGATGCACAGTGCGTGCTTACTAAGGTTAGTTCACTGACGATGCACTGCTTACTAAGGTTAGTTCACTGACGATGCACAGTGCTTACTGAGGTTAGTTCACTAACGATGCACAGTGCTTACTAAGGTTAGTTCACTAACGATGCACAGTGCTTACTAAGGTAAGTTCACTGACGATGCACAGTGCTTACTGAGGTTAGTTCACTGACGATGCACAGTGCGTGCTTACTAATGTTAGTTCACTGACGATGCACAGTGTGTGCTTACTAAGGTTAGTTCACTGACGATGCACAGTGCGTGTTTACTAAGGTTAGCTCACTGACGATGCACAGTGCTTATTGAGGTTAGTCCACTGACGATGCACAGTGCGTGCTTACTAAGGTTAGATCACTGACGATGCACCGTGCGTGTTTACTAAGGTTAGCTCACTGACGATGCACAGTGCGTGTTTACTAAGGTTAGCTCACTGACGATGCACAGTGCTTACTGAGGTTAGTTCACTGACGATGCACAGTGCGTGCTTACTAAGGTTAGTTCACTGACGATGCACAATGCTTACTCAGGTTAGTTCACTGACGATGCACAGTGCGTGTTTACTAAGGTTAGCTCACTGACGATGCACAGTGCTTACTGATGTTAGTTCACTGACGATGCACAGTGCGTGCTTACTACGGTTAGTTCACTGACGATGCACAGTGCTTACTAAGGTTAGTTCACTGACGATGCACAGTGCTTACTGAGGTTAGTTCACTAACGATGCACAGTGCTTACTGATGTTAGTTCACTGACGATGCACAATGCGTGTTTACTAAGGTTAGCTCACTGACGATGCACAGTGCTTACTGAGGTTAGTTCACTGACGATGCACAGTGCGTGCTTACTAAGGTTAGTTCACTGACGATGCACAATGCTTACTCAGGTTAGTTCACTGACGATGCACAGTGCGTGTTTACTAAGGTTAGCTCACTGACGATGCAGTGCTTACTGATGTTAGTTCACTGACGATGCACAGTGCGTGCTTACTACGGTTAGTTCACTGACGATGCACAGTGCTTTCTAAGGTTAATTCACTGACGATGCACAGTGCTTACTGAGGTTAGTTCACTAACGATGCACAGTGCTTACTAAGGTTAGTTCACTGACGATGCACAGTGCTTACTGAGGTTAGTTCACTGACGATGCACAGTGCGTGCTTACTAAGGTTAGTTCACCGACGCTGCACAGTGCTTACTGAGGTTAGTTCACTGACGATGCACAGTGCTTACTAAGGTTAGTTTACTGACGATGCACAGTGCTTACTAAGGTTAGTTAACTGACGATGCACAGTGCGTGTTTACTAAGGTTAGTTCACTGACGATGCACAGTGCTTACTAAGGTTAGTTCACTGACGATGCACAGTGCTTACTGAGGTTAGTTCACTGACGATGCACAGTGCTTACTGAGGTTAGTTCACTGACGATGCACAGTGCGTGTCTACTAAGGTTAGCTCACTGACGATGCAGTGCTTACTGAGGTTAGTTCACTGACGATGCACAGTGCGTGCTTACTAAGGTTAGTTCACTGACGATGCACAGTGCTTACTAAGGTTAGTTCACTGACGATGCACAGTGCACAACACACGATGCACAGTGCTTACTAAGGTTAGTTCACTGACGATGCACAGTGCTTACTGAGGTTAGTTCACTGACGATGCACAGTGCGTGCTTACTAAGGTTAGTTCACTGACGATGCACAGTGCTTACTGAGGTTAGTTCACTGACGATGCACAGTGCGTGCTTACTAAGGTTAGTTCACTGACGATGCACAGTGCGTGCTTACTAAGGTTAGTTCACTGACGATGCACAGTGCTTACTGAGGTTAGTTCACTGACGATGCACAGTGCTTACTGAGGTTAGTTCACTGACGATGCACAGTGCGTGTCTACTAAGGTTAGCTCACTGACGATGCACAGTGCTTACTGAGGTTAGTTCACTGACGATGCACAGTGCGTGTTTACTAAGGTTAGCTCACTGACGATGCACAGTGCTTACTGAGGTTAGTTCACTGACGATGCACAGTGCGTGTTTACTAAGGTTAGTTCACTGACGATGCACAGTGCTTACTGAGGTTAGTTCACTGACGATGCACAGTGCGTGCTTACTAAGGTTAGTTCACTGACGATGCACAGTGCGTGCTTACTAAGGTTAGTTCACTGACGATGCACAGTGCGTGCTTACTAAGGTTAGTTCACTGACGATGCACAGTGCTTACTGAGGTTAGTTCACTGACGATGCACAGTGCGTGTCTACTGAGGTTAGCTCACTGACGATGCACAGTGCTTACTGAGGTTAGTTCACTGACGATGCACAGTGCGTGCTTACTAAGGTTAGTTCACTGACGATGCACAGTGCTTACTAAGGTTAGTTCACTGACGATGCACAGTGCTTACTGAGGTTAGTTCACTAACGATGCACAGTGCTTACTAAGGTTAGTTCACTAACGATGCACAGTGCTTACTAAGGTTAGTTCACTGACGATGCACAGTGCGTGCTTACTAAGGTTAGTTCACTGACGATGCACAGTGCTTACTAAGGTTAGTTCACTGACGATGCACAGTGCTTACTGAGGTTAGTTCACTAACGATGCACAGTGCTTACTAAGGTTAGTTCACTAACGATGCACAGTGCTTACTAAGGTAAGTTCACTGACGATGCACAGTGCTTACTGAGGTTAGTTCACTGACGATGCACAGTGCGTGCTTACTAATGTTAGTTCACTGACGATGCACATTGTGTGCTTACTAAGGTTAGTTCACTGACGATGCACAGTGCGTGTTTACTAAGGTTAGCTCACTGACGATGCACAGTGCTTATTGAGGTTAGTCCACTGACGATGCACAGTGCGTGCTTACTAAGGTTAGATCACTGACGATGCACCGTGCGTGTTTACTAAGGTTAGCTCACTGACGATGCACAGTGCGTGTTTACTAAGGTTAGCTCACTGACGATGCACAGTGCTTACTGAGGTTAGTTCACTGACGATGCACAGTGCGTGCTTACTAAGGTTAGTTCACTGACGATGCACAATGCTTACTCAGGTTAGTTCACTGACGATGCACAGTGCGTGTTTACTAAGGTTAGCTCACTGACGATGCACAGTGCTTACTGATGTTAGTTCACTGACGATGCACAGTGCGTGCTTACTACGGTTAGTTCACTGACGATGCACAGTGCTTACTAAGGTTAGTTCACTGACGATGCACAGTGCTTACTGAGGTTAGTTCACTAACGATGCACAGTGCTTACTGATGTTAGTTCACTGACGATGCACAATGCGTGTTTACTAAGGTTAGCTCACTGACGATGCACAGTGCTTACTGAGGTTAGTTCACTGACGATGCACAGTGCGTGCTTACTAAGGTTAGTTCACTGACGATGCACAATGCTTACTCAGGTTAGTTCACTGACGATGCACAGTGCGTGTTTACTAAGGTTAGCTCACTGACGATGCAGTGCTTACTGATGTTAGTTCACTGACGATGCACAGTGCGTGCTTACTACGGTTAGTTCACTGACGATGCACAGTGCTTTCTAAGGTTAATTCACTGACGATGCACAGTGCTTACTGAGGTTAGTTCACTAACGATGCACAGTGCTTACTAAGGTTAGTTCACTGACGATGCACAGTGCTTACTGAGGTTAGTTCACTGACGATGCACAGTGCGTGCTTACTAAGGTTAGTTCACCGACGCTGCACAGTGCTTACTGAGGTTAGTTCACTGACGATGCACAGTGCGTGCTTACTAAGGTTAGTTTACTGACGATGCACAGTGTGTGCTTACTAAGGTTAGTTAACTGACGATGCACAGTGCGTGTTTACTAAGGTTAGTTCACTGACGATGCACAGTGCGTGTTTACTAAGGTTAGTTCACTGACGATGCACAGTGCTTACTGAGGTTAGTTCACTGACGATGCACAGTGCTTACTGAGGTTAGTTCACTGACGATGCACAGTGCGTGTCTACTAAGGTTAGCTCACTGACGATGCACAGTGCTTACTGAGGTTAGTTCACTGACGATGCACAGTGCGTGTTTACTAAGGTTAGCTCACTGACGATGCACAGTGCTTACTGAGGTTAGTTCACTGACGATGCACAGTGCGTGTTTACTAAGGTTAGTTCACTGACGATGCACAGTGCTTACTGAGGTTAGTTCACTGACGATGCACAGTGCGTGCTTACTAAGGTTAGTTCACTGACGATGCACAGTGCGTGCTTACTAAGGTTAGTTCACTGACGATGCACAGTGCTTACTGAGGTTAGTTCACTGACGATGCACAGTGCGTGTCTACTGAGGTTAGCTCACTGACGATGCACAGTGCTTACTGAGGTTAGTTCACTGACGATGCACAGTGCGTGCTTACTAAGGTTAGTTCACTGACGATGCACAGTGCTTACTAAGGTTAGTTCACTGACGATGCACAGTGCTTACTGAGGTTAGTTCACTAACGATGCACAGTGCTTACTAAGGTTAGTTCACTAACGATGCACAGTGCTTACTAAGGTTAGTTCACTGACGATGCACAGTGCTTACTGAGGTTAGTTCACTGACGATGCACAGTGCGTGCTTACTAATGTTAGTTCACTGACGATGCACAGTGTGTTCTTACTAAGGTTAGTTCACTGACGATGCACAGTGCGTGTTTACTAAGGTTAGCTCACTGACGATGCACAGTGCTTATTGAGGTTAGTCCACTGACGATGCACAGTGCGTGCTTACTAAGGTTAGCTCACTGACGATGCACCGTGCTTAATGAGGTTAGTTCACTGACGATGCACAGTGCGTGCTTACTAAGGTTAGATCACTGACGATGCACCGTGCTTAATGAGGTTAGTTCACTGACGATGCACAGTGCGTGTTTACTAAGGTTAGCTCACTGACGATGCACAGTGCATACTGAGGTTAGTTCACTGACGATGCACAGTGCGTGCTTACTAAGGTTAGTTCACTGACGATGCACAATGCTTACTCAGGTTAGTTCACTGACGATGCACAGTGCGTGTTTACTAAGGTTAGCTCACTGACGATGCACAGTGCTTACTGATGTTAGTTCACTGACGATGCACAGTGCGTGCTTACTACGGTTAGTTCACTGACGATGCACAGTGCTTACTAAGGTTAGTTCACTGACGATGCACAGTGCTTACTGAGGTTAGTTCACTAACGATGCACAGTGCTTACTGATGTTAGTTTACTGACGATGCACAGTGCGTGTTTACTAAGGTTAGCTCACTGACGATGCACAGTGCTTACTGATGTTAGTTCACTGACGATGCACAGTGCGTGCTTACTACGGTTAGTTCACTGACGATGCACAGTGCTTACTAAGGTTAATTCACTGACGATGCACAGTGCTTACTGAGGTTAGTTCACTAACGATGCACAGTGCTTACTAAGGTTAGTTCACTGACGATGCACAGTGCTTACTGAGGTTAGTTCACTGACGATGCACAGTGCGTGCTTACTAAGGTTAGTTCACCGACGCTGCACAGTGCTTACTGAGGTTAGTTCACTGACGATGCACAGTGCGAGCTTACTAAGGTTAGTTTACTGACGATGCACAGTGTGTGCTTACTAAGGTTAGTTAACTGACGATGCACAGTGCGTGTTTACTAAGGTTAGTTCACTGACGATGCACAGTGCGTGTTTACTAAGGTTAGTTCACTGACGATGCACAGTGCTTACTGAGGTTAGTTCACTGACGATGCACAGTGCGTGCTTACTAAGGTTAGTTCACTGACGATGCACAGTGCGTGCTTACTAAGGTTAGTTCACTGACGATGCACAGTGCGTGCTTACTAAGGTTAGTTCACTGACGATGCACAGTGCTTACTGAGGTTAGTTCACTGACGATGCACAGTGCGTGCTTACTAAGGTTAGTTCACTGACGGTGCACAGTGCTTACTGAGGTTAGTTCACTGACGATGCACAGTGCTTACTAAGGTTAGTTAACTGATGATTCAATGCATTCTTACTAAGGGTAGTTTACAGTAGGATCGAGCCAACACTTATATATGGTTGTTAATAAGCTATCAGCTGTCGATTTAATCCATCTTCGTTTTTATATATAATATATATACGTGTACATGTGCTTGTGTGTTTTACGTTTATTTATCATCGCTACCGATTGCCCATATGAGCGATGCCTCCTGAAGAGATTAGTCATTTTAGATTTTTGGAGGATAGTGCAATGATACAGACAGAGACCCATGCCAGAGTCTCCTCTGGTTCTTTTACGTGCACGGTGTAAAGCACCGACATGAGACCTCGGTCCCTGGATTACCAGTCCAGCGTGTTACCACTGGACTACATAACCGTCCGTGTACATCTGCTGTACATTATGAACGAATAAATATCTTTAAGCCTACTAATATACGAGGGATGTTCAAAAAGTTCGCGGAAAGTGCTTATAAAATATTTATTTGTCTTCTATATGACTTGAAATTTAACATAGTGAACCCTTTTTATATTCCTAATTGATTTACCGAAAAACAGCACTGTATTCATAACGTCACCAGATCACTTTTCGTGTTTTAACCAATTTTTTGGAAAATTGTTACCACTTTACATGTTCATTACTTTTGTATGCGCTAATTGATTTTCTCAAAAATTACATCACGTTCACATACGGTTCCCGTACATTCATACTGTGACGTCAGTATACTATTACGACGTCATTTGTGACGTCAACACATGTTCAACGTGCGCACCGTCTATTAGCAGACCGGATTCACATCACGATGTCGTTAGAACAGTGCTACGCAATACAATGTTGTGTTTTGCAAAAGAAAACTAAATCAGATACTGTGACTGATATTACGAAAACATATGTTGAAAAAGCTTTGAAGAAAACTGCAATATATAAGTGGTACAACATATTCAGCGACGGCGTCGATTTACCTAAGGATGTAAAACGAGACGGACGTCCTGCAACGTCGAAAAACGATAAAATCATCTGTAGGGCCAAATCCATTCTGGATTCGGATAGACGTATACGTGTCAGGCATTTAGCTAATAAATTGGATATTTCAAAGGGAAGTGCGTATTCTATAGTTACGGATAAGTTGAATATGCGTCGTGTTGCAGCTAGATGGGTACCTCGGTTGCCTTTCAGGTGTTGAGCAGAAATTTCATAGCAGCGATAAGAAAGAAGCGACCTGGGCTCTTAAATGACTACCTTCTGCATCAAGACAATGCTCCCAGTCACAAGTCTGCATACACACAGGCGATGATGGATACGTTGAATATGAAAACTGTGGATCACCCGCCCTACTCACCCGATTTGGCACCAAATGATTTTTATCTATTCTCTACTTTGAAAGCGGAACTTCGTGGCAGACGAATGGGCTCGATAGAGGAAATTCAAAACACTGTCTGTTCCGTTTTTAAAAGCATCCCGAAAGATAGTTTCAGAAGATCATTTCTAACATGGGTGCATAGATGGGAGAAATGTTTCCGGTACAAGTGCGAGTATTTTGAGAACATGTGACATTGAAGTAAGGAAATTTGAGAATGACGTTAATTAATTACTCGTATTTTGACGTTGATCCGGTCACGCTTTGTAGGCATTACTGAAGTAGTCGCTATAGGACCAGGGAACTTACGTATCGGGTACTCTATAACAGCTACTCTTTACCAGGATAAATATGCCTGATTTGCAGTGTTGTATGAGCGTCTGTGGCATGCTTGTTTCTTTGCACCGGTTCCCAGAATGCATCACTTCCGATCCAGACGGTATCTCCATCTTCCGCGTCAGACTGTGGCTCTTAATGAACCCAATTGCCATTCACTACACTCCTCCCCACTTTATCCAGAAGGACTTCCTCCACATCATTCTGGCAATGGGTCCGTTCTTCAGGCACAATCGGTCTGACCGGCTTGTGACATCTCTCGACGGAAATTACATTCTCTGGACCTACTTGGTGTCTGACCCCCAAGTAGGTATCTTCCAAGTTGTCTACTTTTCCTGGGCAGGCTTAGCCAATGTAAGCGGTTAACCAGTACTAAGTCTATTTCTGAACCCCTCTATGGCTTAGTGGCTTACCCCTAAGCTTACACCTACCTTTCCTGGGCAAGCCTAGCCTACATAAGCAGTTAACCAGTACTAAGTCCATCGATGACTCCCCTCTGGTTTAGTGCCTTACATCTAAGCCATAATTCCAAGCATTTCTACTTTTCCTGGGCAAGCTTAGCCGACTTAAGCGGTTCACCAAGTACTAAGTCGCTCACCCGACCCGAATCCAGATCTGGCTTAGTGCCTTACCCCTAATTCCATGCAATCCGGTCCTTACATGCGCATTGTCGACCGCGGATCCCTGTACTCTTTGCGGAGCCAACGGGTCTGCAATGTCTACGATGTCCATGGACGATTCTAAATCTCCGTAGACCGACCAGTTCCCTCCTCGCCTACCCTTAGTACTGATCCCGACGCCGACCTGGGCAATGTCGACCGCGGATCCCTGTACTCTTTGCGAGGCCAAAGGGTCTGCAACTTCTACGCTATCCATGGACGATCGTTTATCTCCATAGACCGACCAGTTCCCTCCTCGATTGCCTTTAGTACTGATCCCGACGCCGACATGTGCACTGTCGACCGCGGATCCCTGTACTCTTTGCGAGGCCAACGGGACTGCATGTCTACGATCTCGATAAATGATCCGTATTTCTCAGTATTCACACCAACCACAAGGCAGATCCTCAGGCAGCCTTTGAGCACACGCTTCCTCTCTTGTAGGTATTCTAGACAAGGAATCTGCGTTTCCATGCTTATTGCCTGGCCGGTGTCGTAGCACCATATTATATTGAGACAGCTTCTCGAGCCATCTCGCCAACAGCCCATGTGGTTCCCTGAACCGCATCAACCATGTTAGACTCTAGTGGTCAATCCTAACCGTAAAGGGTCTCCCCAACAGATAGTGTCGATATTGGCGTGTGAATCGCACGACTGCTAAAAGTTCTTTTCTAGTAACACAGTACTTGCGCTGCTCGCGAGTTAACACGCATGGTTTGAGCTCAGGTTCCACTAGTCTGACTGATGGGACCTCCCCCAGATCACACTGCCTGTGTATGTCCTGCTCAGATTCACATGTTACCTGTGCATCTGCATACACATTACTGTCCGTCTCTAGGAACTCTTCTACTGGATAGGCTCTGCCGATCTGGATCCCTTGTTTTAACAAGCGGTGTTTATCACTTGGGTTGACAACACACACAATCGGATCCGCCCCTGTACCACAAATTACTCTCGGTACAAGGACTTTCAGACTATCTACAGGTTCAACGTAGTACTCCGGCATCTCGCAATTAAGAATACATTTCACCCTCATCACCGAGTTAGGTGGGATGGTCTGGTGTTTGGCCACTGTAACCCGAGCAACCACAGGCGTTTCTGCACTGTTACCTCCATACAGGTTTATCTCCTGCCCATCAAACACTAATATGCCTCTACCCATGTCTAACACGGCAGACCCTCGACATAATATGTCAAAACCGAGGAGCATATCTTGTTCGATTGGAGCCACATACATTTGCTCGCTATACCACTTTGCGCCAATCTTTAACCGTACAGGTTCTACCACCAAACCCTTCATACTCATCTGTCTACCAGCAGTCATGAGTTTTACCTCACGTAACTTCGGAGGTGGTTTCTGTAGCGAGTTATATAGCCTATCTGAAATGATCGACAACTGGGCTGCGGAGTCTACTACAGCTGTTGCTTCCATACCAGCTACCCGGACTTTCATGCTGAACTCTATCCGTTCCAGTTTAATGGCGACGTGACGCATACCTGTCACCAGATCTTGGGCAATTCCGCTTGAAATGTCCCTTTTCTCCACAGCCAAAACATTCACCAGCTTTCGCCCTACCTTTAGCTGGCCTGGTAGTTCCACTACCCCTCTGCTGCTTTACCTCTGCAGCGATTATGTCCAGCCCTATCCGTAGCTGTTCCTCCAACTGAGTTTGCAACGTTTTCATTATTGCTCCAATAGAGGTCAGTTCAGGGGTGCCTTCACTCCCTTTCCCTCCTTTATTGGGCAACGTTGCCCGGTCTTGTACCGCATACACAGCGCGATGGTCATCCTCATGATCCATCTTACTCTGTACACGTTTGGCCTTACCAAACATTGCTTGGTGTACGTGCTGGTAGCGACGTACATCATTCATGGCTTCCTCCATGGTGCTAGGGTTTTGTATGCACACATGATGCCCCGCTTCACGATCCACCAGCCCCTGGCAGAAGCGAGCTATTGCTTGCTGCATGGAATAGTATTCGGGCAGATCGCGAAACGCCTTGGTGGCTAATGTAAGGACTCTATCTGCCCAATCCTCTAAAGCCTCTGTTTGTGACTGGGCTGTCTGTTGAAACCGGACCTGTGCTGTTGCCGGAAGCTCTCTCGCACCAAACCGACTCTCTAGCTTTTGCATGAGTCTGCGATCAGACAGATCTTCTCTACGCTCAGTTAATATTGCGTAGCAATCTGCAGCTTTTCCGCTCAGGCTCCAGCACAGACAATTCAAGCACTCGTCCTTTGTCCAATCGCATGCATGTGCAACACGGACAAACTTCTGCTTGAATGCAGTCCAATTACCCTTGCCAGCATACGTTAGATTTTTGGGCAACATGTTGATGACATCTCTA
This sequence comes from Archivesica marissinica, assembly GCA_014843695.1. Lineage (NCBI taxonomy): Eukaryota > Metazoa > Mollusca > Bivalvia > Venerida > Vesicomyidae > Archivesica > Archivesica marissinica. Next base: position 4,782,173 of record CM026401.1, on the reverse strand, counting down.
GGCCGTTTTCGCCTATTAAGCAGGTTCTGACCTGCTACCTTGCGACCTTTGTCAATACGATTAGGTCGTATACTGAATTCGTCATCAGTACTACTGTCGCTATCATCGGGTGCATAATACCTCTTTGCGACTGGGTCCCGTACACAGGACCTTACCCCGTGTTCCACAGAACAAATCGGTCGCACGATGCCCAACACGATGTGTACTATGTTTCCAACTTATTGGGTCATACACATTAGGGGCATATTCCGGCTTTCGTGATGCTCCCGGCGAAAACGGATTCCCACCTGGGGGTGTGCCATATGCATCACATTCATGGAGCCTACTTTCCCGTTTATAACTTTTATTAAGGGGGTAGCGCTCCTCAGCAGTAGGTGGGTTAGACAGGGCAGTCGTTCACTGGTAGACTCTCTAGTGATGCATTTCCTGCCACCCTCTGCTCAACCAGACCAGTCGCCGTGTTCAATGTCTTAAGAACATCGGTCCAATCAGACTGTCTAGCCTCCTCGGTGTACTTTAATGTATCACCGAGCGGTTGAGCGTACTAAACATCATGATCAGACTCTGAAGAATGAGATTCTCCGGATGGTAGTTGAACATTGGGTCTAAATTCTATCATCCGAACAGCCTCACTGCTCAGTTTACTCCTTGTAATGGAGGATAACACCTCCGGAGTAATATTACCACTATTCTCCCTTATGAGAACGATCGTATGGGCAAGCCTCGCTTTAATCCCAGGGATCGTGACCAGTTGCTAAATAGTTGCATAATTAATGGGGATTTGGTTCCCTTCTGGGACTAAGTTACCTTCAGACATAGTTCCAGGTATAATATGCTAACTACTATATAGACAGACAACACAAATGCGCACTTACTTGCGAGTTTTTCCAATTCCTGAAAAACAAAAGCAAACGGAGATACTACACAGGACAGAGACCCTCCTTCCTCTTTTAAGAAAGTTATTTACTATCAAATGGGATGAGACCAACAATAAAGGCCAGGAAACTGTTCCAATGTCGCAATTCCGTTCACTTCCGGTAATGCACGTGCGTAGTTGACTGACAATGTTGACGGTTTTATATCAGCAAAAACAAGCAAACTGCGCCTTGTTTTTGTGAAATCGATGGGTAAAGGACGTCTTACGCCTGTCCCCAATCGATTAAAACCGGATTCCCCAGTCTACCAAGCAGCCTCCACTCTCTTCCAACACCTGCGTTTTTACAGCCTGAAAATCACACAGCAGGTGCTCGCAGTGTTTTTCTAGTATTTCACGGCGTGTAGTCCTTTATCCATCAAACTTCTGACACCATTGAAGTAGTCGCTATAGGACCAGGGAACTTACGTATCGGGTACTCTATCGCAGCTACTCTTTACCAGGATAAATATGCCTGATTTGCAGTGTTGTATGAGCGTCTGT